>NW_006499435.1:1658306-1696263 GCF_000471905.2 Amborella trichopoda
GTTGAAACGACATTTCTCGATACTATTTGAGGGTGGCTCTAATTTGATTGTTAATTTGATTGTTTAGAGCATGGGCTCTATACAAGCCACACCCTTTAGACAAAGTACCTCTATCTAAAGGAGATATATATTTTAATCATTTACTTTTGTTACAAGTGACTGTGATTTTATTGTACCAAAACTGTATGGTCTTCGAGAAGACACTCTTAACGCAATCATTATTCAAAGTAAACTTTTTCTAAATCTAAAACCACATTCTTGCTTCTACCCCTTTCGAAACATTATTTTCCTTTCCAAAAATTTTACAAAATCACGTGAGAATAGAAAATTCAAAAAAGAAAAAAGACCAAACTGCCCTTCAATTTGTTTTCCTTCTACCTTTTCCAGTACACCTCCTTAATTAAAACATTTTCTTTCGTTTTTTGCTTTAATTCGCTATTGAATTCTGAAAATTGATCATCATCTTGAGCTCTTCCATGTTTATGTCTAATGCTTAACGCCCTACTCCATGCTTGGGCACCCATCTTCCCTTTCATTCTTCGACTTTTTTTTTCCCTTTTTGGCCTTGCTATTAGATAGCCAATGAATTCTAATTATACTACAACTTCACTTTTGAAGGTTGCGTCACTCTTAAGTCCCTCCTTTAATGCTTTGTAAATTGGTTTTGTTTTTCCTAGTTTTTAAGTTCTTTTATGATGTTTTCTCTTGTAGGTTACAGTGTCACATTTCGCAGGAGTTCTTGATTCATTTTTCTATGAAACCAAAAAATGTTTTTATTTTTCTTTTTTAGGTGACTGTTGTATTCTTTCAACTTTTTCTATATCATTTTGAAAAAATTTCAAGCTTTTCAAAAGAGATTCTATCATGTTTCTTTTGCGACCATTTTAAAAAAAACGCATGAGCTTTCAAGCTCTCCCATTTATAAAAAACGCATCTGCTTTCAAGTTCTTCCCTTGTGTGCGTTCACATGTCATAACATCCATCTTCATGCCTTCACATGCATCTCATCCATTATCATGGCCATGTCGCATCCATCATCATACCCAGATATGGCCTGACAACTCATGAAGATTACCATCTCCCTCTATCATAAACACTCTTTTATTTTATCTCAAGTTTTGAAAAGCCTTTTGAAAAAGGGTGTGGTTTGGATAAGGTTGAAACCTTGAACCATTAAATTAAGGCACACTTTCAAATTTTATCACATGATATAATTTTGGTGTAAAAAATTATTAGGATGAGAATCCATTTTCGTCTCTAATTGTAAAATTTTAAACTTCAAGAAACGTTCATCAAATGGAGCTACCAACACATGAAAATCTTGAAAATGGATGCCAGATAATTTGTTGTAAGACGCACTAGTTTTGGGACTCGAAATGTTTTTATTTTCTCAGTGTTTTGAGACTCGGCCGAGTTACTCGGCCTCACCCTAAGGGCGAGGTGAGTTTTATTCGAGTAGCTGTACCGATTTTTAGAAGTGCATATATATTTTTTTGCCATTTATATATTTTGAAGCCGTAAATGGTGTATTGGATAGCATGAATGCATTCTTTTTACAGGGACAGGGTTTCAATTCCCCCAAGGTAAGGCACTTATTTTTGTGTTTTGTTTTTTGGGATTAAAGAGACTTGAAAACTGTATATCATGTTGGGAAAGTATATAATGAGATCATTTACTTTCCGTACAAGGTGGTCACAATTAATCTTGATCATGGAAGTGAAATTAGGGAGCTGCACTTATTTCATTGACTAACTTCAAAGTTCAAAGAAATTTTCTCGAACTTTGTGATGCACTTAAGCTATTAGATTTCACATTTGATGGTTGTATGTAATTGTGACATCCCTATATAGAAGAGTGGTTTCAATAAGGTTGCAACATTAAACAATCCAATTAAGGCGCACTTCTAAATTTTATCATAAATATAATTTTGATATAAAAAATTCTTATGATGGCTTGAGAATCTATTTTCGTCTCTAATAAAACTTTAAACTATAAAAATGGTTCAATTCATATACATCTATAAACACATGAAAATCTTGAAAATGGACGGTCCAAATAATGTTACACTATTTCTCGAACTTAAAATCTTTTTTTCCTTTCATATTCATACATCTCGATGTCGAGATGATCGATTAGAGGGTTTTTCAAGATCAAAACAACCTTTTATGATGGATTTTTTAGGTAAACCTGTAATTCTATATTTTAAGATTGCAACCTTGTAGAAACTTTTTCTGGCCTCATTGTATATGATCCTTGTCACTATTATGTCATAAAACGAGAATAGCATAGTGGATTGCATATACGAGTGCCTATAAAATCGATTGGGGTTCGATTCCCCCCAGATAATCAGGTAGAGCCTGAATTTTTTTTTCAAAAAAAGAGGGGCCTCATTTTTTTTTTAAGGTAGATCCTGAAAATTGTTTTTTAAAAAATGGGCCTCATGGGAAGGGAATCGAACCCATGCGCCTTAAACACAGGCAATGTCTAATATTAAAACTACAATGGTTAAAAAGTTTGTACAAAAAGTATCCTAAACAAACCCACGAGCTCATAGAGATCCTCATACATAAATTGGACAAGACAAACGTTATGCCACTTCGAGTTTTATGCAAAATTGAAGCTTTTATTTATTATCATGTTTTTCTGTTTTTATCTTCTTCTTATTAAGTGAACACAACTCAGGCGAGTTACTTGGACTCTACCGAGAAACTCGCCTCGGCCAAAGTCCGAGTACATTTGCCGACTCATGTTTCAAAACATTGTTTTTTATTTTCATAGTTATATATCTCAATGTGAAGATGATCAATCAATTAAAAGTTTTTTGACTTGAAAATAGCTTTTTGTGATGTATTTTTGAGGTGCACCTTAATTCTAAGGTTGCAGCCTTATATAAACATTTTCCTGTGAAAAATGCTTTGCTCAATTGCTCGTCTTATCTTTTCCTTTGAAAATACATAGCATTGCATTTTTGCATGCAAGCTTATGTTGTCCGACGGAACAATCCCAAATAAAGACACGAGGCCAAATATTTTGTGCAGTTTTTCCTAAAAATAGTAAATAACTATATATATTTAAAAAGTAAGTAATTTGGAATAATCATGTAATTTTGAAGCTCGCCAACTTTGATCTTTATTAGAGAGGTCTCTCAGAGTGTACTCTTGTGTTTGTATCAATTCCATCGTGTTTCAAGTAGTTCTTGTGAGGAGGGAGAGGGATGTGCTTGTATAGTCCCCACTTCTTTTTTAGCAAGATAGTAGGCATGGACCCTCAAGTTATAATTTAGAGCCTTTCTTAACATTTTGTTTTCGCTCATATTTATTCTTTAGTAGAGAGGGAAAGAGGTCTTAGCTCGTTAATGGCTTGGTCATGTTTGTGCCTGCATGTCCTTATTCTCTAAGGGCATGTTGTGAATATATATCTTTGGGGAATATTTTGACATGAAAAATTCTTTTATGTGGTTAGTTGTGAAAATAATTTTACACCAATTTGTTGTTAATTGGTGTGAAAAGATGTATTGAGATCAATTGTTGTGAAAATATTTTCGCATCTAATCATATGAGATAATTTTTTCATGTGAAAATAATTTCATGGGAAATATTTTCACGCGAACCAAACGTACCTTAAGGGTATGGTTTGTATGAGGCACCAAGCTCAAATAATCAAAGTAGGGTGTAGTAGCAAGGTTTCGGTGCCACATAAAGCCTTGAGATCGCCTGAAAATCTACATTACCTCTAATTGGGAAATTTAAAGCTCTAAAAATGGTGGTTTCATATAATGTGTTATAAAATACATTGTTTTATGATTCCGAATATTTTGTCTGTTTTTTTAATCCATACATCTTAAAGTTGAGATGATCTATTGGAGGGTTTTCTAACGAACAACCCTTTTAGGTGGTTTTTTTATGTTTACATTTTTTCTTTAACATAAGAATGACACCTTATGAAAACTTTTGGATAATTTATTTCCGTACCAGATGTAAATATAGTTATAACGAATTGGCACAAATTTATGCAAATATTACATAGAAAGACACTGGTTCAATATTTCCAACATCATACGGGTATTTTTTTAAAAAAACACCACATGCCCTTTATTTTATTTTATGCATGCTTTCTACTGTCATATTTTTTAAAAAAAAACACCCCGTGCCCTTTATTTTCTTTTATTCTATGCTTTCTATTGTCATATTCTTTCCTTTGTTCTTTCCTCCCTGCTTTCCCTTGTCATTTATTTATGGGTGAGGTTTGCGTAAGATTGTCTCTTGTACTGAAGTAAAGTGCACCTCATTTATTTATGGGTGAGGTTTGCATAAGATTGTCTCTTGTACTGAAGTGAAGTGCACCTCAAAAGTTGCTTAGAGTTTTCCTTCTGGTGTTGATGGATTGAATGCCTTTTTTCATCCCTACTTGTAAAATTTAAAATTTTTAAGATGGTACAAATCAAACTAATCAATAAACATTAGAAAATCTTAAAAATAAACTGTAAAAATAACTTATTACAAAATATACTATTTTTTAAACTTCAAATTCTTTTCTTTCTATCTGTATAGGTGGAGATGTTCTATTAGAGGGTTCTCCAACACCAAAACATTATCTTTTGTAGATTTTTAAAATGCGACCTTATATAAACTTCTCCCTTTATATGTTCCCCAGCACCTCATATTTGCTTTTTCTTTTCTTTTTCGAATTTTGGGATATTGTGCTGATAAAGAGAGGACGAGAGCAATTATCCAATTTATTTTGCTCATTCTTTTCTTTGTTCTCCACTTTTCCTTGCTCATTCTTTTCGTTGTTCTCTACATTTCCTTTTACCACCTGGAGTTACCAGCATTAGCATTTCATCTATTTCACTTTGTTTATGAATGTCAAATGATATCGTGTCCATGTGGAGAGGGGCGGCAGTGGACCCGAACCCGATTCAGGACCTGCTGGGTGTTACCCAACGTAGGTCCAGGTTTGGGTTAAATATTTGGACTCGGCGGATAGGGTTTGAGTCCATATCAAACCGAAATAGACCTGGGTCGGGTGTGTGTTCGGGTTCATGTGGACCCCATCCGGATTTAATTAAGAGGAGAGAAAGAATACGGGAGTAATAGTTTAATTGAGAGAGAGAAGAAAGAAGCAGAGAAAAGAGAGAAGGCGTGGGATGGGAGAAACTATTTTAGAGAGAGAGAGCCTGGTGTAATCACAAAAGACGATATTTTTACAAATAACTCTAATCTTCTTGTCTTCTTCTTGTAATATCAAAAACCCTAATCTCATTTCTTTCGTCGTGCAATTTCAAAAACCCTAATCTTCTTTTCTGTTCTTTTTTTATTTTTATTTCCTCTTACCCCAACCACGCATTTCCTCTCATCTCTCATTAATCCAAAATATTAATTCCTCCTCTTCTTGAAACCCAAATTTTCCTACTCGAGACCCCTAATTCCACTTTCCTCTCAACAATGCTTTCCACGCCTAATCGATACCCCTGAAATCTTCCTAAACCAGACACTTCAGAAACTCCAAGTCATGGTCATCTCAAAAAGACCGAGTCCTCACACCGCAAGGTCCTTCATGAAGACTCTTATGTGGCCGCCATTGAAAAGCTCATCGAGCGAGACTTCTTCCCTGACATCACAAAAACTAAAGAATGGAATTTTAAAGAGTGGAAGTTATAGGGAGAGGTTGGAGGTCGGGGGATTAAAAATCTTCATGAGCATGGGTGTACACGTGTCCATAGTTAAACCGAGGCAGATTTAACCCTGCCATGGTGGCTTAACTCATAACGTGTAGGGCTTGGGTCCCGTGTCCGTTCCCAACATTCTGGTACCGGTATGCGGTCATCCGGATGGGTCCGGGTCGGGTACGAGTCTATCTCCATGTCCTTCGCATCCAGGTCTGGGCCAGCAGGACCCGACCCATCGCCACCCGTACATGCATAGTATTCTTTCATTAACTCTCTCCCAAAAATCTCAACGAAATATTTTTAAGAACTAAAATTTTAGGGTTCTATTCTATTCGCAACCAACTTCAAGGAGAAAAAAAAAACAATCAAATGCATTCCCTCTGAGCTTGAAAAACTAAAATCCTAAAATTGTCCATAAATCTTTCAATTTTTTGACAACTATATCTTAGTATTTAGGAAGTCAAAATCCAAATTATTTTTTCATTTTTTTTAATAAACATCTACTGATTTGTAATTGAATCCCAATATTTATATCAATCCTCCAAAATCGCTGCTTCACCCAAGAGGAGTAAGTAGAGGATATCCTGATGCTGGAGGATAATATTTATCAATTACAGATTCTTGTCCATTCGCAAAATTTCTCACGAAGGATGACAATTCCCATGTTTGATGAGTAGAGCGAGTAAGACTGGGAACCTAGATGCCCCGGGTATGACCCAGCTTTGACATACCTCTTTTGCAATGATACAAATTTGCACATTGGTAAGAAAATGGGGGCAAGGGGAGCTGTTGTTGATGTCCCGAGCTATTAAGAGTTGCGAGGATGCCATACATGTTACGCAACCGATCTTAAGATGATGTTTATAAGACGCTGCGCAAGATTGCGGGTGCTCCTCACAAAGAGCATGGCATGTTACAGGTGCTCAAACATTTGGGAGACTTGAGCGCTGAGGATTATGATGATTTGGAGAGCATAATAGAGCAGGGCTATCAAAGCATAGAGGAGTTAGCCAGGAAATGTTCCGGGGATCTGGGAACCTAAAAATAATGGTAATCAAGATTACAATTTCTCCACACAAAAGACGTGGCTACACTACTTACAAGTATGGAAACTTTGGGTTGCGAGGGAATGGAGAGGATAATTGCAGAAGCTGAGGAAGAGGTGGTGATGGTGATTGACATATTCCCAAAGTTGAGAGAGTTAAGGCTGTGTCACCTAACCAAGTTGAGCATCGTGTGCTTGCAACTGTGTCATGAATTGATCATCGCTAGAGTCAGTGTCTATAGATAGACAAATGTCCAGAGTTAAAGAACCTCCCCTTACAGTGTTGGCACTGCACAAAGGCTACAAAATTTTGAAGTAGGGAGGGAGTGGTGGGAAGGGTTGGAGTGGGAATACCCAAACATTCTCAAGCCCAAGTTTATCAAAGAAGAGGAGGATCAGACTGAGACCGAGACCGAGACTGAGAATGAATCCGTTGCGGACAATGAGGAAGTCAGCCACAAGTCGGAGAGGAAGAAGATACCGAAACTAAGAACCAAGCCCGTTGAGGATGATGATGATGAGTTCGTCTTTTCATTCGTGTAAAACTTGTCATTGCTTTCAAATATGATTGTGCTTTGATGAATGTAACCTCTTGCTCATTTGTTTAGCGTTTGGTGACTTCATATGCACTAGAAAATCTTTAAAATGAATGATCTAAATAAGGAAAAGGTTTATATAAGGTTTATACAAACTTAGATTTTCAAATAAATAAAGCCAATAAGAACACGAAATTTAATATCAGCAACATAACACCTTCCCAATCTATTGAGTTTCTTAATTAAGAAATTTTAATGCGTCAAAGATTAACTTAAACAGGGATACAAAAATAGTTTAAAATTATGCAGAAATTCATCTTAATAAAATATCTCTTTATTCTATATTTTTAACTTATTAATCTCTTGATATTGAAAATATTAGTGTTAAGCAAAAATGCCTTTTATCTTTTCTATATTGCACAGCCCCTCAACCCTTCTTAACATGAGTTTTTTACCCAAACAAAACCCAAAATACCACCCTCAAACGGTTTGGACATGAATTTTGCACCCAAACAAAACCAAAATATCACCCTCAAACGGTTTGGTTGGAGGTAAAAAGCTTTAAACATAAAAAATGACTTAAGAGAGAGAGGTCGTCTTGTCTCAATTAGACCAGAAAATAAAATGAGGGTCTTCTGTTGGAGATACTACTGAAGAGGACAGTTCAACGTATGTGGCCTCTCTCCTTCACTTCTTCAACGGTCTCGATTTCATCTTCCTCTCATCTTCCATTTATACCAGGATTATCGCCGTTCGTACAACTTCTCTCCAACACCATGAAATCACAGGAAGCACAGAGAAAGAAGAAATGACAACAAGCAACAAAGAGAAAAACAATCACTCCATCTTTTTTCTTGTCTGCCTCTTTAGAGAGAAAGAGGAGGACTAGTCTAGAGAGAGAAAGAAAGGGACACCTTATTTTTGCCCTAAATATTCACACACGATGCACCAAATATTTTTGAGAGATAGGAGGACCAAATTGAGGAGGAGCAGATAGAGAGAGAAGGGCATTATCGTTGTTTTACCTCTTTGCCTAAAAGTAGGTCTCTATGTATCTTTACCTCTATCTTGGGTCTTCTCCCCTAACAAGTGGCTCTCTTTCTCTCTCTAAAAATGGGTTTCTCTATTTCACTTTAAATTAGTGTTTCTCTTTCTTACAGTTCTTGGATTTCAGGCAAAATTTATCCCTCTTTCACTGTATTTGGTTTTGGGTAGGTGTGCAAATTAGGCAGGGGAATAGTCTCTTTTTGCCATTAGAGGACCTTCAATTTCTCTCTTGTGGGTGGGGTAACATATTGGACGTAGAGAGCCTTGTAAATTGATATATGCGATGGAGACGAGCACATGCTTCCGAGATTCTGCTCCAGAGTAATGTAATGATAGGGAGAGAGATTTCCCGAGAGAGTGCAGAAGTACTGGTCTGCTGAAAGAGAGAGAGAGAGAGAGATTGGGGTGATGTGAGAGAAAGAGATTGAGAGATTTGGCGGAGAGGGAGATGGAGATGGAGATGGAGATGGAGATGGGAGATGTCTTTTGAGATTTTGGCAGAGTGAAAATGGAGAGAGTGGATGAGATTTTGTCATTTCCGTAGAGAGAGAGTGTGGGGGCAGAGAGAGTTCGGACTTAGAGAGGATTTTGCTGAAAAAATACAAAGGAAGTTATTGAAAAAGGGTTGAAGGTGTCATTTTAATTTTTATTTGGTTCAAAACTATACGTTAAATGAGATTGGGGATTGTAAGATAAAAAAGATAGAAAGTATTTTGTTTACAAGTAATATTTTTAATTTTTGGATCTTAAAAGAGATACAAAAATAAAAAATGAGGGCTAATGAGATTTTTTTTTTTTTTTGTTTTTTTATAATGATTAAAGTTTCAAAAATTTTGTAATTACAATTTTTTATTAAAAAAGTCACATTCATGTCAAAATATGAAAGAAACTATTTAATATAACACCTTTGAATTTTTTAATTTTAAAATTTTAATTTATTATTTTAGACAATTATTTAGACCTTTTTAGAAAAGAACAATGTTTATTTATGTGTGAGGCTCTAAATGATTAAATTATGGTGCACCTCAAAAATTCACTAGGTGAGGTGGTTTTGATGCTAAAAAATCATCAAATTGATCATCTCGATCTCAAGATGTATGGACATGAGAAACGAATGGATTTCAAGTTTTGGAAAGAATGTATCTTGTAATGCATTTTTTGATCATCAATTTTTAAGATTTTCAAGTTTTCATAGATTTCCTCGATCTACACTATTTTTTAAATTTTAAATTTTATAATTATATATGAAAGTAAATTTTAAGACGATCACAAAGATTTTCAGTATTAAAACCATATTTCTCAATACTATTTGAAGGTGCACTTTATTTTGATTGTTTAGAGCCCGGCCCTATGCAAGCCACATCCTTTGGAAAAAGGATCCTGAAAATAAGGAATTCGTAGCGTTGTTAATATTTCGAACAGTTTGATAATAAGTTTTATAATTTATAAGATGATTTGCCAAATTTAAAATATGATATCACTAGATAATTTACAATTATGCCAACCTTGGACAAGGAAGGTCAAAAAGACACAAAATAAGATATAGAGTTTGAGGGGATTATGACTCATGTCTATAAAGTTATCATCAATATCGAATCCTAATTGCATAGAGCTCCACAATTTCCAAGTTTCAAAGTAAAAGGAATGTGAGTGTTACGATATGAAGTTAATTTATTTCTTTGAAATGTAAATATAAAAACTTTGCAAAAAACATTTACGCCATTCAAAAGGCGATATTTGAAAACGCAATTTCAAAAAATGGGTACTTAAAATTTGGGAATTGAATATTATCTTCCTCTTCTTTTTTTCCTATTGCAAATGGATAAATTTTGGAAACTTTTATTTGCAGTATTTTATTATTTTTTTTACCAAAGTTAAAACCTTTATTGATTAAAAAAGAGACTAGAGGGGATCTACATCATCAGAGATAAGTAAGGCTGATAACTCTACTCCTCTCTTAGCGAGGGAGTCAACCCAGGAATTTGCCTCTCTATATACATGTTGGAAAGAGACCACAAGGCCATCAACCAAATCGAGAATCTCGCACCACATGGGTCTTAAAGACCAAGGCACGCACTACTGATTTGTGCATCAATTAATGACATTCAGATAGTCACCTTCGACCGCAGCAAGAACCTATATTCCTGAATTTAAAGATTTTTAAGCACTCTCCCAATATCATCTCTAACTACACCTCCTATCCTTGCTTCTCTTGGATTGCCATACAAACTTTCATCAAAATTTAGTTAATGATCCTTGACTAGATGGTACCATCTACCCATCGGCTTGCTTTTATCTACCTTAAGATTAATCCGATTGTGAATATTGAACCACACATCAACTTGGGATATACCTCGACATTCTTAGTAATACTCGAGCAATTCCACATAGAAAGGGAGATATTATTAAAACTCTATCAAGAGGTAGATAAACCCCTTCAAAAACTCTTCTATTGCTCTCCTTCCACAGCTCCCACAACACTGCTCATCTCCCCACTTTCCAAATATGCCATCGATGCTTGACGAACTGCTGAAGGCTAGATGAGACACAATGCCTTCCACATTCTCAAGTAGAGCAACACTAATTCCCAATCTATTCAAGAGTAAATAGCAAAGTTTAGAGCTGAAGGGGCAATGCACAAATAAGTGAGAGTAGGACTCTCCATCACTTTTACACAACAAATGTATATTTGGTAAGATTTTACCTCGCTTAATAAGGTTATCAATTGTTAGTACTCTCTCTTGTGCTACTAAGCATATGAAAACTTGTACCTTACGTGGTATTGGCCACTTCCACACCAAAGCCAACTGAGGCATAGACCACCTCCACTTGTCATTAAAAATAAGAGAATAAAGTGATTTAACTGTAAATTGGCTATCCATCTCAAGATCCCAAATAATTTCATCTTCAACTCTCCTTGAAAAATAAAAATCCCCTTGGTCCTAAAACAAATTGGTATAATAACTTAAAAGTCTATCATCCAATCTATTATGAAAGAAAGACCTATGTGATCTTTTGCCGGAGAAATACAATTTTTTTTTTAATAATAATTACCCTTTGTAATTTTGGCAACAAGATCACTCACAGATGGTCTTATTACAAATAATAGAAATTTCAAAAATAAATGGCACGTCAAATAAATCTCAACTACTTGATGCTATTCATACAACCTAATATTATGCTTGAGAATATAAAATAAAAAAAACTAACAAATAAAAGAAATGATGTTGGAGATTACATCAACTAAGCTTTTTACACCCCACAGCGAGTCACCACATCCAATAGCGCAGGATTTGTGGTTTAGCTTCAATCTCGAACCGGGATAGCTGATTTCGACCAAACTAGATAACCACCCCTTAAAATCTCTACTAAAACTTTAACCCCCAAAATTAACTTAGGTCTAGCAAGAAGAGAGAGCACCACCAAAAATTTGGAGAGACAAGAGTAGAGAGAGAAAGATAGAGGAGAGAAAGTGGGGCCTATCCCTCTAGTAGAGAGAGAGGTGAGAGAGAGAGGTGAGATAGAGAGAGAAGAGAGGTTGTGCGTGTAGAGATTGGGGAAGAGCACCCCTATTCATAATGTATATTTAGGTTTAGGGTTTTTTAGGGTTTTTCCATAATTTGGCTCTTTCATGAGATTGAATCTAGACCGTTGATCAAGGTGACTTGTGGGGTGAGAGATCTGAGTCATCCATTCTATAGATGGGCCATCAACATTATGGAATGTGCTTGAACCATTATCCCCCTTTCTTTAAACCATTTTCCCATCAATATATTTAAATAAAATAAATATCATGCATTACATAAAATTACATGATCCATGTCACATATTCCATAAAGACATGTCAAATATTATCAAGTAAATAAATACTACCAAATATAAATAAGATAAAGTCAATATTTATTATCTATTCAAATTGATCATATGTCTTTAAAACAAACTTGTTATAAAACAAATAAAGCCATGGTCAATATTTCCCTTCTAAGATTTGACCACATGCCACAAATGAAACTTTTCTTAACTTAAAAACTTGAACATAAAGTAGACAAGAGAATCTAAAGAGGGTGGGGCGTGCCACCCTTTTGTAGCACATGTGGGCCCCTACCCACATGCCACATGGTGGGCTCATGTGTAATTTGGGTCCCAATAAAATTTTATAAAAAGTATTAAAATTAAATTAAAACGAATTAACATATATTTAAATTTTTTATAACTTTATAAAATCAATAATTGTATTTTTATAAAACCAACAATTACAAATAAAATATTGAGAGATTCATAAAAATTCAAATAATAAAATGAACACAATTAAATTAATATGATGGTAAAATGATCCATATGATTTTAAGAATTCAATCTGTAAATATGGGGTACTCCACCTCCAACTGTGGACTATAGACCACACTAGCTTTATCGAACCGACCCAGTATTTCCCATGACCCACAGTCCAAACAGGGGCTCATTAGTGGGTCGCCAAAGTCAGGTCGATGAATTAAGAGGTCGCAATCCCAGTCTGTGGATTGCAGGTCCTTCCCTTGAGACGAGTCAATGTCACCACGACCTGATACAACCACAGTTCTATGATGCATAGGGGTATCTCTCGCACATGCATACCTTTCACCTAAAGGTGGATATCTGGCTTTCTCAAACGATCTATCGATATGCATGTCGTGTGATGGAACATGGATGAGGTTTTGGCTCCCTTCTTAGCAGGCCTATCATCACACACAAGGGTCTCACAGTCCCTCAGCTTTCTCATCTAGGCATATGCTTCGACTTCATCAAGGGCTAACCCCAAACCCTCATCGGTTAATTCTTTATGCCCAGGTATCTTGGGTTTTTCAACCGCCTGGCCTAGATCGAATAGCACAATTCGGTATAAGCAAATATCATTTGCTTAATATGGTTTTTGAGGGACCACACTCCCACTGAGTTTATGTTTCACTATAATGAAAGTATTTCAATACACACTTATAAGGCTTTTAAATGCCACATAAACCTAACATATTATGTCGAAATTGAATATTCCATACTACTTGGTTGCCAACATATTCACTAACCTCAGCCACCATAGCCTCAGGGTTTTTAACCTTCTCAAAAAGCTCAAGATACGCATATTTTAGTGCCACTTCACCAATCCACTTGTGGTGTCAAATTGAGACCTTGGAGCCTAGACCAACACACCATTTCACATTTCTAGAAATCAGAGGCTTACATAAAAAAATGTCCCTTGAAAAAATTGATCTCTTAGAACTTCTTCTCCCTCCTTCAATCCAAAGACGAAAACGATCTTCCCCATATTTCGCACCAAGGACCAGATAACACAGCTGGCCCTTAGACTTAAAACTTCTCCACCGTCACTTACAAAGTAATGCATCGTTCATAAGAGACAATCTTCTTATACCCAAACCCCTTTCTTTTTTAGGTGTGCAAATTCTATCACATCTTAAAAGGTGGTAATTTTTGCCGTCTCCAAAAGAGCCCCATAGAAAATTACACATCATCTGCTCTAATTTGTTAACCACCCTTCTTGGCAATTTAAGCATCAACCACTGATAGATAGGTAAATTCGCCAAATATGATTTAAGCAGCTTCATTCGACCTCTCTGAGATGGATATTTCGGTTTCCACGGATCCAACTTTGTTTGTACTCTATGAACTACCCTATCCCAAACACAAACCGGACCGAGAGTCCGAAATAGAAAGTCCAAAATAATTAATAGGTAAGCATCTACCTTACAACCTAACAAAGGTCTCGACTTGGGTCGGTCAATTTTAGGCGGACAGTGGCATCAATAAGAGATACTTTGGGGAACGTGGTAGCCACCTAGAGGATCATTGAGAGGGAGGCGTTTGGTAATGTGGTAATTATGGAAGGAGACTCCCTTAGTACAATTGGATGGTGTTGAAAAGATTTCTTGTACGGTCGCTATTTGAAATACATGATACAATTAGAGGCTGGCCATGTTTCGATTTTATGTTATTTATTGTTATCCCTTTAACTTTGGTTTTGATGCTTTAAATAAATAATAGAAAAGCAATTTCAATCAAAACAAACCTCCTATAGTTATAAATAAGGATGGTACTAGATCATTTATCTTCCATACAAGAAGCTAACTTCTAGCCGTAAGATGTGAGCTAAATGTGTCATTTTTTTACGCAAAGTTCAAAAGTATTTTTTTCGGACTTTGAGCAAGGGATAAGGCATACACTTATCTACTTGATTTTACATGTGACAACTATAGGTGATTATGATTTTGTTATAAGAAAGATAAACGGTCTAATTTTGATATGGTCTCTCTTTAATAAATTTCTGGTGCTTTTTATCTAAAACTTAAATTTTGAAATAGTTTCTTTCTCTAAAAATTTTGAGATAGTTTCTCTCTCTAAAAACATTTTAGGTACTTTCTCTATCTAAAATTTAGTATAGTTTCTCTCTCTAAAACTTAAAAAATCTAAGATTGTTTCTTCCTCTAAAAATTTGAGATAGTTTCTTTCTTTAAAATTTGATACAGTTCTCTCTAAAATTGAAAGATATTTTCTCTCTAAACCTAAAATTTGAGATAGTTTCTCTCTCTAACTCATGGGGGTGTCTTGGAAGAATTAATTACATTTGATAAAGTGGGCAGCTCCAATGTGTGAAAAAAAAACCTATGGAAATATTCCCTAACTCAAAATATGTGGTTCAATTTTTACATGAATTGGCCAATTTGCGGTAAAAAAATTTTACCCTGGGGAAAATTTCCATATGTATTTGACACGTAACAAACGTGCGTAATATAAATTTCACATGAAAATATTTTCATACATGTTTGGTACACGTGAAAATCTTTCACAAAAATATTCACATGAAAGAACTCCTCAATGTGATTAAGTATGGGAGTTTTTTTCATATCAATTGGTCTTATCGCAAATTTTCACATGAATTGAATTGGCAGCCAATTAGTGTACAAAAACTCACACTTGATTAACATAAGGGAGTTCTTTCATGTGAAAGTATTTTCCTGTGTACGAAATATACCCTTAAAACATAGCAACCTCAATAGTACTTCGATTTCAATTTAAGGACGATGAGCTAGACCAATATACTAATACATGGGCAAGCCAACTAAGCCTTAAACTAGCTAAGAATTTTTTACACCTAACAAAGTGTAATGTAATCTACATGACCATCTCAAAGCAATATAAAAACTTGATTGGAAAAATTGTCAATCCATAATACTTTTGTATTGTTGTGAGGTGGCATTGGGTTTAAAGGTCAATTTCCATAAGACTTCAATGATAGGTATCAACTGCCCTATTGCTCTGACCCAGAATTTGACAAATTTGATAACCTATCTGGGTATGCGTCTTTCAGATACTAGGCATTCTATTATTGTTTAGAATAAGGTGATAGAGAGAATCCAAGTGAAACTTGATTTTTGGAAGCCAAAATATCTTTCTAAGGGTGGAAAGGCTATGTTGCTAAGGTCATATTTAGCTAATTTATCTATTTATCTGCTATCTCTTCTACAAATGCCAGCCTCAGTAGGGAAAAAAATTGAAATGATGATGCACAATTTCTGTGCGAATCTTTTGGAGAATAAAAGAAATTTCATCTACTGAGATGGGATCGAGTATGCACTCTAAGAGTGAATGAGGTTTTGACACTACGAAAATTAAATATACGAATGAGACATTGCTCTGTAAGTGGTGGTGGAGGAGTTTTCAGTTTAAAGATCAGCTTTGGTATCAAATCTTGCCTTCAAAATATGGTCTTGACGTGCATAGGATGTGGATAGGAGGAGGTAGAAACATAGATACGCCTTCTTTGTGGAGATCCATTTATAGATGCAAGCCAATGATCACGGGTTACTTTTAGTGGAATGTTGGATGTGATGATAATCTCTCCTTATGGTATCATAAATCAATAGGTTATCTCCCTCTTAAACTTGCCTTCCCGGATCTATTTTGCTAAAGTTTCACAACCGAATTCTAAAGTTTTTGATCTAGTTGATTTGAGAGGTAATCTCGTTTCATGGAATGTTCATTTCCCATACAATAGGCTTAGTGAGACTAATTTTTATTAGTGGAGTGAGTTGTTGGGTATCTTGGAGAAGATTTATATTTCACAATGGGCTACGGATGAATTGATCTTGGAGGTTGAATGCGATGGTTTATTTTCTTTGAAGTCCTGCAATAAATTGTTCTTTCATGATAGATGGAGATGGTCATTGCCTCTTGCTGCCAAAATATGGAAGTTGCCTATTCCTCACAAGATGCTGGTGTTTATTGGTTGGCTATTTAAGATAAAATTTTGACATTAGATAACTTGATTAAAAGGGGTAAAATCTTACCTAATATCTGTTTGATGTGTAAAGCAGATGGGTAGGGAATCAGATGCACACCTACTCATCCATTGTTCTTTGCCTCAAGGATATGGTAGTGGTTGTTTGGGTTACTTGGGGTTAAACCTACTCTACTCGAATTTGTGACAGACTTAGTATCATAGCCATTCAACATTTACCTTATGCATGTAGGATGGTGTGGAAAATAGCGAGAGGGGTTGTTCTTTGAGAACTTTGGAAAGAGAGAAATATGAGCACTTTTGAAGGTGAATGTTTATCATTTGTAAGATTGATTACTAAAGTCAAATTATCCATTTGGTTTTGGTTATCGATTACAAAAAACTGATGGGGGATTTCACAACCAGACATTATGATTAACTTGTAAAATCTGTTTTGTGATGGGAGGTGTAAGGATGAGACCGAGATGTATTTGGCTGGCACCAGCGCTGGATAGGTTTAAATTAAACTTTGATAGGAGTTCTCTAGGTAATTCAAGTTTAGCAAGCATTGGGGGTGTTTTGCATAATTGTTCTGGTGATGTTATCTTTACATATGTTGGACCAGCTGATGTAGCTACCCCAAACCACTTTGAATTACTGGCATTGCTTCAAGGTTTGAAATTTTTTATCTCTTGAAACCTTAGTAGTTGTTGTGTGATTGAAGGGGACTCATTGAATGCTATAAAGTGGTGTAACAAGGAACAATAGATTCCCTAGGAGCTCAGGTCTTGTTGGTTACAGATCATGGATTTAGTTGTCGCGTTGTCTTTTTCTTTTCTTCATGTCTAGAGAGGCAAACTCCTTGGCTGACTTTCTGGTTGAAGGAGGGGCGTCTTTGCCTTCTCTTTCTATGACTTTCTGGTTGAAGGAGGGGCGTCTTGGCCTTCTCTTTCTATTTCTTCTAATGTAACTTCCTTTTAACATGACTTTATAAATAAAGAAGGTAATATTTGTCAAAAAAGAAAAAAAATGTCTATCCAACTCGGAATCGGAGGAGTTAGCGTGAAACTTATGGGTCTTCAAGCTTATAAGCCCGCAAGTAAAGAGTGGTCCAGTTTGAAGTTGAACCAAACCAGAGTGAACTGGGCGACTTTTTATGAAAACTCGAATTATCCCCGAGTCCGGACAGGTTCTTGGGGAATCGCCTCCAAAAACCCACTTTTTGGGGTTTTTCTGACTGGTTTCATCATTTATATATTCTGACTGAGGTTTTAACGATTCTTTAGGAAAAAGATAAGACAATTAAACACAAGAATGTTCATCGCCATGTTCTATCTTTTGCCCAGAGAACTTAATCAGTTGATTACCCAGAGAACTACCCTAAAAAAACTTAATGTATCCATGGCAATTATATTAAGCTAATATAATGAACTTAATTAATTTATATCTTATCACATGATAAAAAATTAAACACAAATGCTCCAAAATTAAATCCAAAAATTGGATTGGTATAAATGCTAGAAAGTAAAGTTATAAATTTTAATAGCTATCAAGTAATGCATCCATGAAAACTTTAGTAAACTAATAGCATTAGCTTAAATAATTTATATTTCATTAGATGGTCTAAAATTAAATTTGCATACATACATATATGAAAAAATTTATATAAGCGTAAGGCCTTAAACCATCAAAGTAAGGTGTACCTCACAAGTTCACTAAAAGAGGTTGTTTTGATACTAAAAAATCTTCAAATTGATCATCTTGGCCTCAAGATGTATGGACAAGATATGAGACAGATTTCAAGTTTTTGCAATAGTACATCTTGTAATGCATTTTATGGACTATCAATATTCAAGATTTTCAAAGGTGCATAAATCTACTCTATCTACAATATTTTTGAAGCTTTAAATTTTATAATTAGAAATAAAAATAAATTTTGAGATCTTCATTAAGATTTTCAGTACTGAAACAATATCTTTAGACACTATTTAAAGGTGTGCTTACTTTGATTGTTTAAGGCCTCAAGCATTATACAAACCACACCATATATATCCTCAACGTAACTCTTCCCCTTCCTCTTTAGTGTTTTTTATTTTTTTGAATTACGAATTTTAGTAGAGAATATGTTTTCTTTGGGAACACAACGTCAAGGAAGTTTTGTTTGTGGAAGTAGGAAAATTTTTTTTGCAAACATTTACTTATTTTGGATTATCACAAATAATTTTTTAGATGTATATTATTTGGAAGCTTCAAAAGATAATGTGGGATTATGTAGCTTATTGAGTTAGTCTTCGATAGAAAGTTATCATTTTTTGTATTTGATTTAATCCTAATGTTCGTAAGTTCTTTTCTCTCTAAATTTTAAAATTTTCAATTCACTAAATTGGAAGGTTTAAAAGATTGCGAGTGTAGGAATAGAAAAGGTTTTGTAGGAAAGTATTTATGAAAAATATAAAAATAAGTGTTTTTAACGACTTCATAAAAAAAATGTGTTTTTTTTTTTAATGTATCTTTTAAAAATTTTGAAGCTTTCAATGTCTTATAAAGTATCGATATTTTGACCAAATTCAAACTTCAAAATAAATTTTTTTGAACACATCCAAGCTATCAAATTTCACATCGAATGGTTGTAAGTAATTGTGACCACCTTGTGTCAAAAGTAAATTGTCTCATTATATGCAATCCTAAATTTTTATCACCCAAACATATTGAAATCGACTTTCAATGTTCGAATGCAATTGAGTTTCTTGAATTTCTATTTTTTTTTTATAGGAAAATAAAAAGATAGAGAGTCGTTTTTAAGCATGCTAGGACATTCTTTTCCAAGGATTAAAAAAAAGGTGATCATTCTTATAAAAGATTGCTTAGGTGTCGGGGAAGCATAACTACATTGCATCCTCCAAGATATCTCACATCCAACTTTAAGATTGATGGAGCATGGTGCTCCCTCTAGAAAAGATAAAAAATCAACGACCTAAAATTTTTCTTCAAAATATTATCATTTTCACTTTTTAAAAATTATTTTTATATATTAATGATCACCATGTTGGAAATAATATATATGAAAACAATTAGGGGGTAAGGTTTGTATAAAGCATCAACCTTGAGCACTAAAAGTTAGGCTCATCTCGAAATCGTGCTAAAAGATACAATTCTAATCCTTATTGCCTAAAAATATATTTCCATCCCCATGTATAAAATTAAAAGATCCCATAATTGTGTAGATCAAACACATATCTATAATCGTTTAAAATTTTGAAAATTGACGGTCTAGATAATATATTTTAAGCTACACGAATTTTTAGGATATGAAATCTGTTTTTTTTTTGTAACAATACATCTCGAGGTCAAAATAATCTATTGTAGGATTGTTTTTTGCGAAGTAAAAACCTTTTTTAAGTGGATTTTTATGATGCACCTTACTTCGATATAGTAAGGTTGACACTTTATAAACTCTTTACAAAATTAAGTCCAAAATCCATGCAGTTTCTATAAGGCATAGGCCTTATAAAAAAAAAAAAGAGAGTAAAGCATTAGCTCTAAATATATTTCCACCACTGATTATAAAATTTGTATTATAAAAGATGGTATAAATCTTATTAATCCATGAACACTTCAAAATAAATAGTTTAAAAAATGTATTGTTCCTAAATTTTTTTCCACCACCGTATTGATCAAGGTTGAAAAGATTCATTTGAAGGTTTTCTGATGCAAAAGCATCGAATTTTTAGGTGGGGCGTAAGTTTTTCCATAAAATTTTGGCTTTATTTTAACCTTTTTTTTTCTTCTCTTGAAAATGGAAGAGGGAAGGCGTATGTAGATATGCGTCCCAGGACTCATCAAAACTGTGGTCTTAAGTAAAAGATGACGCCATTTTGAGTCCTCTAATGAAAGGGTGGAGTTTGCATACGGATGCACCCGTAGGTGTAGAGATAAGGTGCACCTTCAAATTTTATCATTGTACATAATTTTGATGAAAAATATTATTAGAATTATTTTAAAATTTTTTTTATATCTAATTATAAAATTTTAAATATAAAAATGATTAAAATAAAAAATTGATCTATAAGTGTATGAAAATCTTGAAAATAAACGATGTAGATAATAGGTTATAAAATACATTATTTCTGAAAGTCAAAATCTTTTTATTTTTCTTAATCCTACATCTCGATGTCAAGACGATGAACAAGGGTTTTTCTAACATTAAAACGACATTTTTTTTGGATGGATTTTCGCGGGGCATCCGCAGTTTTACATTATACGGTAGCGTCCTTACATAAACTTTTTCCCTCACGAAAAGACCGGTTTTTCATTATATTCGAAGGCCCTCATTTCCCTCCCTTTGTGAAATCTCTCTCTTATATAGATGAGAAATACTTTTGCTCGATACTAGAGAGAGAGAGAGAGAGAAGGTTTTCTCCTTACGCTTGTCCTCCTCCTCCTCCTCCTCCTCATTATTTACTAGGAAACCTGTGAGTAATTTCACGGCATTCTCTAATTCTCTTTCTTCCATTCCCAAATATCTGTAAGTTATGTCAAGACCATCTCTCTTGATCTGTTTTAATTTCTTGTGACATGTCAAATTTATGGTTGATTGGTGCACATCGGTTGCCTTTCACAATCCATTTCTCTAAATTCTGGTTGATTTCCGTATTCATTTGGTTATTTATTTGGGGAATTTCTCTTCTTCTAATTAAATCTTGTTTCGGGATATTAATCATAGGAATGGGGAATTTAGGGCATGGAATACATTGAGAAAGATTTGTATGTGAGATAATCAGGAGTGCATTGTTGAGAACAATCTCTTTTTCTGAATTTTATAGTACGAGAGTATGTGTTATCACGAAATTTTAGTTGGTATATTATGAATTCAAGCCTTTGAACCTTTTCTTGGCTTTCAATAGAAATATTTATTTTTTTGTCTATATAAAATAAAGCAATAAACAGGTTTCCAATTGGTATCCTAATCAGGATCAACCTTTTTTAAATCATATTAAAACTAACTGTGTTATCAAATGCGGGACGCAGACTTGATGCACTCAGGGCTCCGATTTTCTATGCAGCTTGATGTGGCCCCCATGCGGGCTCATCACCTCCATACAGTCAATAAATTTAAAAATATTTTAAAAGATTATGAAAAAAATATAAGACTGCATGTAATAAAATTAATATATGATTTTCATGACAATAGGCATCTTAATGGCTTTTACCTTTGATATATCCATTGCCTGAGCTATTGATAGTCTCATAAAGAGCAACAGAGTTTACTGTCTCTAATCTCTAATAGTGTAATGTAATTAACATATAATACAAAGTAATATTCATTGAATTAGATAAAACATATACCAATTACCAAGTTACCAACCAAGCACTTCGAAAATATATTAGCATCTAGCATGTATCATCGACCAAGCTACTGTTACACTGTAGGCTGTATAATAGTGCATAACATCCAAACTCCGAAGACAATGTCATATTAAATAAAGAAGATAATGAATATAATCAATGTTTCAACTCTTGATCCAACAAGTCATATGATCCATCAAATGCATCTCCTAACTCTGAAGCCAAGGCAGTAGAGCCATCATCATCGGTGTCGTTAAGCCCATCATCCACATATACTTTTTTTGAAAACTTCAGAATCGAGAAAAAAATAGTCTGTAATTTCTAGGTTTTAATCCCCTTTAAAGCATAAAAAAATGGTTCTAAGGGGTGTTGTGGGGTTTTATATCCCCCAAACTCCTCCCACCCTATGCGTCGGGGAAAATGACCTTAATGCCTCTCTTCGTGGGCTTTTTCCGCCCAAGAGCAGTGAGCCGGATATGTAGGCATGCGCCCCCAAATGCGGGTGATGTGCAGCACACTGCTCAAATCGATGAGGTCACATGATGCATTGTGTGGCCACATTTGATAACACTGAATACTGTGTAACTAATCAGAATTTTGTAGTAAGTTGATTGAAATATCAAAGAGCTTATTCTTAATTTCTCTCTTTTTATCTTTCTAATACATTTCTTTTCTCATTCTTCTTTTTCAGGTTTTGTTATTTTTTCACACTATTTCAATTAATGTCCTTGAAGATGGATCATAGCTAACTTGGCACAGTTTAGTTTCCAATGCTTTTAAGTTTACTAATCTCAAGTGAAAAGCAAAAGATTATCATGCTGGCTTCAGATTTTTTTCTTTTCTATTCAATTTTTCTGAATTTGTGACAAGCCAAACAACCTACTTATAGACCCATTTCGTAAGGAATTTGGCATTTTTTTATTTCTAAAGACATATTGCTCTCACCTGAACATTTTGCAGAGAAATCATGTTGCATGTCCTATTCTGGACATTTTTCTTATATTTGTTTCGTAGTTAATGTGTAGGAAGATGGCATCAGGTGATTCAGACATAGAAGCATTGAAGGACTTGCCAGATGTTAGCATTCTAGAGAATCCTTCATTCAGGGATTCTCTTGATTTGGAAGGATTAGATGCTAAAGAACCAAGATCTTGGACCATAAAAAACTTGTCTTCAACAGCGAATAGCATTCATGAGTTGTTGGAATGTCCAGTGTGCATGAGCTTTATGTTCCCACCTATACACCAAGTAAGATAAATATGTCTCTTTTATCTGCCTTCTCTATCTCCTTTCGAACCTAAAACTAGATGGTTTGTGACAGAGATCAATATATCACTAGTTTATATGCTTGATTACTCTTCCTTACATTTGAACATATGGGTTTGTGTGTTGCTAGATCTGTTGATAGACAAGCAATGATGAGAAATGCTTTCTTAATGCATATATGATTTAATTTTTTTACTTTTACTAATTGTGGTCATGGAAATTCGTAATACTCTTTGTTCAAACATATTGTGTTTACATATGGTAGAAATATCATATTGTTTTCGAAGGAGGAAGGATGTGCCTGTTTATATGTGGGCTTTCTCTAATGCTACATAGAAAATCCCTGTCTCTTGGCTCTCTAGTTTTTGCCTTTTTATATCTCGAAAGTGGACTGCCTTTCTTTTTTTGCAGATAATTTAACGATAATGTATAATGTATATAAGTTTCTTACACCAAAGCGTAGTACTTTAAATTTCCTTTTCTTATTTCTTTGTTATATTTTCCGTTTTTCGATGGACCACTAGGCTGGAAGAGTTTTCTTGAAGAAACAACTTGAAACAAGAGAAAATTTAAGTATTGTAACTCACTTGTATCGCAAATTTTACTTTTAACAAATATTGCTTGGAAACAAGTACATGGAGAAGACCTTATACATCAAGAGGCATCATAAGAAGCTCATCTCATAGTTACTGGGATCCACCTACCAAAGGGTCGATTCCACTCTGAAATCCCAATCCTGCGTTCCGGGGAAGGGGAGCTCACACTCCTCCCGGATTCTTAAATTTTGAAATCTTGATCCTTCCTATTAGGGGTCGAGGTCCTAAGTTACACATGATCCAGTTCCCTAGCATTATAGTATAGCAGTATATAATAGTATTGCAATGTTGTATAATACACTAGTATAGTAGTTTATCAAATGAGTTATACTATTGCGGTATATGCTACATAGCATAGTGTAAATTATGTAGTTGCATATAATGGATTTAAGGGAAAACATCATAAAAAGGGATGAAATCCCTTAAAATATCCTTAAAAGTGTTAAATTATCCATATTAACATTTGAGAGCATACTTTTTCTTTTTCATCTCACTTAGATATCTCTTAAAAAAAAAAAATTGAATACCCCAATTGCCTTTGTTTACTATTTGGAATTAGGAACAAAGGGGGGCATTTCAGTAATTTTGACCTCCAAGAGGCCTCACTCGAACAACGGAAATACTCTAGTTGTTCCACATTACAAATAAGGTAGATTGTTCAATATGAGTAATGCGGAACAACTAGGGGTATTTTTGTAATGCAATGCATGCAAAGATTTAAGTCCATAATGAAAAAAAAATACCCGTACTTGTTCCACATTACTAATAGTGAACAGTGTGTTCCTTATTTGTAACGAGGAACAACTAAGGGTATTTTTGTCATTTGGGTGAGGACTCTTGGGGTTCAAAATTACTGCAATGCCCTTCATTTTTTCCTCATTCCCAATACTGAACAATGGCAATTTGGATACTTGTTAAAAAAACTGAAGGGTATCTAAGTGAAATGGAAAAAAAAAAGTATGCCCTCACATGTTAATAAGGATAATCTAACTCCTCCAATGATTTTTTAAGAGGTTTCATCCCCTTTAATGATATTTTCCCTAGATTTAAATACAGTAGCATATGGTACCAGGAGTATATAATGTATGACATAGTACTGTAGTATATTTTAGCAGTGTAGTATTGGATAGCAATGTTGTATATATTATAGTATAGTATTGAATAACAATGTGGTCTATTATGGTAGTATGTAGTAGATACTATACCATTTAACTGTACTCAGGGCCCTTGATTGATTTTCAAATAGATAGAGCTCAGTCCTGTATATTTCACCATCCGAGCACTATATGTTTAGCAATGTTCGAAAATTCGCTTGCCCAACCGCCTAGGCGAAAAAATTTTAAAAACGACTAGGCGCTTGCTAGGCGGGGTCATTATGCGTCTTGCGTCTGAGCGCCCTCCTAGGCGGGCAAGGAACTACAATCTAGGCGCCGCCTCGTGACAGGTTGAAAAAAAGAGGGTTTGGATTAGATTTTGATACAATATATTATGTTATGAATCATGTGTTTTTTCTTTTACTTTTTTTTTTGTTTTACGATATATTTACATGTTTATAGTTAAAAGATTAATATTTTTTGTGATTAATTGTATTTTTTCTCATTTGGATGATGAAATTGAGCATATGTCATATTCTTTTATAAATAATTTATTCTTTTTTTGTACAATGTGTCATGTTTTGATAATCTATTATTTGTGCTTTACTTTATTTGATAAATAATTGATTATGTGATATCTTAATGAGATAATTCTTATATGAAAGTGAAACTAATATCTTGTATATTCATTTAAGTCTTACAAGTTATAATCTCTTTGAGTCTGTTATGTGATTGTACTATTACGTTTTGGTGAGGGCACCCTGTCTCTGGGCGGGCGCCTAGGCGGCCAGGCACCTAAAACACCTAGGCATCCGAATCCGCATTTTTTAACACTGATGTTTAGATCTGGCTTCCCTACATATTGGCATTGCGATCCCTAGATTTTGAAGTGTATGAACCTTGATCCCCATCATTGGGAGCTTTCTGCTTGCCACAATCCCGCAGTCCTGATCCTTATCTCGTATCCAATTCTATCCCAATCCTGGTAACTGTGGCTCATCACTAACATGCACATCCTTACATGAATCACCTCCTCGTATGCACGATAACTTATAATTGTACCAAATATAGAAAGTCCTTGATCTCTTGAATCACCTTGGACTCCTCCTTGTGACGATCACTTCGTATTGGTCCCAAGCATATTGCCTCCCATTTTATAATGCTGAGGGAACCTTCCCCCAAACCAAGCATTGGATCCATTATTAAGGATTCCTTTAGAGTTTAAGATCCGAGGGTGAGGCACATGTCTCTAATGCCTTCACAAACTTGGCTGATAATAATGCAGTTTCTTTGATGACCATGATATTGTCCCTGAGTCTGAGTGAAGACACATACCAGCATACTCTTATGGTCATTCCACACGTGCCCAATGACTGTCATTATTGTCCAGAAAAAGATGTTCTAAAACCTGTCCTTACAATTTCAACATTTTGTTGTTCCCCATACCTATTTTAAAGTATTTCTTCTTATGTTCCCACACAAGATGACCCATCAAGTGTTGGTCAAGTAAACATGGGAAAAGTTTATATAAGGTTGCAACCTTAAAATGTAGAATCACAGATGCACCTCAAAAATCTATCGGAAATGTTGTTTTAATGTTGAAAAAGCCCTCTAACCAATCATCTCGACATCAAGATCTATGAATATGAAAAAAAAAAGTTTTTGAATCTCCGAAATCGTGCATCTTGAAACATATTATCTAGACCGTCCATTTTTAAGATTTTCATATATTTATAAATCTACTTGTTTTTAACTATTTTTGGAATTTAAAATTTTCTAATTAGGTATGAACATAGATTTTAAGATAATATACTAAAAAAAATTTACAACAAAATTACATATTATGATAAAATTTTAAGGTGCGCCTTAAATGGATTGTTTAAGGTTGCAACCTTATAGAAACCGCACCCAATAAACATTCTCTCTAAATTTTTGCAGACAAATGCAACTTTTTTAGAAAACTTTTTGTTTGGTTTCATTGGACTCCTAACTATTCCTTTTAGGCCTGCAGCACAACATATAAGTTCCAAATTCAGATTAAGTACCCAAAAAAGTACGTTATATCAGTCTAACAGTCTTACTTTCTAAATCTTTTGAGGAGATCTTAAATGTATTTTTGTTGTGAAGAATAATTCCGTTACACTAGTTTGTCTAACTGGATTCCTCAGAAAAATAATTCATGGGATTCATATTCTTTCATTTCTAAATTGAATAATATATGGATTATTGGTTCCAACGTAAATTAAATCATCATCATAAATACATACCACAAGGAGATCTTTACCCTCTGTTTTTCTGTGTTGCATGGATTCTTCACCATGGGCTGCATGCCTGGGCCAGACATGTCCATTGGCACGACATGGACATGGATTCTCCATTCCAAAGAATCATGGGGAGTACTCTTAAGCCACATGGACACATAGAGTCCAACATTTCTGGACTCTTCTCATGATTTGTCGGATTCTTCTCCTGAAAGAATAATATGATATAACATTATATTTTAAGCTTTTTTTTATTTTAATCTTAAGTTTTTTTCCACTTGAACCCTAAACACAGAGAAGAGGTTTACGTCTCAAACCTCAAATTCATAAACCCGAATATCTCCTAGCTATATCACAGGCAAGTACTTGTGAGTTCCTCATAAGGACTTTGTTGGTTTCTTGGATTCTCTGTCAGTTCTTCTATCATTCTATAAACATTATGTGCATTAGATTTTGATAAACTTGTATTGCAATCACTAGCATTTTGAATTGTCAATCAGTCATGCTCGTTTTTTTTTTGGAAGAAAAGTCAACTTGTATCATATTAATAGGATTAGTGCTATTACAAATAATTAAAGTTGGCAGCCCACAGTTCGGGTGCTCTATATACACGCAAGGTCTCAAAAACGCTAGGTGGCCTGCCTGGCTCCCAGCGCCTAGGTAGGCGCCCAGAACCTCGAGCACCTTGCGGTGCAAATTCTTAGTTTTTTTTTATATATTTGCTATCCAAATGCACATATATGCATATATTTGTGTCAAAATTTGTAATTTATTCCATTTGAAATTGAAAATATCGCAAGTTCGCAACATACCTTTTTTATATACAAACATATCACATGTCTCAGCCTCTCGGGTTGAAAATAAATTTATTCAAAATTTTGAACCATACAAAACATTTAAAAGTCTAATAGGCTACTGTAAGTCTCCAACTCTCATATTCTCCATATTCCATATCCATAAGGCATAAAATAAACCATAATAACATCGAAGTCTCCAACTCTACAAGTCATCAACAAACAATCTTAGCAATTGCTTTAGATTCTCATAAATAAGTTTAAGATTGAGGGTTTCTTGTTTTTTTTCAGTTTGGGGTTGAAAAATAAACCCCTAAACTTTTTTTTTACAAACTTGGGGGTTAAAATGACCCCTTTTGCCCTTTTGGGCAAAGTTTAAAAAAAAAAATCGTAAACTATGCTGGGCGCCTGCCCAAAACTGGGTGCTGGGCGCCCATGTTGGGGCGCTGGGCAGAAATATTTTTGGGCACCTAAGCGCCAGGTGGTCCGTTTTTTAAACATTGAATACATGGGTACCCAAAAATGGGGACAGTACAATCACACAACTACATAAGCAGTCTGGCAATAATATGCTAGTATGAGAGAGGACACTAACTAGAGAAAGAAAGAAGGAAAGAAAGGGGGCGCGCTCCTCATCTTGTTGCGTGCGTGCGCACACACACCTCAAATCCAACTTTTCAGGGGTTAGAAAGAATGTGTGAAGAAAACAAGAGTGCTAGAAAATTGTTGAGTAAAAAGACTGTTAAGTTGTTCTGAATGACTCAAAGAGATGGGAGTTTCAAAGACGAGCTTATACATTGTGTTTGTCTGTATATGTGTCAAAGGAAGGGAGGCAAAAACACTAATTTTCAAGTAAAACAAATCAAATTTGAGTTACAATGTAATTAATCAAATTTAAACCATTATTTTTAGTGCATTGTTGGTGCTCAAAGGGAGCTAGGTCTAATAAGCCAGGAGAGAAAAAAAAAGAAATAACATGGAAGGGAAATTTTGAGGGAAAATTATAGATACCCCCTAGATTACACTTTTTAGGTATGCCCAACCCCAACATTTTTCAAGTCACGCCACAAAACCCAATGTCATTATTTTTGCATCCACTCACAAAGTAAAAAACTAGTATTTTTTTGATAATTTAGAGAAAAACTATCTCAAAATTTTTAGAGAGAGACTATCAAATTTCAAGTTTTAGATAGAGGAATTATCTTAGATTTCTTAGAGAGGAGCTATATCAAAAATTTTATAGCGAGAAACTATATCAAATTTCATATTTTTTAGAGAAGAATTATATTAAATTATATAGTATTGGGATTAATGGTGTGGTTTAAAAAGTACTTGTGGGAGCATGCCAAGAAACTAAGGTCCAGGGGGGTTTCTATAATTTTCCCAATTTTTACGGCAATTGTTGGAAGTTCTTTTGGAAGCTCTAGAAAATGATAAAATCAGAAAATATTACATTTTCTTGGAAAAATAGCTTCTTTGAAGTTATTTTTAAAATCATCCCTTTCAAAACGTTGTCCAAAGCAATATTGATAATCATGCCTTTCAAAACGTTATTTTGAAAATTATGCCTTTCAAAACCTTGTCCAAAACAAGGGGAAGCAATTTAATTGAAATTTAATCTTATAGTTTGTAGCTCAATATTGGTTCCTTTACTTAACACGTTTTCATTTATTCTGTGTTGTAGTGTCCAAATGGTCACACTCTGTGTTCTGGTTGCAAGGCACGAGTTCAGAATCGCTGCCCCTCATGCCGATATGACCTTGGGAATATCAGATGCTTGGCTCTAGAGAAGGTGGCAGCTTCCCTGGAATTGCCGTGCAAGAACCGCAATCTTGGTTGCCCTGAGGTCCTTCCCTATCATAGCAAGCTCAAGCATGAATCTCAATGCACTTATAGACTCCTCTCATGCCCTTATGCTGGTTCTGAGTGTACTGTGGTAGGTGATGTTCCATTCTTGGTGGCCCATTTGAGGGATGATCACAAAGTAGATATGCATAACGGCTCCACCTTCAACCATCGGTATGTTAAGTCAAACCCCCATGAGGTGGAGAATGCTATCTGGATGTTGACCGTGAGTATCATTAAGCCCTTCTGGTCCCGCATTTTGTGTTTTCTTGGGAGTTCTTGAAAATTTTAGTTTTCCTTCATGAGATCCTATGGAAAAATTCAGGGAGAAAATATCGAAAAAATTAGAGAAACAGACAGAATTATTACATCTGTTCTGTAATGGATTATCTTTCTTATATTTCATATAAATGTTTCACTTAAATTTTAGGCATTGCTGCAAAAAGCTAAATAGAATATAATCCATATGGTTATTATAACAACATTTGTGTAAGGATTATCAATATCCCATCAATATGTTGGACAGTTGAGGGATAGTGGGACATATTATGGACTTAATGATATGCTTGGTTTGACCAACTCCCCCTCCTTGACCATCCAACCTGTTAATTGGACAGTGATAAACCTTATGACTATCTGTTCTCATGACCACATGCATTATGCTATACTCTCCTAAATACAAAGGGATAAAATCCAAAAGATAAAGCATAAAATACTATGATACCAAGGTAATATGCATTTTCAAAATGTTGGGATATTTATGCATTTTTTGAAAAAAACGATGATATCTGTCACAAGGAAATTTGGTGCTTTTTATCCATACACTTCGCGAAATCCCACTTCTGATGAGTTTGCCTTTTGTTCAGGTATTTAATTGTTTTGGGCACTACTTCTGCCTGCATTTTGAAGCTTTTATGTTGGGAACGTTCCCTGTCTACATTGCTTTCCTTCGATTCATGGGAGAAGATGATGAGGCCAAGGACTTCAGGTACGTTTTAGAGGTCGGTCACAATGGGAGGAAGCTAATATGGCAAGGAGTCCCTAGAAGCATCAGAGACAGTCACAGGAAGGTTAGAGATAGCCATGATGGGTTAATTATTCAAAGGAACATGGCTCTGCTTTTTTCAGGAGATAGAAAAGAATTGAAGCTGAGGCTCACAGGGAAGATATGGAAAGAGCAGGCTAATGTTCAACCACAAGATTAATTCCAAAGAAGAGAGCAACAATATATATAACCCATCACTCCTATTAAATGGGAAGCAAAAGAAAAACTATAAAACCCATCCTCCGAATGTTGTATGGAAGAAGAGAAACAGAAAGCCCAAAGATCATTATGGTAGGCTCTTTGTTTTTAATCATAAAAGCTGCTGGACAATTTATTCTCCTGTGCAGAACATTTATGAAATTTCCTCTCAGAAGCTGTGGTTATTCCTGAGCTCGAGGTGTGATTTGAAAGCCTGGAATTTTGTATTTACTTCACTTCTTTGTGTCTGTGTGCCTTGTGAACCAATTCTCTGTGAACAAGTTTTGAAGCATTCTGGATGTTGCTTGGAATTTGTTTATAATACCTGTCATTTTTTCGTGGCTATTTGATAGCTATTGTTTTTCCATCTTTCATAATTTTACATGGGAAACACACGCAGAATCTAGATCCAGCTTTGAATTTGTTATATAATAGGTGGTCTTGTAATATCTAATGCTTTCCCATCTGTTTTGTTCTATATGGAAACACACGTGCTCCCTTGACATCACTGTTCATGGGTATTTTCTGATCCAATTCACAGGGAACAATTTTCATTAAAGGGCTTTCTGGATGATGCTCTGAATTTGTTATTAAATATCTACTTTGCTTTCATTTCCTTCTATGTTAGTTTTAGTCTTCAGGATTCTTATAGATGGGAACACATGGAGTATTATTCTTTGATTAATTTAAAAGTCCTTTTGTCTTGAATACTACCTTGTATTTTGTCTTGAATACTACCTTGTCTTGATCGCATGCTGTATCTTTGCCTTGATACTGTAAGTTCTTTAATCTATATTTTGCATAGACCACCAAATCAGGTTTCAAGTTTTTAAAAAATTTAAGCTTTTCTATTAGATGAGTACACACATTCGCTTTTATCATCACTTTGAAATAAAAGTTTGTGCTCGTTCACTTTTATCATCACTTCGAAATAAAAATTTTTAAATGTATATTTTGTTTTTAATTACATCTTCTTTATTTATAAGTTTTAGCCTTTTCTTTATGCCACTTCACATAAAGCATTTTCTAATGCAAAATTTCTTTAATATAAAAGTTGTGTTTTCAGCAAGTATACCCAAACAGATTTGTATATTAAAGCAGAATACAATACTGTATTATCTTCAAATCAGTCCGCATGCAGCATTGATCTTTGCTTCAATAAAAAATTATCAAGCTGATCTGTAAATTATGAACATGTTTCCATTATGTGAACATGCTTATAAAATTATAATACACTTATGACCTTTGTATCTGCTAGCATTGAAATTTGTGAAAAAATATTCTACACCTTTATTACTCAACATAACCATTGGGAAGCTTAAGAAAAACGGGGGAAAGGAATTTCTGGTTACTATAACAGATTAGTTACTATAGAGATTTATAGAGATTGTCTGAAGCTGAGGACAGAAAACATTCATCCAGTTCTTGTTTTGGAAGCTTTCAACATGGATGAGCTCTCATCTAAATTAAAAATTGCAGTACACATTTCAGAAGAGCCTGATTTTCATTGGATAAACAAAAACAGAAAATGGACAAAAATTCAGTGCGTTATAGATGATAAACCCCCTGGTCTCCTCCCTTGTAGCAGGCAGTTAGTCTGGTCTCACTTTTTTACTCTTTTCAGGGTTGAATTTTTTTTTTTCCCCCCAACTGATCAAGGAGAATATGAAAGGATTCTTTCTCCAGTTTACATGTTTTGATGGATCCCTAAACCGAAAGACCACATCTCTGGCTCATTCCGATCATATGATTCCGGAGTCGCTTCACATCAGATAGCTTAAGGGGCTTTAATATGAAATCTTCTGCACCTTCTGCTAAGCATCTGTTGAGATAAAACATAGAAGTTTCTTCAATATACACATACATATTCAAGCATGTATGGTATTATATACCAGCAAGAATTTGTGAGAGCATGTCCACATGCATAAATATACTAAGCATATACACATTCCAACACATAATCATCACGAACCACATCTATGCATTTACATATCCACATTGACACATACACATCCACATTGACACATACAGACATACATGCAACCACACATATACAAACCACATCTCCGCATTTACACATCCACATTGACACATACAGACATACATGCAACCACACATAATATATACGCTATACACAGATGTACATTAGACACCGACACACGCATGCTAGTACACATTGACACATACAGACATACATGCAACCATACATAATATATACGTTATGCATAGATGTACATTAGACACCGACACACGCATGCTAGTATATACAGATGCATACAAAACAATGTTAAAAAAAAAATTCATGTGAGCTAAACACGTACGCATCTCAACAAAAAATTCTCCCAAGCGCATGCATATGGTGTACAACAAATGAGGATAGCTTGCATATTTAAAAGCACAATTGCTCAGACATAAAACATGTTAAATTACGTTACCTAATAACATACAAACTGCCATAAGCCAACCGCATTCACATATACATGCATGCTTATGTTAAGCATACAGTGTATAGACATACATGTTCAACGTATTGACATACACAATGTACATATATGCCAACCTCACTCACATATACATGCATGTCCATGTTAAGTACAACCTCACTCACATATACATGCAAGTCCATGTTAAGTACAACCTCACTCACATGTACATGCATGTCCATGTTAAGTACAACCTCACTCACATATACATGCAAGTCCATGTTAAGTACAACCTCACTCACATGTACATGCATGTCCATGTTAAGTACTCTACATATAAACATATATTTGTGAATGCATAAACACATACTTGCTTACAACCATTTATCCAAGTATCCATGTGTAGAGTCACTCACAGTTACAAAACACACCCAAATGTGTAACGACACAAGTGTCAGTGAAGTATGCGCACACACCTATGCATGTCCATGCATAATCCATACAATTACATGCACATCATTCACTTGTAAATATACACTCATAGATAAATTTATACAACAAACATAAACATAGTTAAATATCTATATGGAATGGTAGATACAATATACATTAGTGTTCGCAAAATCGAACAGGAACGGTTAACCGGACATGGGGCTGGGAGCAGTTTGAACTGGAACCGGACTAATCAGGGCAGTTAACCAGACTGACCAGTCAAGTAGATTTTTTGTTTTTAAAATTGGTCAAAAACCCTAAAAAAATAAAATAAAAATAGAAAAACTTAGATTAAGTGTATAATATCTTACTATATACATTTATCTTACCAAAAAAAAAATTGAAATAACTTTTTATAAATTAATATTTGAGTACTATGGTCCTGTACATGATGCCAAGCAGGTCACATAAATCTTTTTGTTTCCTAGATTAGGATATTCTTTGAAGATATTTTTGCCATGTAATATCTTCTTCCAAGAATTAACATATTCATCCCAAACCTTACATGAAAAACTAGTTTCTTTTGTACAAAAATCGCTCACATTAGGAATGAAAGTTGATGCACGTTTTGGAAATAACAAAAGTAGCTTGATGCTATTAAATCAAATAAAAACACCAACTAATTAAGATAGGAAAAATAAAAGGCCTCTTCCATATAGTTAGATAAAGCATAATTCATACAATACTCTTTCGATGAAGATAAATAAGGCATACTTCACAAAAAGTACATCATATGATATGCAACAAAACGAAAAATCAATGCACAACACACTGATCTGTTCTATTGTTTTGTTATATGTATCTACCATATCCATATTAGTGTGTTGTGCATTGATTTTATCAAAAAATAAGAACAGTGGAACAAATAATTTTATCAAAAAATATTTTTATTAAATTTTATTAAAAAACTATAATTTTATCAAAAAAATAATTTTATTTCTATATTCATCATAAATTTTTTTTTATTAAAAAACCACAATTTTATCAAAAATAATAATTTTGGCAAGTAAAATAGAAAAACACTTCCCATATTCATTAAAAAACATAAGTTTTTATTAAAAAGATAATTTTATTAAATTCAATATAGAAAAAAACTGCCCAAATTGATCAAAAGACATAATTTTATTAAGCGAAATGAATTTTTTTTAGAAAAATCAAATTGAGCAACATTTCAAGCAAGAAACGACCCTCAATGTTCTGATAATCAAACAATATGCAATTTTCATGACCTCGTGCAAAAAAAAGTTCATATAAAAAAATTTACTCAATCATAAATAAACATACCAATTTGATAAAAAAAGACCAATAAATGGATTAAAAATCTGTGTTTTTGGATTGAACACAGGTTCTCTGAGTAGCAACTTTTTGGGCAAAATCAAGCCTTGATGATCTTTGGTTTTCTGAACAAAGTAAAACTTGAATCTAGTAAATACTTTGAATAGCAATCGAACCCCTCAAATTTCTTCAAGAACCTTTCGGTGTTGAGGAGATTATTAAAAGAATGGCGGAAATTTTCAAAAACCTAAAAAATCCGCCATTTCAATCCAAAAAGCTATTTTTTTTTCAATGTTTAAATCCAAATTACGTGTTTTCTATTCATTATATAGTGATTTAAAACATTAAAACACGAAAAACCCAAAAATGGCCGCAAAACGAATAAAAAAAGGTGAAAAATTGGAGTCACAGTTTTCCTGCTACATAGAGCAGGCCTTTTTCAAAATAATGCCATTATTTATGCAGTACCGTTATTTACTAAAAAATGCCGTTATATCGACAAACCTGTCCAGTTAGCTCAAAACCGGCCGGTTTGACACAAACACAGCCGGTTCGACCCTTAAACAACCGGTTTTGGGCTGGAAATTTTTTTAAGGTTATCACCTAGGCTACTAATACACACACGAAATCGGTCCTAACCGGACTCAGAACCCTAGCAGTTCCGAATGGAGAACCTCAAGGCAGGAAAGGTTCCTTTCAGTTGAACAAGGGCGCGTACAGCATAAACATGATTTGTATGCCATAACAATTAACATTTTCTTGCTTTTGTACAGCATAAACATGTTTCGATGAGTAGAGTATATCATCTGAAATTAATTTATTGTGCATAATATTTTTTGTTTGCTCTTGGTGCATTTCTTGTTTTGTATAACATATTATTTAGTTATTTAACTTTTCGGTAGTTTTTAGCTATTTTTAGTTACGTTTAGCTAAAAACATGTGATTTTGAATAAATTACTTTGAATACAGTAAATACAGCTTTCCAAAAAATAAACTTATGTGTGAGACTGCCCATGAGTTTATCTCACATAATTTTAAGAAGGACACTGTCAAACAAGATATATTTAACTACCATGATTAATTTTATTAAAATGGCTAATTATCAATGACTACGAATACATCCAAAAAAGCTTTCACATGCGAAAATTGAGCACTCGTTAAGAGTCTTACCTGTTGATCCTTGTAGGTACATTTTCAGAGGACATGATAACTACTGGGATTTCTTTAAGGGTTTTTGATTCCTGTTTCGTAGAATTTTATGTGTCACAAAACTGTTTAAAGATCATGTGAAAGAATTAAAAAGAAAAACATGGATGCGTCATAAACCATATTACCTTCACTCTCTTGAGCAGGTCATATCCTGTCATTTCAGGCATGCAGTAGTCTGTAATTATCATATTGACCTTTGGGTTCTGCTAAAATAAAACATTGAAATGTCACTTATTTTACCAGGAAATGGAAAAAAAAAGTCAATTCAACTAGTTTAGTATATGGGAGACCCACGTAACCAATCCATAGAAAAGTGACAAGAAATACGATAAAATGAAAAATAAAGCAGGGCTCAAATGCAAAAATTACATTAACAAAACAGAAAAAACATAGCAGGAATTGCAGTGCCCCTCGAAACATTTGCGCCTTAAAACTCTGATCTAGCCGAACTCATTTAGCGCGTATATATGTATCAGCTTCTTTCAATTCTTAACCACTCAATAACACAAAGAAAACAAAGGTGTCTACAAATGAGAAATGTTAACTACAGACAGTGAAATGTGGCCACCTCATATGACTCTTCTTCTCCCAGTCCTAGCAGCTCCAAAGCCCTCGGCCCACTCTCTGCAGTTGTCACTGCAAATCCAAAAAAGGACAATCACTAACACACACAAGTCCAACCCAAAGAACCCCACAACCTTAAAAAATTAAAATAAAACACAATAACCCAAAAAAAACAGCAGAAATATTTGTTTTTCACACCTTTATACGCAGAGCTCCTCAACAATCTCTCAATAACTATCCTATCAATAAGGCTATCATCTACTGCTAAAACATGAAGCTCTTCCTCCTCTGTTTCACCTGTGGAAGAAGAAAAAGAAATTTGGAGAGAAGATGCCATGGCTAAATTTTCCGGCGCCTCACTCCCCATTGCACAAAAACCAGCACCCCACTTGTATAAAACCACACACCCCACCAGGAATAGTCCGCCGAGAAGATCGCCGGAAAATCTATCCGGCGAGAATCTCGGAGCAGTCAGCCCGAATTCCGGCCAGATTAAGATTCGTGCAAGGGGCAAAAGATACAGAGTCTCTGCATTTGCACAGTTGCTGTTAAAGAGTCGAAGGGCCCCATGATAAAAAGCTTTAATTTTTATTGGAGACGGGGAAAGTCAACCGGGGTTAGCCGGGAAAGTGGGTCATAAGTGGCCGGGATATTGATGACTTGCTATTACGGGGGGGCGGGGGGGGGGCGGAGGTGGGAGGGGTGGTACTTGAGGGGGCGGGAATCGAAGAGATTTGGGGGCGATTTTGTTTGGTTTAAGAAGGAATTTTTTAATGATATTTTTGGGGGGTTTTGGGGCCTGGGGATTTGATTAATGGAGGGTAAAAGTAGCCGTTGGGGCGGTGACAGGGTGCGAGACACGTGGAGGGTAGATGGGTATGACACGTGGAGGTAGAACATGGGTTTGGGCGGTGGTGAAATCGTAGAGAGAGAGAGAGAGTCGTAGTGGGGGGGGGAGGGGGCTTCGTCTTATAGAGAGAGAGAGAG
>NW_006499435.1:1709155-1754764 GCF_000471905.2 Amborella trichopoda
AAATTTTCAAAAAAATCGATCATGGATAACAAAAAAAAACAAATTTTCAAAAAATTCTATCATGGATTACAAAAAAAATTCGATCATGGATTAAAAAAAAAAATCACAAATTTTCAAAAAATTCGATCATGGATTACATAAAATTCGATCATGGATTACAAAAAAAAACAAACAAAAAAAACAAAAAATTCAATCGTGGATTAGAAAAAAAGAAAAAACAGTTCGATCATGGATTACAAAAAATTCAATCATGGATTACAAAAAACTCTACCATGGGTTACGAAAAAAGCAAAAAACAAAAAATTCAATCATGGATTACAAAAAAAAAACAAACATTTCGATCATGGATTACAAAAAAAAACAAACATTTCGATCATGTATTAAAAACATTCGATCATGGATTACAAAAAATTCTATCATGGGTTAACAAAAAAAAAAAAAACAAAAAAATCGATTATGGATTACAAGAAAAGAAAACAAACATTTCGATCATGGATTACAAAAAATTCTATTATAGGTTACAAAAAACCAAAAAATTCGATCATGGATTACAAAAAAACAAAAACAATTCGATCATGGATTACAAAAAAATCGATCAAGTATTACAAAAAATCTATCATGGATTACAAAAAAAAAAAAAACCGTACGGACTCGCCGATTTCAATATTCGGACTCGCCGATCCGTACAGTGAATCGCGCGATTCACTGTACAGAATCGCCCGGTTCTCTCTAGAACCGGACGATTTCCGATTTTTTAGGCGATCCGGTCCTTTTTTACGATTTCCGAGTCGAACCGGGCGAGTCCGGTTTGACTCGGCGTTTTTTAAAACGCTGTATTAAACATTTGGTGTCCTACTCTTCAATAACTTCTAATATGGTTACACAATTTTCATGCTCCTAAAGAGAACTTCCCTTGCCTCAGCCAACATATGGACACAATAAGGCATCACAGGACTTCAAATAGAATACTCAATCTCGGTAGAGAAATTTATGGAGAAGTCATATGGAGATTCTAGGTAGGCTTTAAAGACCTGCCAATGTTCTGCAAATATATATTTTCAAAGCTATTGAAGTTGTTGAGTCAGCTAGTCATGAGTCAGCCTTAGTTTTCAGCGGAATTGGGACCCAAAACACACCCCAAATCAGTGTAAATCCATTCCAGGCCAAAAACAATGTAGATCTCATAATCATTAAAACCTTAAAATGAATGGTCCAAAACACATGTACAAAATAGGCCATTTCTAAAAGCTCAATAATCTTTTTTCTCTTTGTTCCCCATTGATGATTATAGTGATCTAGATGATAGACCTACAAGGTACATCCCTAGATACTCCAAAAACCTACCCATTTACTACTACACTACATTGGTTTTGTTGCTCATTGTATAGCTGGAATGGCCAAGCAAAGAGGGTAAAGCATGTGCTCATCTTGTATACGCATATGTCAAACGCTATGCTAAATGTAGGACAAACCACCGTGTAAGTCCAGATTAAAACTCACGTCCGTCACCAGCGTTTCTTGGTAGAAAACCAAATTAAACTTACACTCAAATGGGTCAAGAGCACCAGGAACACCACACAGTAAGGCAACCCACGACAAAAGCTACGTGCAAAAAATAGTCAATAATGCAATTAAGGCCATCAACTGCAGATATCTATTTACAATCTAGACAATCATCGCTCTTGTGCTATGGCCATTCTAATCTTCTTTGCAAATGGCCATTCTAAACTCGAAAGCCATGTCTCTGAAAGGGTCATAAGATACTTTTCTCCGAAGTCGAAATTAATAAAAACAATCTTCATTCATATATTCTATATCAAAAGATTTTCTTTAAGGGACTCACCACTCGCTTGAAGTGTATGCCTCAAGGAAATGCATAACAGTTATATCCTTTGAGCTTCATTGAAATCTATTTTATCATGAAAGCCTATGCATAAAGGGTCCAGAGCATGACAGCATAAAACTTGGGCTTCAAGCAACCTTCACATTAAAGGAATACCCACAGCACGCTAGGTCACCTAACAAAACTTTCGAGAATAATTTTTATTACATTTTTGCACCTTCCAACTCAAATATATGAACACAGGAGAGAGGCAAAGTAGGTTACCTTGCTTCAAGTATCCAAGCAGTACCCCCATGTCCACTCTTTTAGATGCCCTGCAATCCTAGAAATAATACTCAATAGAGATCACCTCCAATGACACGAATACAAGACCAAAATTGTCATCTCCTGTGTAAGGACTTTCATAAGCATTAGCACGTTTCCTCTTTAGTCATTCTAATATCTGCAGTATTTGGGATCTCTTCTATTAACTTGATTGAGGTTTCTTTCTTTTGTTTCCAAGGGTCATATTTGAACCAGTCCAGGAGTTACTGACTTCATGGGTCTTGTATGAAGTTGCTCAAAAGAGTTGGTCACCCTAGAAGTTGTTCTTCCTAGTTATATTCTGAGGTATATGGGGTCAATGAAACAACAAGATAACAAGACCAAAATTATTTTCTGGAGAAAAAAATGACCTAAATTACTTTGCTTCAGACCACAGGAAAATCTCAGGAATTACCTAAGACTTTCTGGGCACTGAATCCTCAAGGAGCATTTCAACTACAAAGAAGGGGCCAGTCTACAAATGGAAGACAGTAGAAAATTCAAAGCCCTTAAGATCAAAACCAGAGCCTTTGGAGCAAAGCCACCTGTAAGGTGTCTAAAAGCACAAAGGTGACTTAAGGAACAGGGTAGGGAGCAATCTCAAGACCTTTGGACGTCATGCAGGAATTTATGACTCCATCAATGCAGTAGCTCTTTTCACATGTCCATCCAGTTTGTTTAGAGGACCCAAGCCAAAGAAAGCCATTCACTCATCATTTCATGAGCCAGAAGAGAGAGAGTCTATATGGATCAGCCGATAACCCTCAAATGTTCAGCTCAACACTCAAATATGCCAATTGCAACACAGAATTCCTTGCTCGGAAGCAAGGTCCAAAAACCAGGATATTACTTTTGTAATCAAAGCCATGGTAAACATTTTTCTTCTTGATCAGTCACAGGGTTCGCACTAGCTCAAGCACCTAAAAGAAAAGGGAAACAGAGAAAGCTAATGTTTGATTTTAAGACCTAAGATCCCCCACTTAATGACCAAATTATGTTTTACTTGTGTTTAAAACATGCACATTAATCTAGGGTTTATCCACAAGTAGGGAAGCTTCCATTCCATATTCAAATATCTTTATAATAACTTTTAGTTCCCTTAAATCCCAAAAGACAATGAAGTACTAGAAGGGTATTTAACAGTTGGCAAAAACTCATACTGAGTGGGAAAAATTCGCTGCATCAGTTTGACTCATCCAGTGGTTTGAGTTTTATGAATACATATATACACACACACACACACACACATGTACACACATATAATTTACTAACAAATGGTCTCTTAGAGGTTGGTAGCATATTTGATGATCTCGGTTCAATCCATAAAGTACACACACGTACACATGTAGACCTCCATGTTTCTATACAAACCCTTCCCCTATTTTATTTTTCAGATGATGATTCTCCTGAAGTTTCAAAAATGTCATTTAAAGTAAGAGTACACCTTGAATCAGATTACTAACTACAGTCTCGCTTACTCTGGTATCCATTGGCAAAACCCAGATAGAAGGCCATCTATCTCAGCTCTTTGGCATATGGACCCCGGGCCAAAGTGAGATAAATAGGCCAAGTTTAGACTATTGCTTGGGGGAGACTGTTATATTAAACTCCAATTGTTGCTTCCATTTTCCCTTGGAATCAATTAAGCATAAAATCATACCTTAACCAACGTCATAAATTAAAATTAAGACTTTGATTATCAAATCTACCCATCAATCCAATTTGAAGAGAATCTGAGGTCTAGCTCTTGGAAAGATAAAAGTCTACATGTCAATCTATTTCGAACAGAATTCAAGATCTAGGTAACCGAGAGATAAGAGGGAGAGACACTTCAATAAAATATTGACTGGCAATCCACCCAAAACTAAAAGGATCCGCAAACTTCAAGGAACTTGGAGACATGAGATAGTCTCACATTCTGCGAATTGCTGAATACCCCAGAATTGATAAAAATACCAAAGTCGGGTTCCAACAAGAAAACTCCTAGGATACAACCAGCCCAATGAATCACCATCAGGTCTCCAAGTTGCACTCTCTAGAGACCTTTGAAAAAACAGCTATGTGTATTGCCTTCTAGTCAATTTAAATGCCAATAAAAAGTGATTGAGCTTCGACATGGGATATATCTCACTTCTTCATTATGTACATTGAATTTGAACATGCCTTTGGAGGACACCCAAGCCAGCATAAACACCAGTCTTTGACAAGCTGAACTCGTAAGACTCAAAGAAAAACTTGAAACCCGCGTATTTAACAGATATTCAAATAAAAGACTTCTCCAGACAATGACCGAAATTCAAAAAGGTGTACACTTTTCCAGAAGTGAATTTTAGTTCACTGTCTCTTTACCAGCTACTTCAATAGAAGAATGGCTCATGTAAAGGATACCATCGCCTCCCACCATTTCATAAATCCTCAATATGCTCTTGTTGCTGGAGACATGTCCAGTAGCTCTAGATTGAACATGCAAATTTTGATCTTTCATGTCTCGGAGTCTAGTCTCTTCTTCAATTCACAGATGACTCCTAAACTGCTCTAAACTCATTTCCTCTAATGTATCAGTATTCCTGTAATATTTCCATGAGGGAGGTAGTATGCATATTATAGCAGCTACATAGAAAGGCTCGTCCCTTTCAATGCCATTGAAGAGTACTTCATTGGCTACAATCTTAAATACATGGACTTGAGTAAACAATTGGTCAATTTTTTATACTCTTGACGTCCAAAACAGTGATTAACCAAATACTTCTTCCTCCCAGCATACTCAGCTGTATATTTTGTTTTGGAGCATATTAGAGTGAACATCAAAGAATGGGCCGCTAAGGGCATCGAACGCATGACATTTCCATATATAATCATCGTCTTCCCATTGTTGTGCTTTAGTGGTTGTTCAATTGTCTGGTCACGTCCAGTTTGTGTTGTAGAGCCCCGGGGGTAGTAAAACCAAAGGTGGCCATTTCTATAATGGCAATGGGAAAGTGTTTCTAAATACGTGAGCAACCCTAAGAGTCCTCAGCAAGAACCTTCTACACTTCATATCATCAAAACGTTCCAGTCTTACAAAATCTTGACTTAGTTTTCAGCAGCTTACTAGTTGTCATCTTGTAATAACTACTCAACAATTCAAATTTGCTGGAATTTAAGTAAACCATCATCTAAAAAACTAAAAAGGAAAGGAATTTATATAAAAACATGGAAGCCCACACATGTCACCTCCACAGTGACATGAGTCCCAACATGCATCATGGATGTCGCTACACAACCATAGGATTGTCCATGAGAATAGTGACACTTGTGAAATCCCTATAATCCATATTTCAATAGTATGATCCATGTGGTCTATATTTCAATAGTGTAGTATATGTTCTCCACGTTTCAACAGTAAATCCACATTAAATAAAATGAGTTGTTAATCACGGTCCCTAGAAAGTATAAAGATCCAAACTATAAAAATTGTCCAAAACAATCTCTTAAAAGGGTAAGCTGTTATGGAACACCATTATACAAATTAACAAACCTCACCTATTTCAAAACAACTTGATCCAAAATACTCTATTCAACTTGCAAATCATGAGAGACAATCCTCAAGTGAAGGTGAGGGTGTCTTATAGACTTGAACACCCATGCAATGAGTAGACGAACCTTGAACTATTTCAATAATTGGTAAGCCTCCCACATAGCAAGCATTCTTTTTCAAAAAATTGTGATTACCTACGACTTGTGCATTAAAGGCCCTACACTCACTCCAAATTTTCATGAGCACCCTAGAGAGGTGTGAATTCTCATGGAAAGCATCTTCTACTTCCACATTCATATAGAAAAATATATGGAAGATGCCCTCCAACACAACACCCCAACCTAGGTTTTACATCATCTAGGCAAAAGGAGTCATTAATAGCATAGCTCAATCTCTCCATTCATTGAAGTTCAAAGTATTGGGGAGCCAGGAATAGGGAAAAATATATCAATTTTTCGTTATATAAATATTGTGATAGAAAGCACACTAGATATCATACAAGTGTCTTGTTTTCCCCTTGAACAGTTGACCTACAACTTGGGATCTCCTTGGCTACTAGGTGGGGTTCCCAAACACTTAGTGGCCTATCATTGTAGGATCTCCTATGTTTAATGGATCCGCTATTTCCAATTAGATATGATATGGAGCACTATGATTACTCACCTTCAGGAAATAGTCTCGGACTCTCAATTGATTGTGCCTCGAGCGAATGTTTCTTGACTTTCGACAATAAAATGTGCTCTTTGCAAGGTGTGCCGTGGATTTATAATCCCAGTGTACTTAGCCTGCAGGTATAGGCCCTCGAAAATGTGGCACATCTATCAAAAAGTTCTTTAGCCATTTTGAATATGAAATTTGTTCATAATATAGCATGTGGACAACAATGGTTCTCCCCACAAATTATTGAGTAGGTTAGAACAGATGGATACGGCATTCACCATATCCATAAGTGTGCGATTTTCCGATCGACATCCTAAGCAATATATTTCACTTCCAAAGGCTCCTATTGGTCTTTGGTTGTGAGCAACTGATAGTAAATACAGATGAAACGATGGGAAATTAAGGGTATTTAATATGTGACCTTCACATATAAAATCATGCTCATCCATTTGTCATGCTTTAGTAGGCTAGATTTGACTAAAAGGTTGATCAGAAGTCTAGTCACCTCTAGTTTGAGTTGGTATAGGGCCCAAGGGCGTAGTAGGACCTGAGGTGGCGGCTATTGTATTGACAGTGGAATAAGTCTTCTTCAGTACCAAATCAATCCTCAAGGTCAAGAAGTAGACCTTGGACTGCCCTATCCCTGGTTGTGTGGTACTTTGAATTGTAATGAATGGAGAGGTGGCGCAATGGATCTATTTGCCTAGATGAGGTAAAGCCTATGCTAGGGTATTTGGCTGTAAGGCATCCTCAATGGATTCACTCATTCACCTATTTCAGTGTAGAAGTGGAGGCAATTTCTGATAAGACTTGGACAATTTTTGTAATATGGATCTTTCTAAGCTCTATAGACCATGATTCAAATCCCATTTTATTTATGGCAAACTTAGTATACATCCCCTTACTTATATAATATATGTCCCAACTCTCTCAGTCATCCATCTAAAGGAACACGAAGATAGCTTTAGTCATAATGTCACAAGTCACAAGTCACAACTGAGCCTTTGACCATCTAATTATGATTGGACAGCTCAAAGTACTTTATTTTTATTTTTATTTTTCTACAAATCATCTTGACATGAAATTTGTCCTCTCATAGGGGTGCACCTAAAATGAAAAAAATATTTCTCACAAAATAAATGACCAAAATACCCTTGAAAGTTGCAAGGTATTTTATCTTTTTATTTTAATAGAAATATTTTTTATTTTTTAAGTGCACCTTATGAGAGGAAAGCACGCCCAGAATTTCATGTTTACATGACTCATAGAATAAAAATAAAAATAAAATATTGTTAAGGGGTAAAATTGCGATTAAAGTCATCCCATCCGTCCATTCAGATCTAATGATTGGAAGATGGGAGCAATATATAATTTATATCAGGGAAGGAACACAACAAAATTTTCCATTTATTTAATGTGGACCATTCTATTGAAATATGAACTACACGGACCACACTACAGAAATGTGGACCACATGAACCACACTATTGAAATATGAATGACAAGAATTACAAGTGTCACTTCTTCTCATTGACCAGTGTGTGACCATGTGACAACATGCACGATGCACGTTTACCACATCACTATAGAGGTGACAGGTACACGTCTATGTTTCTATATAAAACCCCTTCCCTTTTCATTTTTAGGATAATGATTTGCTTAAAATTCCAACAATTTCAAAATGAGATTACATCCTGAGCTAGATTAATGACTATAATCTTTATTACTCGGTTATTTGAACCTCGACCTTTTGGTAGAACCAAATCGAAGGGGATTAATCTTAGTATTTAGGTATATGGACCTTAGCCTATTGGCAGAACAAGAAAGCCATATTATCAAACCAAGTTTAGACTTCGGGCTAAGGGAAACTCTGTCATAATGAAGAGATCAACATTTTCACTCCCCTAGATTCTACATCTTGATCGACGAAAAGCACTTTTTTTTTTTACAATATCGACTAAAAACACTTTGAAAATTGACTTTTGTTTGATTGACTTCAGCAAGACTTGTACCAAAATGAAGTCCGATCACTTTTTATCGATTTGAAGGCAAATCAATACACATAGTTGTGATTCCGATGGTCTGCTAAGAGTGGACTTGGAGACTTGTCATCGCGTTGGTTGTATCCAAGGAGTCATGTTGTGGCACAAGCCTTCCAGTAGAATGTCATGCTATGGCATAAGCCAAAAAAGTGTCACCCACATTAAAGCCCATAGGAATTATACAATAAGACCTATGGGCTAGTACTAAAAAAGAAACAACTTGCTCCCATTCGCCATAACAAGAAATTGAACAATGAGGCACCGAAACAAGCACAAGAATTGCAAACATTATCATGAAAAACCGATGAATAAATTCTTTCAACATGAATGGCTTAAACTTTCAACAAATCCTCAAATAACCGAAGTGAACTAGGTGATAAACCTAACTCCTCTTTCACCACTAACACAATAGAATAACATAATAATGATGTGATAGACAAAATATCAACTCTTTTTTTTAATAGAACTAGAATTTACACATTGTAAAACAAAGCATCTAGAATTATTCTTTTTTTTGTCAGTATAACACAATACATCTAGGAATCGCGCTTGGGCTTGAGTGGTTAGTTGTTCACAAACGAAACACTACATCCTAAGTTTGATTCCTACCACTGAACTACCCAAAGTACATAACTAAATACGACCATTGGAGTCAAGTTTAATTGGTTATGATCTCAATGATTGAAACATTCCATCCAAGACTCGAATTACACGCTGGCAATGCAAAATATAAAATAAATATAATATCAACACTTTTTTTCTTTTTTCTTTCTTGGTTGGTTATCTACTATGAAAACTTTAAAAGTTCATATTAAATAAGCAAATGGTCTTAAAAAGGAATGATAACCAAAACCTCTCTAACCAGATGCCTTGCCTTTGGAAAGGTGAGAGACCATTGTTTCATTTTATAGTTCAAGGAAATTTCCAAATCGAATCTTAAGTAATAGGAATAAGCATTGTCTCATACCAAATAGCTGCTATTCACAATTATGTCATCTCCAAACACCACAATAGCTTTGATCCATGGTATAAACGTATAGTAAGTCCAAGGAACACATCAACAGTGGCACCATATATACCCTTAATCGTAGGAACCCACAAGCTTTAAAATCCAAATTATAAGAAACAACTTTATGAAACAAATTGGTACTTGAAGCTCACATAAATTTGTCCGTTATTGAGAATTTATTAAGGCTCCTTGATTCTTCTTTAACAAAGCCATTTGCAGGATGGAAACCTCCCATATCCACCTATCTCCATGAGAAGAATGATTCCGATATCTCTTGTAGTATAACCAAATTCCATATTACTCCTCAGTGGCATTATAATGCATCAGTTCCTCAGTGGCATTATAATGGATCAGAAAACTGATGGCTTTAATTGTCTCCCAGCTTTTCTTTATTAGTAAGAGTTAGTCCCCTCACAAATTGAAAAAGTATTTCAGCTATTCAGAAATACAGAGTGTAAGACTAGTTCAGATGGACCACTTATTAACAAATAAGTCTGTTTACTCCCCAAGCCATTTAGGAGTGCAGACAAAAACAGTTTTATTGGATCGACTACTAAAGGAGTGAGCCCTTTTTGCTCCACTCACTAAGAAATGGCACAAAACCCACACCGTTGTAACCAACTTCTCAAGGAATTCCAGAGAACAGTTTTCCTTTTTTTTGAAATTGAATTCCAAAGAACAATTTTCAGAATCAAACAGTAAAAGATAGCAATCAAAACCAAGTTGTAACCAAATTATCAAGACGATGGTGGTGATTATTATTTATAAATTACAACATTCATACATACATACATAGAAATGGTGGAGGTGCATTACGGAGCCAGAAACTTGATACGTTCAAGTGAGCATCTTATTTCAATGTAGACAACAAGTATATCACACGAATGCTGAGGAAGGATCTTAATTACAAATATATGAATGCATATTACCAGAATTTATCATGAAGCGTAAGACAATGTGACAAAAGGAACAAGTAACATATACAGGCACATTCCCATCAGGAAAAAACAAAAAAGAACAAAATTTCAAGAATTCACCGCTCCTCATAATAAATACAAAAAAAAAAAATTTAATGGAAAGCAAATATCAATAAAAATTATCAAACTCCAAATAACACATAATAATCAATGGATAAAAGAATAATAAAGAAAAGAACCAAACAAAAATCACAACTCCACCATCATGACCGGATGTAATAACAAGTTCTATATAAGTATCAGAGAAATCATCTTTAGATATCAACATATAACAGAATGCAACACGAATGTCCAGTCATCTAAGTCTCAACTCCCATAATACCAGGATATAAAAAACATCCCTTAAACAGAGATAACATATATGTATCTACACAAGTCACAGACATTTTGCATAAATATCTAGAAATCAGAAAACATAACCCTACTTCCCCTCGTAACCCTCTTTCTTCACAGTGTCAGTGGACGGAGTATCAGGAATCTTAACATAACCTGCATCATCGGCGCCTTCATATTCCTCGGAAGCCGAACCCTCATACCTGTTTGTGATCAAAGACCAGGCCAGATACATAGTTGCAGAGGTCAAAGCACCACAACCCAAGCCAAAGAGCAAAGCTATGATAACGCTCAGTATATCCTTGGTCCTCTCTCTGAGTGAATTCGTGAACCTGAATTCCCTTTCATAGGGTTTGATCCCGCGGAAAGCAGATGGGTCCCTTCTGGAGACCAAGTAAAGGTCATTGTGGGCCATGAATTCCACTGGTTTAGGATAAATTCCATTGATTTCCCTATAGATAAAGAAACTGAAAGGCAATTTATGGTTTGACGCAAAACCAGGACGAAGATTAGGTCGAGGATTTGGCTCCAAAGGGATTTGATCTAGGGTTTTGGGGCTCGACAGAGTGTAGGAGAATGAAACGTAGTAAGACTTGCAGGGGTGGAAATGGAGGCCTGGCCTGGCTAGGGCTCCAACGGATAAGAAACTCAGAAGAGAGAGAACGAGGACGGTCGACAGGGAAGAAGGCGCCATTAAAGCCAGATCGCGAACTCTTGTAAATGGAGCAAATAGGAGAAGCAAAGATTCTTTAGGGCATTATATAGGAAGGAAAAGTCTAGCGGCGGGCGCGGCAAACGTCCATCCTAAAGATGGACGTTGTGCAGCACAAGTAATGCATAGACGGTGTAAAAATAAAAGCCAAAAAAACATATATATTTTATTTTTAAATATTTAATTTTCTTTTCATATTCATGATCACCTTGGCTAGTTGATAAATCTATAATAAAATCAGTTACAAATCTATCATTATAATGGATTTTAGAAGAGGCCGCATAGGTACATATGAGTTGGCTGGCTCATAGAAGAGGGTCACATATGTACAAAATCTATCATTACAATGGATTTGTGGCTATGGCTTCCCTTGTTTTATTTGAGAAGGCGGTCAAATTTATGGCAAAAAATTTCAAAGAAAGATGGTTTGATAGGGCTATCAAAATAAATACGGGCATGGTTTGCCAAACTTTAAAATATCAAATTAGGGCGTACCTCTAAATTTTATGATAAGATGTACCTTGGTGAAAAAACATTTGTGACGGTGATTTGAGAATATATTTTTATTTGTATTTTATAACGTTTTAAACTAAAAAAATAGGAAAACGTTAATATAGAGCTGAGGCTCTAAACAATCAAATTAGAGCCCACTTCAAATATTTCACTAGAAAATGTTGTTTTGATGCCCAAATATCTTCAAATTGATCATCTCGACATCAAGATGTATAGGCATGAGAAAAAAATAGATTTCAAGTTTTGGAAGTAATGCACCTTGTAACATATTTTTGGATCGTCAATTTTCAAGATTTTCAACTTTTTTTAGACCTGCTCGATCTACACTATTTTTAAGCTTTAATTTTTATAATTAAAGATAAAATTTTAAGGCTATCACAAAGATTTATAGCATTGAAACCGCATCTTTTGATACTATTTGAAGGTGCGCTTTACTTTGATTGTTTAGAGCTTCGGCTCTATACAAACCGCACCTAAAAAAACATTGAAATCAAGTAGATCTATAAATACATAAAAATCTTGAAAATAGACAGTTCAAAAGATATTTCAGGTGATGCACTATTTTTTATACTCAATTTTTTTTTTTTTTTATCCGTATATATTGATGTCGAGATGATCAATTAGAGGGCTTTCCAACAACAAAATGATATTTTTAAGGTGCACCTTAATTCTACATTTTAAGGTTAAAACCTTATATAAATTTTTTCCAATAAATAAAGCCTCACTTTAAAATTCATTGAAAATTACAATTGGAAAACCTTCAAACCAATCCTATTTGCTTCACCATTATGGTTGTAAAAAAAATATAGAATATCAACTTCTTTAAATAGCGTAAATTGTAACAAATTATCTAGAATGCCCATTTCACCTTAAAAATAAGTATTCGTGAATATGCAAGATCTATACTATTTTTTAAGCAACAAATCTCATAATCATTGTTGAAAGTGAAATTTAGAGCCATGGAGATTTCCAATGCCCAAAGTACTTTCCAGCCGATGATATAAGCTGAGGCTCTACTCTGTATTCATAAAACTTAGGCCTTAGATAAACTACATCCAATCTCATTACTTTAAAAGTGTGTTCAGTTTGTAATTTATTCAATGGAGACCCATACGTCTTTTATAAAGCCAGGAAATACTTAGGTTGGCAGGCCGGGCCTGGCCTTGGTCTTCGAGGCAGAGAGCCCAAGTTTGACTTGCGTATGGGCTAGGTGGCTTGGATTGGTTCTATTACTATCGAACCATGCTAGGCCATGATGGATCGAGTATAAATCACACTTGAAAAATAAACTAAAAATAAATTAATCAAGTTGCGCAGGACAGCCATGACCCATGGCTTGGGCACAGCATGGCTACTGAGACTAGACTTCAAGACTTGGCCCAACCATCGAGCTAAATTTAGTGGCCTAGGCAAAGTCGATCTAGCTGGGCATGTCTATTGATAAATTTCTCAAATTTTTGTAATATATCCCTGGCAATCCCTTTTGACATTTAATGACTAGTAGTAATTATGACCTTCTTGTGACATAGAATAATGTCTCATTGTATAAAATCCTTTCTTTTAATTGTTAGTAAGACCAAATTTGCAAATAAAATAATTCACAGCTCAAAATTATCCCAGAGGTTTACCTGTGAAAGATTATTCAAAGCCATTTGTTATTTGAGGAAAAATTAGATCTATAATTTTGAAAAGCTCGGGATCAAACTTTTCCTTGAAATTGTTTTGAATGTGGATCTAATTTAAATAGCTCAAGGGATCACAATCGATCTTGCTCTTTAGAGTGAATTCAGCAGGTTGGAGGTAACTATTGTCCAGGTTTAGAGTTTGTAGAAATTTTTGTTGACGTTGTGGGGAAACTCAAGCGGTTAGATTATGCACGTTACAAGTGATGGTGATTTTTTTGTACCAAAGTTAAATAATTTTATAATGCAATACCCGTGATATAAAAAAAAAAAATTTGGCCTGCAGCGGCTATGTTATCATTCGAGAGTGTAAATTTGACACGGTTTTAAATGCATCCTACGGAGCACCAGTGACCCTAGATCTCATCCTCGTTCCCTAGAATTAGTGACTCTCTATCCCACTGAAACCACATTCTCTCTCTCCAATTTGAAACTCCCATAAGCACAGGCTGCACAGTTTACCACACTCTACCTAACAAATCCAGCTTCATGATCCCTCATAAACGCAATTTACCTCACAATTTTTTTTATTTCACAAAAATTTGTTTCTTCTCTTCAAATAACTCATATATTTGTATGAACATCGTAAAACAAGTTTGTCCAAATTTTTAATTTTTTCCTCCGATATGATCTGTGTTTTTTTGGGTTACTTCATCGCTAAACCTGCCCATTCAAATCCGAAATCCCAATGGTTCAAAACCAACTTAGAGGGGTGATCAAAATATTAAACTTGCTCAATTGGGGATGAAAATTTAAAGGCCCTAGCGTTCATTGTTTGGGACTTGGAAGTCTTGGCACCCGATTTCGAGAACTTTATCCATGGCTTCTTGGGACCCGATTTCGAGAACGTGGCTTCGTGAGAGAGTCTCAACTGAACCGACACAAGTGGAACCTTAATTATCTCTATCAATAATCATGCGTGGGATCAAATCAGGGTTGTTGCAGTTCGGTATTAATCATTTATCTATGAATTGTGTCCCCCTTTCTTTGAGCCCTTCAATGGCTTCCTCTCCCCCGAGTGACACTGACGCAGGTTCCTACAATGAACATAGAGTCATCAAACTAACTCACAAGGAACCCACCATGCCTTTAGTCTGAGTTTCTACAAACATAGACTTCCTCAACCAATAGAAAATATTACATGGCTTTTTTGTGGTCAAAGCCGAGCTCTTCAGGTGGGCTTATGCTTCAAACTGATGCTACAAGACTGGGTGGTTAAGGTTGCAAGGTGTCATAATATGGCACACAAATTTATATTCCTACCGGGTCATTAGTTCAAATAATAATAATAACTACTGCATGTACTAAAAAATGGAAATTTTTCTTATAGGGTGTCAACTAGAAGTAAGGTGCACCTAAAAATTTGCTGAAAAAGGCTGTTTCGATTCTGAAAAACCCTCAATTGATTATCAGACCTCACGGATATGGAAAAAAAAAGAAAAGATTTCAAGTCTTAAAAAATAGAGCAACTTGTAACATTTCTAAACCATCCATTTTCAAGATTTTCAAGTATTTATGGATTTGCTTCATCCACACCATTTTAAGAATTTTAACTTTTATAATTAAGTGCAAAAATGGATTTCAGGTCATCGCAAGGTCTCCCGCGTGAAAAATGCTTCTAATAGAAAAGTTTGAAGGTGCCTCTTACTTTGATTACTTAAGTTGTACACCTTACATAAATCTCACCCTAAAAAATAGTAAATACTAATTACATTGAAAAGCACAATGGATTTTTGCATATATAATATCCACATTACATACACTCGTGTGAATCCATGAGTAGTGAACCTCACATAAAATTGTTTGACAAATATGCTTCACAAATTTGCAAGTTTGGAAGTCCTCATGGCTTCACAGTTCAGTTTTACAGGGCAAATATTTAATTATCATGAATAATCTCGTTAGTACCCACTATGATGCCACACAATCATAACAGGAGTTGCAGTAGAAATTTATCGTTATTTGTTTTTTTATCTTGCATTACCATAGTGTGATACATACATTTTTGTTGCAAGCACATCTGGCTATAGTGTGTCACAAGTTAGGCATGGCAAGGAGCTTGTAAATCATTTTGTTTGTTGAGTTTGAGGATATTTTATCAAGGGTTCTGCGTACTAGAGAGGGAAATTTTACATAGCTCATGGGCAGCTCGCCCTTTAAAAAACTCAAAATCATTCTTTTTAGTTGTTCGTCTTGCGATGATCAGATAATACAAAAGTTGGGGTTAAACGAATTCCCTCTAGGGCACCAATTTGATAGCATCATTTCCCTCTTAACATGGACATCCTATATCAACTGCAATTTCTCTCTTAAAAAAAATAAACTATTGTTCTTTTATTTTTCTCTTCTGTTTTTCTTTTTGAGATCTTCTCTAGAATGAACAAGATGTGTGCGCGCAAAACAAATACCCCTAAGGGCCCCAAACTGCAGAAGAACGGATACAGTTCCATCCTATCCTTGGGCAGACTAAATGTTTTCTTAAGGGGCATATTTATAGAGAATACCGGATTAATATTGACTTCCTGGCCTATCTTAAGATGTAGATTATTCAATACCAGCCTATTGTAAGGATATTGTAATGTGGTTTTCATATTGGAATCACAAGAATTTGGTTAATCTTTGTTTCTTTCATCTCTCTGTCTTGTTGGGTTTATGTGGCCTTTAAAGACATTATGAGTGTTTGTAAAATGAAATGATATAGTGGAATATGAACTCAGTAGGAGTGTGGTCCCTCGTGGACCATATTAAGCAAACGATGATTTGCTGATGCCAATCTGTGCTTAACGATCTAGGCAAGTCAGTTGGAAAAAACCCATGTTACCTGGGCATGAAGAACAAATCGATGAGGGTTTATGGGTTAGCCCTTGATGAGGTCGGAGAACATGGCCAGATGAGTGAGCCGAGGAACTATGTGATCCTTGTGTGTGATGGTGGCCTACAGAGACAGGGGCTAAAACCTCATCCATGTACTATTACATGGCATGCATATCGCTATATCGTTCGGGAAAGCCAGAAATCCACTTTTAGGGTGAAGCGTACGCATATGCGAGAGATACCCCTATGCGCCATAGAGTTGTGGTGACATTGACTTGTCTCTAGGGGAGGACTTGAAATCCACAGACTGGGATTACGATCCCTTGGCTCATCGGGCGGACTTTGGTGACCCGCTAATGAGCCCCGGCTTGGACTGTAAGTCATGGGAAATACTAGGTTGGTCTGATAAAGTAAGTGTGATATGTAGTCCACAGTTGAAGGTGGAGTGTCCCATGATTGTTGATTCCTAAACCATATGGATCATTTTTCTATCAAATTAATTTAATTGTGTTTGTTTTATGATGAAAATTATTTTAAGTTTATTATTTGAATTTTTATGAACCCCTGGATATTTTATTTATAATTTTTGGATTCATAAAATTAAATATGTTGATTTTACAATTGTTTAAATATTCAAATAATATTCTAAAATCCTTTTATTAATTTTAAATATATAAAAATATCATGGGAGCCCATTGTGCACATGGGCCTGCCATATGTTTAGAATGTGAGGCCCATGAGTGCCTCCCTTGGGTGGTAGGCCTCACCCTTATTCTTTTTCCTATTTTTTGGTGATATGGCATATGACCATATGGTTAGAAGATATTGACTAAATATTGACTTGATATATCTTTGAAAGATTTTGTGGAAAGATTGAGTAGACTTTTCTATTTTATGGTAGGTACAATATTTTGATTAGATTTAATTAATTTAATTTCTATTGATGAGAAAATGATTTAGGAATGGGGGATAATGGTTCATGCACCTTCCATAATGTTGATGACCCATCTATGGAATGGATGGCTCAGATCTCTTACCCCACAAGTTACCCTTGATCGACGGTCTATGTTCAATCTCACAAGAAAAGGCAAGCCAAAGAAAACCCTAAGAAACCTCAATCTTATTCAAAGCCTATAAAAAGAGATTGTCTATACCAAAAAAAGCTCTACACCTTAGCTTTTTATTTCTCTGTCTTAAGAAAGTTTCACTCTCTCATGTTTGATCTCTCTCACACACATATTGTGAAAGAACCTAAGGATTTAGGTTATGGAGTTCTTCTCTCCTATCTCCCAAATATGGATTTATGGCTAAAGGTTGGGTTTAGCAAAAAAAGAATTCATCTCTCTAAAACTAGGTTGCTAAGATAATTCACCTAGGGTTTGAGTTTGTGATCAAAGGGATTCATGTTTCATTGGTGTGGCTTGGCTGAAATTTGCTTTCCCAGTTCGAGATTGAAGCGGGATCGTTGATCCCACGCCGTCGGATAGTGGTGACTTGGTGTGGGGTATAATAAGCCCGATTGCGGTAATCTCTGGCACTCTTCCTTTTGTTTCTTGCAATCTTATCGTTTATTCTCAACCATAATGCATAGTTGTTTCAATGGCATCAAGTTGCTAAGATCTTGGTTTTATTGTTATGTTGATTTTATTTTCAAATTTATCTTATTATAATAAAGACCACATGTAAGTGATCTTTTGCCAAAAAAAAAGGGTGAAGAAAAAAAAAAATGTATTCCCCGGTAAATGATCACATAGGTATTGCTTTCATTGGTATCAGAGCTATTGATACTTTAATGTCATTAGTTATCTTTTCTCTTTATTGAGTTTAGATGAAGCTTGAGAATGAGATATAAAAAAAGCTAATGACCTTTGAAGTCAAGAAATACACCCACGGTTAAGAATTATTGAAATATTTCAACACCGAAAAGGCGCTCTGCATAATGAGTATTCTGAGCTATTTTGGAGTAAAGATATGAAAAATATAATGAGATATTTTTCTATTACATACTTCAGTGATATCTTGTGTCTTTAAGAATAGGATTTACCTGCAAAACTTCAGTGGGAGATCCTATAGAAATTGAGAGTTATGGACTCAACAATTAAGGGTGTCAGTTCTGACCATATAAAATTCAGGAACTGTCCATTGAGTTCCGTGATTTTTCTCACCATCCATATGATTTTATTTCTAGTTTAAATTGGACTGTGACTCATAAAATTGAGTCTACTTTCAAACAAAGAAAAGTTTCATCAAGAAAGTCCTTGTGGTTTGAAAGATATGATCAATTTATTGAAGGATGAGCAAGTGCAGTTTTCTGTAACGGAAATTACTTTTATGACTTGAAAGTTAAGATTTAATTTCTATTCTTAACATAATATTTTATGGTTCACACTAACTTTTTAGACTTCCATTCTGAGTCTAATTTGTAATAAAACTTATTTGAGAAAGAAATATCTATGGGAAGAGAGGAATAAAAATTTTAGATTGAAAATAGGTTAACCTGAATTTTCTGTAATTTGGTATGTCATTCATTGAAGACATGAATAGCTATATTTATCAAGCCTACTTAACAAAATGATATAAAGCTTGCGAAAATATATATGTTACTATTGTGTGTTTAATTTTAAACAAAATTGATTTGAAAGGGAAACTCCATTATGGTAGAGAGAAAAGATAATTTTACTAGATAATGTTCATCCAGAAATTCTGCATTATGATTTATTTTGTGATGTGAATGTCACTTATTTATTTCTCTGAGAAAAATATTATTTGGGATTCAAACTATAATGTTATGATTTGGTTTTGAATCAAGTTTTCAACACAAAATATTTCATGAATAAATTCTTTGAGGATTGAGAGGAACAATTTTTTTATTGAGAGGTGCTCAACCTGATTTTCAACTGAAAAATTTGCATTATGATGTAAATGTTGCTAAAATGAATATCCACTAAATGGTATGATTTAAGGATGGAACTAAGCACTATTTTATATTTTTTGAGTCTATTTCAACACTCAAAAGGATTCGAAATTTAACTCTTTATGAGTTGAGAGATATTATATTTTTATCATGGGATGCTCAAGTTCTATTCTGCAGTAAATTAAAAGATGTGGCATGTTAAGGCACTTCCTTAAATTCCCAATTATAGAGAACTTTAAGACTCATTTTAAAACCCTTTATAGTGTGTCATGAGTATGATTTATTATAGTATAACTTCAGAGAGATGTAATGCAAAGTTAGTAACATAAGAGACTCTATGTGAAGAATATTCGATCTGGAAATAGCAAAAAGAAGAATAAATATAATACCTATAAAAACATCTTGGTTTATTCGAAATGAAGGGATATATAGAGATACTTGGGGGTAGCATAGAAACGCTAAAGATCAGTGGGAGAATCGAAATTATGATATTTGAAATAATGAGATGAAGAAGATATTTTATTCATGGTGTAAAACAGGAGAATCCAAGTGTCGAAGAGATTGACACTTCGTGACATGTGAAACCAATAACCAATATATTCTCCATCAATTGCGTGCACTTCCAAGATCACAAAAGTCTGTCAAGCAAGTAAAAACAATGAATCAAGACAACCCAGGTACGACACTACATAGTTTTGAGGTATGAAATCTATCCCACATTATATGGTAATGTCATATAAGGAAATGTCATATAGGGAAAGTGGATTGAATAAATTTGTTTAATGTGCTTTGGTTATATTTTGGCTAATTGTTTTATGAATATGTATGGAGTATATGGACATTAAGTGATAAGTGTTAACAAATTTGAAAGTGCCGGTTTGAATATCTTGTATTTTTATGCCTCCTTGTGCATAAGTATGAACTACTTAAGGTAGTGATACACATGGAGATATGATATGTTCAAGGGTTTTGAGCCCTAAGGATGAAACACGAGAGATGCGTGCAGCTCATTCTAATATGTAAGCACAAATGGAGTGTTTTGATGGAACTTTGTGTGTTGCATGTGATGATGATCTCTTGATAAATTCTCCATAATTGCCAAAAATGAAGTATTTTGTCAAGGCTTTAATAAACATTATTTAGTCGTGCTTTATTTTGGATAAAATTATAAGATGGTATATATGATTTGTTTTTGTGGCCATGAACTTGTCTTGGTAGGAAATTAAAGGTGAATGCGGTAAAATGATTTATGAAGGCTAAGCATGTATTTTATAATTAAATTTGATGGTTTGGGAAAAGCCTAAGTCTATGAATATGGTTTTGAGAAAACCACATAGTCTTGCAAGGTTCATTAAGTCTTTATGAAAATCATTTTAAACTGTCATACTATTATATAACTATTGCTTGTGAATGCATATATATATACCGAGTCAATTTTTTTATTAAAAAAAAAACATTTTGCTTGAAGGTATTTATAAAAGTCGGAGAAAAACTATCATGCACTGTTTTTTTTTTTGTTAAATACATATAAGCATTGACCCATGTTTCTAGTTATTTAGAATCCTCAATTAGTTAAGACTTTGAATCATAGGGAATATTGTAGGAATGCCATCGTTCTGAGCTTCTCTGATACATATTGTATTGATTAAATAACTTGGTTTGTATGTATTTACTACCAAGATGTCCAGTGTGGTTGAACCTTTGCGGTTCATAAAGGTTTTTACATATTATGAAACCAACAGGTATTGAATTACATATTGCATGAGACTTGATATGCTACCTCATGATATATGCATAAGAATGTTGAGAATGTATATGTTGTATGTGCAATAACTGAGTGGGAGCTGCTATAGTCCCACGGTTTCTTTAACTGTTTGGATATTCAGATATACATGTGCAAGCTATCTTACAGATCTAGATGATGCGAAGTCTACATCTGGATATGTGTTCATGCTTGGAGGGGATGTAGTTTTTTGGAAATAAAAAAAGACAGAATGTGACGGAATTGTCCACCATGAAGGCAGAGTACGTGGCGTGCTGTTTGGTGATCGAAGAGGCAGTAATAATTTTCGACGACAGCACGGTGACGATATGCATTTCAAAGGAGCCACGATTCCATAAGAACTCCAAGCATATAAAACCATATTTTTATCACCTGAGGAATGAGGTGAGATTGAGAAAGATCGAGATCCAAATAAACTAAATATTATAGTGGAGCACCTGCTAGTATTTGACATGTCAAATATAACAATAGACTACAATGTTGTTCACTCATGGAACCCAAATGTTTGGTGCTGGTTGTATGGCTATAAAAGGGAGCAGCTTATTTGAATAACTCTTTTGAGCTCATGAACATACGATCTCATGCGATGAAGGTACATGATGGTATTTTACGACAACAAGTCCATGATTCACGATGCGATGTGAAAGATAAGCTACGACTATTTTTTGAATGAGATCCAAGCAGCAAAGAGAAAATGTGTTGCCTCTATAAATTCTTTTTATGAAAGGATTGATGGCGAAAGCCATGATTAATGCATTGAAAGAATAAGTAAAAGTGCTTGAGAGATATTGTAATTGGGAGAGCGAGATGGGAATAAGAGAAAGAGAGAAAGAGATAACGTAAGGCATTCAAAGACAAGTGGGAGATGTTGGGTTTATGTGGCCTTTAAAGGCCTTACGAGTGCTTGTAAAATGAAATGATATAGTGGAACATGAACTCAGTAGGAGTGTGGTCCCTCGTGGACCATATTAAGCAAACGATGGTTTGCTGATGCCAATCTGGGCCAGTCAGTTGAGAAAAACCCATGTTACCTGAACATGAAGAACAAATCGATGAGGGTTTATGGGTTAGCCCTTATGAGGTCGGAAAACATGTCCAGATGAGTAAGCTGAGGGACTGTGTGATCCTGGTGTGTGATGGTGGCCTACAGAGACAGGGGGCAAAACCTCATCCATGTACCATCACACGGCATGCATATCGATAGATTGTTTGAAAAAACCAGAAATCCACCTTTTAGGGTGAAACGTATACATGTGCAAGAGATACCTCTATGCGCCATAGAGTTGTGGCCGCATAAGATCTTGGTGACATTGACTTGTCTCTAGGGGAGGACTTGAAATCCACATACTGAGATTGCGATCCTTTGGCTCATCAGTCGGACCTTGGTGACCCGTTAATGAACTCCTGCTTAGACTGTGGGTCATGGAAAATATTGGGTCTGTCTGATAAAGCTAGTGTGGTGTGTAGCCCACAGTTGAAGTGGAGTGCCCCATGATTGTTGATTCCTAAACTATATGGATCATTTTCCCATCAAATTAATTTAATTGTGTTTGTTTTATGATGAAAATTATTTTAAGATTATTATTTGAATTTTTATGAACCCCTAGATATTTTATTTATAATTTTTGGATTTATAAAATCAAATATATTGATTTTACAATTGTTAAAATATTCAAATAATATTATAAAATCTATTTATTAATTTTAAATATATAAAAATATCATGGGGGCTCATTGTACACATAGGCCCACCATATTTTTAGAAAGTGGGGGCCATGAGTGCCTCCCGTGGGTGGCACGCCCCACCCTTATTCTTTTTCTTATTTTTGGTGATATGGCTTGTGGCCATATAGTTGGAAGATATTGACTAAATATTGACTTGATATATCTTTGAAAGATTTTGTAGAAAGATTGAGTAGACTTTTCTATTTTATGGTATGCACAATATTTTGATTAGATTTAATTTATTTAATTTCTATTGATGAGAAAATGATTTAGAAAAGGGGATAATGGTTCATGCACGTTCCATAATGTTGATGGCCCATTTATGAAATGGATGGCTCAGATCTCTTACCCCACAAGTCACCCTTGATTGACGGTCTATGTTCAATCTCACAAGAAGAGGCAAGCCAAAGAAAACCCTTAAAAACCTCAATCTTATTCAAAGCCTATAAAAAGGGATTGTCTCTACCAAAAAATCTCTACACCTTATCTTTCTATTTCTCTCTCTTGAGAAAGTTTCACTCTCTCATGTTTGATCTCTCTCTCCCACATTGTGTCTCTCTCATGTTTGATCTATCTCTCTCCCACATTGTGAAAGAACCTAAGGATTTAGGTTATGGAGTTCTTCTCTCCTATTTCTCAAATATAGATTTATGGCTAAGGGTTTTAGGGTTTAACAAAAAGAGAATCCATCTTTCTCAAACAAGGTTGTTAAGAGAATTCACCTAGGGTTTGAGCATGTGATCAAAGGGGTTCATGTTCCATTGGTGTGACTTGACCGACATTTGCTTTCTCGGTTCGAGATTGAAGCGAGATCGTTGATCCCGCGCCATCGGATAGTGGTGACTCGGTGTAGGGTGTAATAAGCTCAGTTGAGGTAATATCCGACACTCTTCCTTTTGTTTCTTGCAATCTTATCGTTTATTCTCAAGCATGCATAGTTGTTTCAATGACATCAAGTTGTTAAAATCTTGGTTTTATTGTTATGTTGATTTTATTTTGAAATTTATCTTATTATAATAAAGACCACATGTAAGTGATCTTTTGCCAAAAGAAAGGGGTCAAGGAAAAAAAAAAAAATTTGTATTCCCCGGTAAATGATCACATAAGTCTTTTTTTCATGTCTCTCTTTTGCACAAGTTGTTAGGTTCTTGAAACGATGTCAATCTTTTGTTGCAATTCATGGGATATTTCTGCAAATACAGGGAATCCTTGGTCTCTACAACATCAATCAATTGTGATAACATGATATTTCCATGGCATTTGCCATTGTGGAAGGGGATATGAAATAACTTACACAAAAATGAGGTCATATGAAATATAGTTGGACGTGGCTCCTTACCCATGAATTAAATTAAAATTCATGATACAATATTTATTTCTTATAGGCACAATGCTTACTTGATACAATTGAGAAAATATTTTCATAAGCAAACCCATTATTGGCTATGTGGCCTTTCAAAACCTTAAAGCCATTGTCTTACGCTCAGTGGGAGTTAGAGTGAGACTGAATCTGGGAGCTTGGTGCACTGGGGCTTAGATTCATATACCCCTTGTATTTGAGGCATTGAGAGTATACGTTTTGAGAGTATGAACTCTTGGAGATGTGTGAGGGTCACCTCCCAGTCATGATTGTATTGATTAGAATGTCTCATAGTTGATGTGATAAGTTAAGGCTTGGAGAATCCAATAAAAAACGATAGAATCCGAGTATTTAAAAGAGTATTCGTCCTATATAGAATGGTCGGCTCATGGGACATGAGCTCGTATCTTGACACGATATCGTTCTATGGCATGTGCACCTACAATCATATGGAAAAATCACTCTTTTATAGTATTATCCGACTTAGAAGAGCTAGTGCGCATGTGCTTTGAGATGACTCATGTATTTGAGTAGGAAAATGTCCCACATGGGTGCACCAGTAATCTATTAAACCTCCGGTGATGTAAAGCTCTAGCTCAGTAACTTTGATGTGACCAACTATATGTCTCTACCATTGACTGTAGAGCATATGTCCATTGGGTTAGCTTGAGATACAGGTATAATGTCATTCGGGTTAGCCCAATGGCAGACTCTGTCTAGTGTTATAAGTCTAGAGATCTCATTTACGTTTGGCCCAAATTAATCTAAAATTGATGATAAAATATTTTATATTAATGAGAAATTGTGTTATAATGTTGAGAAATCATTTAGAGAATTTTTTGGATTTGTGAAGAATTTTTCAGATTTTTTTTAAAAATAAAAATATGATTTTCAAATTTGTTTGACATAAATACCAAACAAAGACATTCTATGGGGTTGCCACATGGATCCCAAGTGGTCATAGGGATGCCACGTGGCACCCTCACCTCTCTATTCGTGGATGACATCATATCCATGTTGGGACCTATTTGTCATTAATTTATTTGTTGGTATTATGTTATAACATGTTATATTGTTATTTAAAGTTTTATATATTGTTATGACTTAAGTTTGATTTAGGTCACATGTTTTTTTTTTTTTCTCATATATGCCATTTTGGCATGTGTGAAGTCATGAAATTTTGAGAATTAATTTAATTTATATTATTATCAACATATGATTTTGTAGCATGTGGGTATATCTTATGTGGCAGTACCTTATGGGCTTGACCCATGTGAAACTTTAATGTTGTTAAAATCCTATTGGTGGTATCATGAGATATTTTATTCACATATGTAGATGTCTCATATTCCCTTTATGTCCATGTCCTTGTCCTTTATTGACTATCAAAAATTATTTAAAAACCATGGGCATAAGTGTAAACATAAATTTGGACTTAATGAGATATAAAACATGGAGCTAAGAGCTTAAAGGTAAAATGACTATAAACTTAGATTTTAAGGAGTGAAGGGTGTCAAAAGCTCATCCATTGATCTTGGTGATAAGATATGAATGATTGGCTTGGATAAAAGCCTCTCATGTGCCACTGATCTAAGGCATCAAGGATCAAGATCAAATCCATATTTATGAACTAAGTATAAAAGTAACTTATGAGATCAATTATAACCCTAACTTGAGTACTCACTTCAAAGAGAGAGAGAGAGAACCCTTGATAAAAATGTGATCACCCATGAGACTATCTTATTCCTTGAGCTTTCATTTGAAACCCTTCTATGGAGTAGTCCCTCATTTATGTGATCAAGCCCATATTATTGATTCATTAACTTATTGATTTTTCTTCTCATATTTTTAATTCCTACATCATTTATATTTATCAAAGCTTGTTGTAATTCTTAATTTACAGTAGTTTTCTTCATTTTTTGTCATGAAAACTTGATATTTGAAGAGTCCCAAAGCAATATTGCAGCCCATACTCATAGTATGTGTAGACTAGCTTGTTTACTCCATGATCTTGCGTAGTTTCTTGATCTTATTTTTTTAGAATTTTTACTGATAATATACAACTGATGAAATGTTTATTTCATCATATTTGAGTATAAGAAATAGGCCATTGAGTTCCTTTTTAATGTTGAAAAGTTCGTGTGGTCCCTTATGGACCACATGGTGTAGTTTCACCATAACTTCCTTATTTTGTGTAGTATCTCTTTCAAATTTTGAAGGGCTAATTTGATACATGTATCTCTTATTATTTGATCCCCATTAATTGAAATAAATGTGATAATTTGCTTCTCATTGGATTGATCTCCTTGAGTTATTATTATCACTCGTGCCTTAGACAATGAGACAAATTAAATCCTCAAAAGACCTTGTCGTGGTCCGAGCACAATGGGTTCGAACTATGGTTTCCCCATATATGTTTGCATGTTAATTTGATGTACTTACAGTTATTAAATTGATTCATGATTGGTTAAATTGAGTATGTTGTGTGAATATTGAGATTGTTTTTTAATCTTACGGTATGAGCTTTAATGCTATGCATTATTGTTTATATGAATTAAAATCTTATTGAATTATTATGATCAAATGTATGATGTGTATGAGATATTATGATATATGATGAGGATAAAGAATGGAGATGAAATTATCATATAATTTTGATATAATGAGGAATTTCGAGTGCAAGTTATGCAATATGTTGTAGAAATCTACAATGTGAATATTTGAATATTGTATTCAATTTAATTGTATTGTTTAGTATAAGATTTGTAAGGGACCTATTAGGGTTGAATTTTATTATTCAAATATGTATAAACTATGTTGGTAGACTCGAATATATGTGTTATGGTTTTGTATTGAGATATTAATGTATTTAAACTCTTGAGTTTTTATACAACGGAAAAAATTTAAAAGATTATATTTCTAGCCCATTGGTCTTATATCACCAACACTTATCTATCATGTATTCGACATTTCACTGAGAACTTTATAAAGGTTTTCGATGCGAATGTTCTCAGAAGGCAGCATATGAACACGATCACATGGGGTAAGATAACTCAAGTTTCACCAAACTCTCAATCACTGATTGTGCTTTGATGCAGAACTCTAAATGACATCAAATATTTTAAACCTAAGATATAAACAATTAACTTCAGACACTGCCGAGTCATTTAACAGTTGGGTTCTTGATGCTCGGGACTTGCCAACGAAACGGTTGTCCGATGCGGTGTCTAACAAATAGATGAATAGATAATAGAGTGAATGGGGGAGAAAAAATGGTATGTCGATTTTTACACCAACCGATGAAACTGAATTAAAAGAAATGAAGACTGAATCATGTTGGTATGTTTTCGACAATCAGGTGCAACTGAACTTTCGGTTCCACATGAAATGCACATAGAAATGGAAATCAGGAGGTATACATGTACCTGTCATGGTTGGCGAATCAATGATTTTTAATGTGCTTATGCAACCGCAGCGATCCTTTGTAGCCGATTAAATCCTTTTATAAATGTGGAAGAATGGTTCACTGTCATAAAGAACAAGTCACTATTTCTCAAGTTCACATGCAAAACCATTACATCCTTCTCCCGATTTAGATTATAAACCTCTAATCCTCTCTTTTTATTTATTTTTTCTTTCTTTGAATGCTAATTTGGGATCTTAGCATGAATCAAACTCTAACCACATATCCTTGTTGATGCATTGGTAGCATCACCCTAATGCTTCCCATCACATCCAAGGATGGAGTTGGAGAGAGAGAGAGATAAGAGGTATTCTAAAATACCTCGATTTGTCAATGTATTATAATTCAAAAAACATTATTTTCATAAGTATAGAGGCCAAGCCATAGCATGAATGAATAAGGGGATGTCATTTTATGATACAAAGCCATTGAAGATCATGTTATCAAGATTTGACCGGTCATCAAACTATTAAAGAATTTGGTCTAATCAAAATCAGACCAACCACCTATCAAAACGGTCAATCTCAATTTTATAAAAAATTTAAAAAAATGAGTATAATAGTTTAAAATATAAAATATAATTAAAATTTTATTCAAATTCATTAAATTGGTTGAACAAGTTAAAACCGGCCATTTCGATAAGTCAAAACTGATCAAACATTGATCTTGACCAATTTTCAACTAAATCCTATTTTAACCGAGGCAGTAGGCACCAGTCGAACCACAAGTTCGCTCCTTGTGCCGACAATTTGACAGCCCGGCTCGTTGAAAGCATGCAAATCTGCGCTAAAGGTTTTCGTCACTATTGATCAACTTAGGGAACCAAAATCAATCCAAGTTAAAATCCAAGTGTGATTGTATATTTCTAATTATGCAGTGTGATATCCATAAAAGCTATTAAATTAGATTTATCGAATTCATGATTGCGTTATGGTTTCTCATGGTTTTTTTCTTATTCTATGTTCAAAAGGATTGCACATATTGGTCCCAGCCACTTTGGCACATAGTTTAGAAGAAAGTGAGGAATATCACCTTGGATATACCTTAATGAAGTGCCCTCACACACAGTGTCCTGAAGAGAGCTCGACTATTGACCAAATCAAATTGGGACTTTTACATTTTTGGGCTAATATTAGAAGATTTGGCCGATTTGATTCAAACTTGGAGCGAGTTACTTGGCCGAGTTATTTACCTTCGGCAGGTTGTCGAGGTGAGTTTGGTGTACAAACTCGAATCTATAAATATAATGTTATTTTTTTATAACTTTTGCAACTATGTCACTAATAAATGATGTATAAATAATTTTTTTGTCTTCCGTGATGATATCTATATTTTTCTCATCATATGCTCAATTTTTCTTTTTCTTTTTTAACTTTTCGGGATTTTTTTGAATTGTTTCAAGCTATAGATGAAATTGGGAAAATATCAAAAAAGGGGTTTAAACTATAGTTACCAGGAGCGTGAGCGGGAATGGCTCCCGTTTTGGGAGCGGACGCATCGGATCAAGGCCTGCCTAAAGCTCCGGAACTTGGGGAGCTCGTTCCGGTGAGGGTAAAAGTTGTAGATCGAGATCCCGTATGAATAAGGTGTTAGAATTTAAGAACCCTCTTAGATGTGGAAATAGGAATCCCAAAGTTGGATTCCACCAAGATTGTGTATTTATCTAGTTAGAAACAAAATATACAAGAGTATGAGCCATAATACGAGAAATAAAGCATGAAACAAACACACCATAAGAGCACAAAGATTTACATGGTTCACCCCAAGAGGGCTACATCCACGGACACAGCAACCTAAAATCCAGTATGCCAATGAAAGTTACATTACAGATTTTGAAATAGAGAGTTACCTCTCTAACACTTGACAAAATCCAACCGAGTAAACCCTTTAGATCCAGTCTCCCGATTGGTACCACCTGTCGATCTCTCATCTCTATTCTACAGTTAAACCACTGTACAGAAAAAGACCATCTCCTTTCTACAGTTAAACCATTGTCTACGAGGAGAACCTTGAGAACAACCTAGACATTCCATCTAAAAGGGAAACTACCCAAAATCCTCATGGGACGCTTCTCTACAAGAAACCAGCCTCTCAATTTACAGGAGGCACATCTATTTTCTTTCTCTCTATAGGAAGCTCTCTTCTCTCAAAGGGTAGACCTTGCTAATGCTCAGGAGGCCATGCTTCTCTCTTTTTAGAGGAAGCCACATTTCCCATATGATGACCCAAATAGGGCACACTAATTATCTGCACTTTCATATCGTATATATAAGGTTAGGAGTGCACACCAAATAAGAAACTTCTTATGTATTACAAATATCTCAAGAATCAAGAGATATATCCAGAGTCTTAATCGTTTTGGAATTCTATTTCCTTCAGGAAATTTATCAATATCAATCGCAATCCCACATAATAAGGGATTTCTTTATGTGGGTGATTTTAGATAATCATCATATCCATCACAGGGAACGCGTTCTTGATACATTGAGATCGAGGTCCTTATTTAATGGGAACGTGCTTCATGTAAATGGGATCGTGTTCCTATGTTCATTAGGATCGTGCTCCCATAGACAGCAGGTGCGAGATCCCATTTAAAGTTGAGTCACACCCCTATCTAAGAAAAATATATTCCTATTTGGAATTGATCGCGCTCCATTCAATGTTGGATCCTGTTTCTCTTATCTTGGAGCCAATCTTCACCTGTCTTATCTCTCTCTCTCTCTATCTCTCTCTCTCTCGACCTCTTGACATTCACCACCTCTTCAACCTCCGCACCTCTGATCCAATGGACCCATCTGGCAAGACGTGCCCCTCTCCCTCTCTAACTTCACAAACACATTCGTCAACGTCACAATGAGTGGACTCTTTCTCTCTCCTCGGAAAGCACAACAACAACAAAAATCCACAACTCCTCGCTTGCTAGTTGTTGGGGATCTCCATGGCGATCTCGAAAAGGCCAAACAAGCTCTAAAAATGGCTAAAATCTTCGATGAAAACTATCATTAGATTGCAGGAAACTCCATGGTTGTGAAACATGGTGATATCCTTGACAGAGGAAAAGAAGAGCTCAAGCTCCATTATTTTTTTAGAAAAACTCAAGCAAGATGCAGAGAAATCAAATGGGAAGCTATTAATTTTACAGTGAAATCATGAAAGCCTGAATGTACAAGGGGATTTCAGATATGTTATAAAAGCTCGCCTTGACGAAGTCAAGAATTGGGGTGACTGGTTTTCTATAGGAATTCAAATGAAAAACCTTTGTAAAGGATTGGAAAAGCAAATTAACATTTTTAATGGAGTACCCAAGAATTACCCATCTGGAATTAGGGCTAGAATAGCTGCTTTGAGTTCTTGACGCCCAATTTCTACATGTTTTTTAGCTAATAACCCTACTATTTTAATTGTGGATGGCTCTGTTTTTGTTCATGGTGGGCTCATCGATGAGGATGGAGTTCCAGGAATGTAGGGATCGAGATCCTAAAATTTTGGGAGTGAGGATCTAATTTGTTCGAGAATGCGTTCCGTGGGATATTGGGAACGAGATCCGTGCGGTAGCGGGAGCGAGCTTTGCTTTGAATGGGATCGAGAATCCTAAAAATCGGAGCAAGCTCCCAAAAAGTTGGGAACGGGTTCCGGATAGGATCCCGACGGCGGGGCGCCGAAGCTAGGTTCCTGAGCGGGAGCGCCACCCTACTTGGGCGCTCCCGGTAACTATGGTTTAAACCGCCTAGAATATCATTAAAGGAGTCAAAAGCTTATAAATTACAGTATGTTTTTTAATTTCTAAATCAACCAAGTAATTCTATATAAAAAATATTTAAAAGTTTCCAAATTGCCCATATTCATCGTTGAGAAGCTATAACAATTAGGCGTACTTCTGGTAATTTTACTCAGAAAGAGGCTTTAGCTGAATTAAATAAGTACCTCTTTGAGGTAAAATTCCCAAAGTAACCTAAACTTTTTTTAATTCCCAACACCAAATAGGAGCAATTTAGGATTTTTTTTCTTTTTTTTTTTTAGGAGACACCTAATTGATATATATATTTAAAAGCGTAGCCTTCAGTGTAATTTATAATCTTTTGACTCTTTTGTGATAGTATAAGGGGTTTCGACTCCTTTTTTGATATTTTCTGATGAATTTTTTCTATATTTTCATGGAAAAATAACAAAAGGGGTTAAAATCCCATACAATATTACTAAAGGGGTTAAAAGCCCATACAATATTACTAAAAAGGTCAAAATATTATAAATTACAATGGTATGCATTTAAATTACTATATTAACCATGTACTTCCTCATAAAAAAAATTGAAATATTCCCAAGTTTCCAATGTTCGGTGTTGGGAAGCGAGAACTATTTGTGGAATTTTGGTACTTTCACCCAGAGGGATAATTCACTCATTCAGTTGAGGCCTCTTTCACGATAAAATTGCCAAGGTAATCTTAATTATTATGGCTACTTAAGACCATGGGGAATTTGGAGATTTTTTACCATTTTCTATAAGGAAGTACCAGATTGGTATAGCAACTCAAAAGTTTCTATAAGAAAGGTACCAGAATGATATAGAAACTCGAAAGCAATACCCTTCAAATGTAATTTGTAATTTTTGACCCCTTAAGTGATATTATAAGGGATTTCAACCCTTTTTTTTTATATTTTCTCATATTTTTATACATTTTTCCATCTGTTCTAAACTTTTAATATTTTTTATAACTTATTTTTCTTTTTGCTGATTTTTTTTACTTGCGTCAATTTTTTATATTTATAGCCCTTTCTGGGATCATACCTGACTCGGGCAAGTCGTCGAATTCACGCGAGTTACTCTGTTGGGGTAGGAGCTGAGTTTCGAGCCTGTGCCGAGTAATTGAACATTAAGTTTAGACTTTCGTTATCCTTCCCATTGTGCGCAATTGAAGAATGTGATTAGGGGTAGCAATGGACCCAAACCTGACCCGGGACCAAGCGTGTCCGGTTAGGTTCAAAACCTGGACCCAAACACTATTTGGGTCCGGTTGGACCAGACCCATACTAGTAAACGGTTGGAGATAAAATACTACAAGTCCTATTCGTTTGGATATATCAAGAATCGTATGCAATATGAACTCGTAGCCATCTTTAGTTACTAAACAATAAATCAGACGGCTTGAAATCTAATAGCAGGTGATTGTGACCTTGTTGCTAATAATATAGGTATTTGATGGTAAAAAAAAAAAAAGAAACTCATGGTGAGGGTGGCAATGGATCCGACCATACCCGGGACCAAACGGGTGCATGGGTCTAGCTTCAAAACCTAGACCCAAATAATATTCAGATTTGGGTTCAGTTCTAATGGAACCGGACCCGTTGCACCCCTAATGTTATTACCCCTAATGTTATTATCATTTACGTTTGAATATCTTTCCTCTATTTCGCTAGTTAATATGGCGATGAGATTCTTTCCGGTTTATCTGTCTAAAAGCGAAGTTTGTTAGATTTGATTCGTTTGAAGTTTGAAATTTTGCTTCGTTACTTTCTTTTCTTTTTTTAATGTAGAAAGGTTTGTGGAGTATAACCAACTTTGGAGAAGGTAGGATAATGAATGCTTAGGATAATGGACTCCTTTGAATGAAGGGTAACCTTTCCCATAAGAAAAGGAGAGGGTAAATAAAATGCACAAAAAAAAGTGACATTGGAGTTTCCTTAAATAAAGATTAACTATTTGGATAAATCTCAATTTATGAGTATTTTTTGGCCTTTCAATTTAGGAGTATTTTTTTTTGGCTTTTAAATTTTTGCATTAAAGAGAACTTAAGTGTAGTTTTAACAAGCGTTAAGATGAGAAGTAGGCTTAGGTGGGTTGGTCATGTGTTGTGCAAACCCAATATAATAAATGTTAAAAGGTTCAAGTTGGTTCAAATGGAAGGCTAAAAAAAGACAAATGATATATCCAAAACGACATGGTTAGAAGTAGTGAGAAAAGATATAGATACTTATAGCCCTATTGAGAGTATAATACTTGATACAACAGAATAACATACTACGATTCATATAGCATACCCCAAATAATTGAGAAAAGACTCTGATGACGATCCTCTTTAATTTAACACCCAATTTCTAAAAAGAAAAAAGAAAAAAATCATCTTAAGTAAATTTTCCACTAGGTGGAGTATGTGGACAATATGATTATGTGGGAGCTTAGTACCCAGACTTTAAATAAATATAATTACATATTCAATTACTTTGATATCTTTCATATCTTGACTACAAATTGTCAATACATATGAGCTTGGAAGCAGAAAGGGACTTGAAGACATATAATTGAGAAATATAGTGGATGGACATATATTATGCTTGTAAGATCTATTACTTATTTAGTTACCAAATCTCTATCCTTGATTTTGACACGTACAAAATCACATTCACATCAAACCCTAAATTAGGACGATTTCCAAACAGCTGCCACATGGATTCCAAAAAATACTTTTTCTCATCTTTTCTACCAAGTCCACGTAATCTTGTGTTTATTTTCTTAAGATTTGGCTTTTTGGTATCTTTTCCACGAAGTTGCCACATGGATCTTACATTTAACTGTTGTAAAGTGAAGGGAGAGAAACATTAATAAATTTAAGGAACTAAAATGTGATTTTATAAAGGGGCAGGGAATTAGTTTTCTTTGAAAGAGGGAAATTTATAAAAATGTACCTAAAATTGCAACTATTTAAATTATTATATATTTTAACTCATGATTAGTGTCTTTTAAAATAAAAAAAGGGGGTGCGATGTTAAATAGTTAATCTCTTAGGTATTTTTTCAATAAAAATAAAACTATTCTCCTCATATCCTCAAGAAAAGGGATTTATTTGATATGACTATGACCAATTACAATTAGGACTTTTGAAGGTTGCCTATAAAGATAAGGAAGATTATTTCTTTCATGACTTCTTAATTACTTTCTCTTTTTTTTTTTCTTTTTTTTTTTTTCTTTTACCACTGCTAAAGTTTCTCAATTTAAAATTGATCAAGTTCAATATTTTGAGGTTTAGCCTGCAAGCTAAGCTAAGACTATGAGAAGTTGTGTAATGCTGATTTCATTGAAAGGTACGCCATATCTAGTTTAGAAATTGTCCTCAAACTTAGTCATGCTTGTAAGTTGTTTCACTTGTTTTTTTGTGATTTAATCCATTTTGAGAACCTTTGCTCTTCAAATTTCAAATCCTAGGAAATAACATGTGCATAGATTATGCTTGACATCATAAAGTCCTTTGAATTCTCCATTATTGGCCTATGTTGATTTAGGGTTCTCAAGGTCTTGTGCATGTATTGTTTGTTTTGTTTTGTTTTGTGTTGGGAGAACATGAACTGGGAAGAGGACCTTTACCTAAAATTTCAATAATAGATACATAGCCCTTCCATAGGAATCTTACATATCATAATCCCTAAAAAGAAAAGAATAGGCCAGGTTCACCAATACTAGCTTCTCTCTATAATGTGAATAGTGCATCAATTGTCCAAATGTACCCAACAAAATTTAATGGTCACAGCTGAACTTTGAAATTTCAATGGAGAATTTTTTTTGTTTTCACACTATTTACTGCAAAAAGAGGGATCTCCCTCAAATAGTAAGCCTAATGCAAATCATTTGAAATTAACATCTCCATAGCAAAAATGTCTGCCGCATCATCAACATCAACATCCACAACCGTGTAACACGGACATGCATGTTTATGGTTTTTGTTTTTTTCATATCTAGCACTAATAACACCCAACCTGATATTTTTGAACTTTTTTTTTTTTAAATTTCATTACAAAAATAATTAAAATCACTTAAATCCTACTTTCATCTTTCTAAAATGTATGTAGATGTGTCATGTCTGAAAAATCAATTTTAAAATTAACAATTCTAATATTATAATCTGTATCAAACACACAAAAAATATAGTATCTAAGTAAAAGATCCACACTGGTAAGAAGGGCTCTATGGAGTCACCAAACCAAGCAACATCCATAAAGCAAGGGGTTTTGACACTACCAAGGAAAACTCTTAATTAGCAATAACTTGTTGTAGATTCAAGTGGATAGCCCCAATAAAAAATTATTGTATATTTTACAAAATAAATATTCTCTTGCAAAGTATATGTTCACACTGAAAGAGAATATTTTTATAAGCCTTTCATTTATTTCCAACTAAAGAAACCATATACCAAGGAATAAGAACGGAACCCCATGTTTAGTTGGCTACTATCCACCAACCAAATGGCTTGGTAATATTTGTTGGGGTAATCATCAGTAATATTCTTTAATTTTTGACAAATGAGAAAAAAATTTCAACTTTCATAAATCTCATCTACAATCTTTTTCCTTAAATCTCGTCCACAGCTTTTTTTTCCTTAGTTTTGGCATTTAAAATCCTTCGAGTTTTCATGGCTTAAATGCCGTATAAAATGGGGTAGTTATTACAACACTCAAAGTACTAAAATACTAGAACTTCACGATAATACGAATACTGTGAAAACTATTTTGATAAAAAAAAAAAGCTAAAAAAAAGTATGGATGAAATTTATAAAAGCAGAAGGTTTTTTTTCCAATTAAGCGAAAATAATTATATATATTTCTGATAATTCCCCTCTTTGTTTTTACTCCCTCTCTCCAATCAAAGAATGATTAAGATACCCTCACTAGATCGCTTTCCAAGAGTTAATGTCACAAAGCCGACCAAATAAAATCTAACCCTAAACCCAACAAAAAAACATAGCTTATCTTGCCATATTTTACCCCATTTTATTGCCATACGCCACCACAAACATAGGAAAAGCAGATTCGATGTGGACTCGAGACCTAAACTGATCCTCAATCACATATAAACATTTTAATTAGCCATTGCACTCATCGTAATCTTCATTTTAAAACCCTGATTGAGAGATTTAATATGGTAGTTCCATTTGGATAGAGATTGACTGCTTCAAGTTGTGCAATTCAATCTAAACTTAGAGATCTCATAGAGATATGATAAGGAAGATACGACTTTAAGCATGTTTTTTTGAATAAATGATGTCATGCTCATATATAGCAATTTCCTTGTCCAAAAATAAGAGGACATAAATTAGTATCACTTAGAGATTTTGTGTTTGTCTAGTCTAAGATATTGTGTTATTCAGGAAAATATGCTCGTATCCATTTCTAACCAAATTCGAACAATTCCTACTGAGAATGAATTCTCTCTCATGGAAAAGTGAGATTTTTGAAGCAGTTTCTGATCCTCGGCATCATAAGTAATGGATCCTACCTGTTTCTCTCTCATCGGATAACATATAGGAGTATTATTAGAATTGGACTACGCACCGAACATGTGAGAATTTTATCCAGTTAAAACCGGTCCAATAACCAGTTGAATTGGTTGGACCGATTTTTAGAGAAAAAGAAAAAAAGTTTGATTAAAAGTTTAAAAATATAAAATGTAATAAAATATTTTTTCTAAATTTATTTAGGTGGTTGAACTGTTCAAAGCTAGCTCCTCAGCCAGCCAAAACAGATGAAACTTTAGTTTTGAGGGGTTTTTTTTTACCAAAATCTATTTCTATCTTAAATCAAACCGGCCATGGTACTTGTCGGCGATCCGACCGGTTTGATCCTAAGTACAAAGTAGATGTTGTCCTTTTTTGTTTGCAGCTATCTGTGAAGTATTTGGTGTAACCTAATGTCTGTCTTATATTGACCCCGAGGCCTCCTGTTCTCGGGCCCTAATTGGCAGGGCCCTGATTTTATTTTGGTGTTTTTATACCCTTCAGGTCACATAACAAGTGGATACTGGCTATGTTTTTCTCTCATCCAATAAAACAAAGTTGATACGAACCCTGTTGTGTGCAGTGATGTTTGAATTATTTGGTGCAATCTAATGTCTATCCTATATTGATACTGGCCCTGACCCTTATTGGTAGGGTCCGAAGGTTAGGCCTTAATTTTATATCTTTTCACACTTTTGATGACTCTGCAAGAGTATTTTGCTCAACACATGTCTCTCTCTCTAGGTTTCTTTTGTCATTCTATTTGTTTCTTCTTTTTTAATCATTTTGATTTATCGTTTTGTTGTTCTCTTGGGTTCCACATGGGCTACTTTTATATTATAGTTGGTAGACTTTTCATAGAAACCGCATATAACTACTCCAAGAGTAAATTCAAAAGAAGAATCAAGCATCGAAGTCATTAGAAAAGGGCCAAAATCGTAAAGCTTGGTGAGAAATACGAAAACACCTCTCTCTTTTTTTTTTTTTGACAATAATATGAAAAACTCTCTCTCTCTCTCTCTCCATATCCTTCAAGCTTGAAATATAAGGGCATAGAAGAGAATTGGCTAGTGTTCAGGTGGTAATAATGTCGATGTTTCATGATGAGGTCTCACATTCCATTCTCATTCATAATTTTTTTTAAAAAAAAAACAATATAAAGGCATACAAGACTTCTTTTTTTTTTAAAAAAACAATATAAAGGCATACAGGAAAAATAGATAGCAATGGGCACTGTTGTAACCATCCAATAGCAATGGCTATAAATGACAGAGAACATAAATTCCTTTATTTTTTAATTTGTTTATGGTACTTCTTTCTTAAGTATTTGTTTAAGAGGCGTGGCAGAATAGCATATCCCACCACTTTAAATGTCTGTGGCTTTTGGTTCATGGCACCAAATGCAAAAGGAGGCAGCCCCCTTTATTCTATTTAGGTTGGGTTCCATGACCTTATATTCCTCATCATGTTAAGGAATCGAATATCATCTCATGCTCCAACAAACTATCCTAATTATGGGTCAAAAACGGCTCAGCAAATGTATAAAATCCACATATAGAGTATAAATTAGAGAACAAATATTTAATAAACAAATATGCATCACATGGATGTTGTAGTTTTGATCTTGTGTTAATATAGAAAAACAAGAGAGAGAGATGTAAATTAGACAATAAAGATTAGATAAGAGAGAATTATATGGCAAAGATTAGATAAAAAAGGGAAATTGTTTCATGCGGGCAGAACCATATTTCTACATATACGGTCTAGAAAGTGCAAAGCATCCATCTTAAAGATGGATGCAAGTAGGTATTTCATCTAAAAACAATAGAAATTAACGGTTCAAATATTTTATTATTGGAATTATTATTTTTAATTTTTAAAATTTATTTATTTATTCATATTCATGATCTCCATGTTAGATATTACATGTCCTTAAAAATTAAGTCTTCAAATCCATGTCAAAAATAGATTTATTAAGAGACCCGCAACCCTTGCATATGCGAGCTTGGCCGCATAAAAACCGGGTCCCATAAAAAAAAAAACTGTGGAAGAAGGGGGTTGTGGTCATGTTTGAGGGGCGAGGGCAGCGAGGGTCTTTTGGGCAATGCGTTAAGGCCAATTCCGAAGTGCACCAATCTGAGGGTCAACGTAGATGCCATGTTGACCTTCACCCCCATGTATGTACCAAAATAAGTCATTTGAGAGAAATTTTTAAACTGTGATTTACGTATGTATCTTTTTTTTTTTTGACCTTTTTCTTAATACACAATGAACTGTTTATAAATAGAAATTATACAGAAGGTCAGCCAATCTTTTTTTTTTATTTTTTTCAAAATTGTCCCTGAGGATACTCCGGGAGAGAACAAATTTTAAACCTCAGGGGAGAGAGAGAGCATTTTTTAAACCATAAGAGAGAGAGAGAGAGCATATTTTTTAGACCTGAGGAGAGAGAGAGCACTAAGGGACATGAGAGGGGGAGAAAACATTTTTTAAACCTAAGGGAGGTAATTATTCGTTGTTAAAGTCTAAACCTTGTTTCTATCCACTAATGACCTTTTCTGTCTCTCTGACTCTTGGGACCACGAGATTGGACTGAATTCAAACATAAAAAAAGAACGCCATACATAATTTAAGAGAGAGAGAGAGAGTAATGTAGGGGGAAGAGAAGAAGAGTCGAGTAGCATTGGCCACAGGCACACAAATCAAACGAAAAGTTAGTGCATAAAATAAGGAAACGGGAATTAAGGAAGATGATGGGAGGGTTTAGAGAGAGAAAACATATATAGAGTGATGTTGGCATCGTCTTAGGTGGGGTGCATCATCGAATCCCGCGAAATAAATAAAGTGATTAAGGAAAACAATGTTTCCCACAAATAGTTGAGGGGGTAGGCCATTGTTCTTGCTTCCCCAGACAAAACACCCACTTCTCATGTGCTTCGCTTTGGCCTGGCCCATGGAGTATCTAAACACTGTAATCAAACATGAAAACCAAAAAAATCACACGCACACACTAATCAAGTGTGCAAATAAAAAGGAAACAATTTCCCAAATGATAAAGTCAATATCTGTCCAAACTTATCAACTCTCTCTCTCTCTCTCTCGAGAAAAGAAACAAGTCTCAAGTGATAAAAGGGTGAGGTTTCTATAAAGTGACCATCTCATACTATATAAGTAAGGTGCGCATCTAAATTTTGTCAAAAGATGTAGTTCTGGTATTAAAAACCTTACAATAGCTTGAAAATCCATGTTTAACCCTAATTACGAAATTTAAAACTCTAAAAAAGGTGTAGAGCAAACAAATCTATAAATACTTGAAAATCGTTAAAATTAAGGGTCCAATTAAGTTATTACAAGATGTACTATTTTTACGGCTTAAAATTTTTTTTTTTTTCTTTATATCAATATACTTGAGGTCAAGATGATCAATTAGAAAGGTTTCCAACTTTAAAACACTATTTTCTTTTATTTTTTGAGGTGCAACTTACTTCCATAATGCAAGGTTCCGACCTCTTCAAACTTATCAAAACACACACACTCACTCACTCTCTCTCTCTCTCCACACTCTAATCATGTATACAAAAAAAACATCATCAATTGATAATATCAATGTCCCTCTAAACTTAACAAAATTGTTCCTCTCTCTCTCTGTCTCATGAATATGGGAGGCCTCAAGGGTTGTTTCCAAGTCGCTATATTTCACAACTTCATAAAGCACCCATCACTATGATACAACTCAACATAAACTGCGATTATTTTATGACCCTGGCTCATAATTGGAGAGATCGAGCACTGTGTGAGCAATCCCTGAGGGTCCACCTCACAATCCACGTTGTCGGGGACGCGAGTTACTGGGAGACAACCCATCTTGTAGGCCACCATGAATTGCCATCCTTATAGCCTTCCTTTCTATACTGCTATGTACTTTTTTGTGTGGTAGGGCCTCCACATAATGTCGATAGGAATGCCAACGAGCCGTCTCAGCACAGGACGGACAGACATAGATCGGCCCAGGGCAGACTTTCGGCTTCATTTGGCCCTAGCCCCACCTGAAGTTTTTGGCTGGAGTTAGGATCGTGGCCCGGGCCTGGAAATAGACCACAACTTGTGACCTACGTCAGGCCCGAAATACATCATTGAGGAGGCCGAGCCTAGTTCAACCCTACCTGAAATTTGAATAGGATGGGCTAGGGTATCCAAAGATGTGTTGTTCTTAATTTTACATGAGGGGTATAAAAAGTATTTTTTATATTTTTTAGGGCGTACAGTATTTACACACAAAAAACCCCCTATCTGATTAGGTATGGGAGTATTTTCTCACCAATCGATCTTGAAACATTTTTGTCACACCATCTGGCATTGATTTGAAAAAATTCCCACACTCAAATAACTTAATCACACGAAGTAATTCTTTCATATAAAAGTTCTTTCACGAAAGTATTTTAACGTGTACGTAATGTGCCCTTAGAAACAGAGTTTGAATTGTGGTGGGATGCGCACACGTGATTTTATCCAAGTGTTAGGATGGGTCCAAAAATCATTGCAATAGCCCTATCTTGAAAAATAAAATCAGAACATAAAAAAGATATTTCCTGGTAAAAAATTGTAGGAGTAAGGTTTTACAACATCACCATTAGAATGTACCGTAAAAAAAAATTACAGACACAAACCCACACACACTTATCTGTCCGGGTCTAGCCATAGCTGCCAAGGGCCCAATCAGAGTACTATTTAAGCCTAGCATGCCCAACCCATACCCTGTCTGTGGGCCTTAGAGTGTGGCCCGAGCCCTGACCCTAGAATGCGGCCCATTTCCGGCCGTACTGGTGGCCACTAGCCCATTCCCGGCCGCACTGGTGGCCACTAGGTCATCCTAGTTTGTACACCTATATGCTATAATCTATATTTGATGTACTCCATAGTCTAGGGAGCCTATTATTACATTATGCTTTGGTCTTGGGGTTCTTTAGCATTGGAGTCGATTGTGACCCACTATATTTGATGAGGTCGATGAGTCTACATTCATCAAATTGAATGGATTTCATGTAGCACGTGAATGATCCAATGTAAATGTATGATTCTCATCATTTTTTCCTTTTCTAGGGTAGGTAATCAGTGACTCCATTTGCATGACTCTTTCCTCCTCCTTGGAGACTTGGATGCCCATTGGATCCTCCAATAGAGAGAGTTAGAGAGAGATTTATGGCACGAGTTAGAGAGAGAGAGAGAGAGAGAGAGATTTATGGCACGATTTGTCTCCCACAATTTTGTTGTAGTTTTCAAGTCTAAATTCAATAAATTGGAAAGATCTCATGCAAATTATTTGACCCAGAGAGAGGAGTTTAATGGCACGACTTGTCACCCATTATATAGTTGTCGGTTCCAAGTCTTAAGATTGATAAATTGGACAGATCTCATATAAATAATGTGATCCCAAGAGGAAATTTGTGCCTCTCGTTTCCGGATATTATATAGTAGATCTTTCAATGAGAGTTAGTAGGCGTAACAATCAGGTCGGGTCTGCGACTCGCGTCGGGTGTTGAACCCAGCAGGCTGGGTCTAGGTTGATTCAAACAAGCAGTAGCAACCGGTTTGGTCGGATCGCAGTCAACCCCGACATGGACCCAACCCCACTAAGTTTCACATTGATCCAAACCCGACCCGGGATCTATATATATATATATATATATATATATATATTTATTGCACAATACATATATTTATATATTTTATATTGTGTCGAGTTGACCTTGACCCCACTGATAAGGTCCAAGCTGGACATGGATTAGACTTGGGTTGGGACCAAGTCATTTGGAAGATCCGGGGGCTCCAACACATGCACCTAGACTCGGACCAGGTTCGGGTCGACCCACCAGGTCTACAGGGCGAGATCCTATATTGCCACCACTTTTCAACCTGGTTAAATTTAACCCTTTATTTAGACCTTGACACGACCCGATCCATTTACACCCGTCTTAGGTATGAAGGACATGAAGTTTGAATAAGAGAAATAACTTATCGGTGACGCATATGTATTGTTGCTTTCCATTAGTTATTGTGCTCAAGTCTCGGGACCCTATATCGAGACTGCGTTAGTGGTCCTAAAGCTTTTCTAACAATTTAAGTCAGCCCTCCAATAGATACGCTTTTGATGCTTTATCCTTGCCATCGTTAATTAAGTCCTGAGGCTTACTCTTACTTTTTGTAAATGATTCATGTGACTTTTTTCACTAATGAATGCAAATTGAGAGGCCCTCCTAACCCTAGCTTCACATTGAGAATGTAGGTCATCTTGTGTGGTAGTTCTTAGGTCAGGTGTACTAGGAGGCAAGGTTAAAGAACCCCAATAAAAATTTGGGGTTTGTAGGTCCTAAAAAGCAATTAATTTTAGTGTTTTCATGACCTAGAATTGGTAGGTCAGTCTAAAACTCCGGAGAATAAGGTAAAATTAGGGTAGTTTGAACATTAAATCTTCGATTTGCAGATGGTCCTCAATCAGGGAATCCCCCGAGTTGTCCGAAATTTCTCCTTTTTAAAATTTTTTCCTTTTTGTTTTTTTTCTGTTTGGGCTAGCTCATCTTAAATTGGCAAGCTGATTTGGCGAACCAACTCAGATTGGCGAGTTGCCAAGTCGGCACCTATTTCCTGTTTTCTAAACACTGGTTTGAACATGAGCCTGTACAATGTCTGCCTATATTACCTTACACTTACTGGGTGGTTCCTTAAAAACATGGCCCTTAAATTCCATTTTCTCCTCTTGTTGTGTCTGTGTGTTTTAGGGTGACCTGAACTTCTGGGCTTTTAAGGCGCTCCCTCGGGTGTCAAGGGAATGTATACGCCTAGGGATTGAGTAATTTGGTGCCTAGAGGATAGAAGTCAAGGCCTCTTTGACACCATTTTCAAATAAGGCTTTCATGGATTGAAGGTGGATAACTTAGAAGGATCCAAATATTGAGTAGAAATACAAATAAGGCTTTCATGGATTGAAGGTGGATAACTTAGAAGGATCCAAATATTGAGTAGAAATACAAATAAGGCTTTCATGGATTGAAGGTGGATAACTTAGAAGGATCCAAATATTGAGTAGAAATACAAGCAATGTAAATTAGGTGACTGCTCTAAATTTCAAGAGTGACTAACAGTTTGGTAGGGCTCCCAAGGATTATACTGGGACTTAACCTACCATTCCTAGGATGTGGGTCCTAGAATTTAAGAGTGAGTTATGGTGGAACTTGGAGTTTCATAGGATGTATGTCCTACACCACTAGGGTGTGGAATCCAATGTTTAAAAAGTTGGATTTGGGCTCTGAAACTCCAAGGGCCATAGACCCTGGCCCCCCCAATCCGAATAGGACTGGGGTACTTTTGATAAGAAAAAATCAAAATCTTTAAAAGAATGCGAGAATCACGGAGTGTATCTCGGCCCAAAATCGCCTTTCTCTCAATCCAGTCTGTGTCCGGCAACTCTAGAATTTTTTATGCATTGATATGCACCTTAGAATTCAAGGGTAGACCAGGTGCAATTACAGTTACAATGGACATGTACCATACAACTCAATGGTTGATCCCTTAGTTTTAGGGTCAGGTGTGGACAGATTACGAATTGTATCCTAGAAATCAAGGGTGAGTACCCTAAAATTTCAAAGGTTTTTGAGATGGAATTAGGGTTATCTTGAGGGTCAGTCCCCATGAGGAATCAAAGGTGGGTGAGGTAGAACGAAGCTCACAAAGTGAGAGACTGCCCTACAAGAAACAAGGGTCACATAGGAGCAGTGTTAGAAAAACGGTGGGTTAGATCGGAACCATTACGGTTCCGAGTCCGGTTAGGGCCGGTTTTGGATGTCTAGTAGCCTAGGGTACACCCCCGTAAAATATCCGGCCCATAACTAGCTGTTTAGGGTCCGAACCGGTACTTTTTTTGTCAAACCGACCGGTTTTATGCTAACCGGACCGGTTAGATGATAAAACGGGTGTTTTTTTATTAAACAACAACAATGTACCTGTTATGTTTGTTATATTAAAATAGGGGCCTTTATATGTAACATGCACGAACCCAAAGTTTCACCTTTTTTTTATTCATTTCATTCCATTTTTTGTTTTTTTTTTCGTGATTTATTGCTATAAATCACCATCTAGAATTTATAAAACAAGAAATTTGGATTGAAACATCGAAAAAAAAAAATTTCTTGAATCAGAATGTCGGATTTTTTAGGTTTTTGAAAATTTCCACCAATCTTTCAATAATCTCTTAAATACTTAATGGTTCTTGAAGAACTTTGGGGGGTTTGATAAATAATTGAATTATTTATCAGATTCATGTTTCATTTTGTTCAAAAACCCAAACAATATGCGTTATTTTGGCCCAAAAGCTGCTGCTCAAAGAACTTGTTTTTTATCCAAAAGCACAGATTTCTTATCAATTTATTAGTCTTTTTTTATCAAATTAAATTGTGGATTTTGATCATCAAGGCTTATCTCTCAAATAAAATAGATATTTCTATTTATGACGGATTAAATTTTTTTATATGATTTTTTTTTGTTGCACGATGTCATGAAAATTTTGTAGATTTGAAATTTCCGCTATTTTTTCAATTAACTTTAAAATACCAAATATTTTTTAATGAGATTTGGTGCGTTTGAAAGATGATTGAAGTGTTTACATTGTATGTTAATTTGTTCGGTTATCTAAACATTGATGGTCG
>NW_006499435.1:1764315-1783513 GCF_000471905.2 Amborella trichopoda
TTAGTTACTCTCTCTCTCTCTCTCTCTCTCTAGTTAGTTAGTAGTAAGTAGGTAGTAGTAAGTAATATATAGTATATGTAGTAGTGGTTAGTGTCGTCTCTCTCTCTCTCTCTCTCTCTCTCTCTCTCTCTCTCTCTCTCTCTCTCTCCATGGTTATGACATTGGTTCGCTGCGAAATGTATTTATTCTTTGCTGAAATTGTTTAGTTGGCCTTCGAGTTTAGTCACAAGTACACTTCCAATTATCTGATTTGAAATTTTTATCACCACCTCTTTTTACTAGAAGTAAATGGTCTCTTCTATATTGTTCGTTTGTTTTTTTTGAGAGAGGCTTATATTTGATAGTTTTTTTTATACTTTTCTTTTATTTTTCTAGAGAGGGACTTATATTTCATAGTTTTAATGGGATTTCCTGGCAATGAATGGTATCTGTTTCAGGAACAGGGGAAATTGTGAGGTGCTCTCCGAGCAAGAGGGCAGAACTTTTCTATGGGGTTTTAGGAGGGCTTGGTCAATTTGGGATCATAACCAGTGCCAGGATTGTGCTAGAAGATGCACCTCATAAGGTACGTGTCCACCATTCTACAAAAAAAAAAAATTCTATTTCTTTTGCTTTCGCTCCTGCATCGTTAAAACAACCCCATTTAAAGAGAGATTGAATGAGAGTTTGCTGTGGGAGAGAGAGAGAGGGGCTAACGTCTCCCTTTCTTTTAGAGAGAGAGAGAGAGAGAGAGCAATGCATCTGTTTTGTTATTGTTGGAGTGTAACTGTAACCTTTTCCGATACAATCTTGCATCTTCTCTCTCTACAATCTTTCTTTGTACCCACTCATTTTTTACGTTGATTCCTCCCTAAAATAACTCGCTAAAAACCAAGCCGTTTCCCACCCACTGACTCTATTTTAAATCGGTCAGGTGCAACCGGGGTTTGGTGCTTTCTGACAAGCGTCAAAATTTGTTAACTTATGTTAGGTGACGCAATTAGATCTAGGCCGTTGGATGTTACCACTACCGAGTGGCCTAATTGGGGGCTTAATCTCTATTTAGGACAAAAGCCTAAAACATGTTCACCTGTTTCGAAACTTCTACTTCTTAAACACTGTTCCAAAAATCAAAACAGACTTGGAAAATGGCCAGGGGCCGCTCCTAGTAACCGGTAAACCGGCTGGTTCACCTAGATTAATCGGGCTGGTCCTGACCTTGACAACAAGTGTTAGATAAATAAAAATTATTCTAAAAGTATCCAAAGTATTTTTTAAAAAATAATTGAACAAACCACATCCGAATGAAATTAAAAAATAGTGAAAACATTGGATTTCAAAAAAGGAATATATGTAATGAGACCATTTACCTTTGAAACAAAGTGGTCACAATTGATCTTGACCATTAGGATGGATTTTTTTTTTTTACAATAAACCATTGGATTTAAAATTTGGTGGCTGCATTTATTTCATTGGTTAAGTTCAAAATTCAATTTTTTGTTTTCAAACTTTGTGATACATCCAAACTATCAAATTTCACATATTATGGTTACGGTTGTATGTGATTGTTACCTTTCTATACAAAGAAAAAGTAAAAGGTGCAGTTGGCATACGGATGCATATGTAGGTGTAGAAATAAGATGCACCTTCAAATTTTATCGTGGTATATAATTTTGATGTAAAATGTTCTTAGGATTAGCTCAAAATCTTTTTTTATATCTAATTATAAAATTTTACATTTAAAAAATGATTAAAATTAAGTAGATCTATGGACGGTAGATAATATGTTGTAAAATGCACTATATCTGAGATTTAAAATCTTTATATTTTTCATGGTCATAAATCTCGATGTCGAGATGATCGAGATGATCAATCGAAGGGTTTTTCAACATTAAAATTATTTTTTTCGATGGATTTTTGAAATGCATCAAAAATCCATCCGTAGTTCTACATTATAAGGTTGCATCTTATATAAACTTTTTCGAAAATAGATATACAATCTCCTTAAAACAAAAAAAAAAAATGCAGTTTCTATAAGGCTGCAACGATATTTGTTGACATTGGGCTGCAGCTCTCTGTTCCGTTCATTTATTTTGATGGTACGGATTTTGCTCACTGCCCTATACGGCTGCAGCGATATTTGTTGACATTGGGCTGCAGCTCTCTGTTCCGTTCAAGGTACAGATTTTGCTCACTGCCCAATAAGGACTACTTGTAGAACTGGGCTCCCGGTTACGTTGGTTGCCCTTTGTCCGGGGTTTAAATTTCAGTTTCTATAGGGCTGCAGCGATATTTGTTGACATTGGGCTGCAGCTCTCATCTATTTTGATGGTACGGATTTTGCTCACTGCCCTATACGGCTGCAGGGATATTTTTTGACATTTGGCTGCAGCTCTCCGTTCCGTTCATCTATTTTGATGGTACGGATTTTGCTCACTGCCCAATAAAAACTACTTGTAGAACTGGGCTCCCGGTTACCGTGGTTGCCTTTTGTCGAGGGTTTAAAAAAAGGATGAGTCAAGCGCGTCCGGCTCCACTCGATAATAACGAGCCGATTCCACACGTAAAATTAGAACCACCCTAATGTTTTCGCATGCCTACCTTATTTCATATTTCATATTATATAGGTATTTATATAGTAAAGTTGAATATCTATCTTTCGAAGTGGGATAATTCTCGAACATTATTAATGAAAACGGAATGTAAATATATTCTATTAATCAACAACTTATAATCACATTCAACGAGACCTTCGCTATTTCTTTTGACCTCCCAAGGTCGAATCCCCTTGGACGTTACATTTTTGTTGTATATAGTGGTATAAATATTTTTGTAAATAATATAAAAAACATAGAACAATAAGAAATAAAAAAGTTCAATTTTTTTATAGCAGTTAATTTTTGTTATATATAGTGGTATAATTATTTTTGTAAATAATATGAAAGGTATAAAAAAATAAAAAATAAAATCATGTAATGTACGCATTTTATTAATTTTTACATTGATAACCAAATTTTTTATTTTATTTATTAATTTTTACATTATAAATCATGTAATGTACTATTTTTCTTACAGTTGTCAATAATACATTTTAAATTAGATAATATTATAAAATATTTTTAATTTGTTATTATTTGTCTAATAAAATAAGTATAAAATATAAACTAATAATTATAATTTCATTATATAATATTATAATTAGTTAAGTTGTAATAATTTTGGATTATAGTTAGTTAGACTGTAATAATTTGGGTTTTTTTAGCGGATTAGGGTTTTTTTTGTCGAAACGAGATTTTAATGATTATTCTTTCATTGATTTAGTCTACTCTTTATAATAGTCCATGTATAATTATATATTTTATCCATGATAATTCTATGATTTTTCTTTTATGTGATGCAAATTTAATAGTTAACATTAGTTTGTACAGAGAAAGAGCATCTCAATATTCACAAATTGATGAAAAAAATGAAAGTTAATAATGTAGTACATTCATTTCTTATTGGATTCCTAAAAGATAATATTTATAACGGTTTTTAATACTTTTTTTAAAAAAATTTAAAGCTTAATCCGACCTATTCGGCCGATTCTCGATCCGGATCGTCGATTCGTCGATCCATATGGATTTTTGAGATGCCCGATCCGAATCACCGTTCCGCTTTTTAAACCATTGCTTTTGTCTTTTCTAAAAAAATTTCTCTCTTATCTTTTCCATGGCCACAGATTCCCTTCCACCCATTTAACTCTATGTTCATTCTCGCTCTACATCCTCACTTCCTAAATTCCTTTCCATGCTCACACTCAAGTTTCTCTCTCAACAATGTTAGCCCTAGTTCAAGCGATTTCTTCATAACAAAATGCCTATGGCTTCTACTACTGTAACCCAAATGTAAGGGATTCCACTTTTCAGCCACTGCAACATTTGCTGCATGCTGATAACACAATAAAAAAACCTAGAGAGAGAATATTAACAGGTGGGTTTAAAGAAGGAGAGGATGAATCTTTTGTGGCTGTACCAGTAGGTAAGAGAGAGAAATCACAACACCAAAACAGGGACATGGGAAGAAGAGGGAGATAGAAGTATGTAGATAGAGACAAACAAGAAAACCCTTGGATTAAGGGCAAATTTATTTGAATCTTCTGGTTTTTGAAGGATCTTTATAAATTTTATATAGGATAAGTTCAAGAATTCTGGTGCATTAATCATGGCAATCTTACAGGAGATTCGTTCATCTATTTTCAGTACCTCTGAATTTGCTCAGTTCTTTCAATTCCAAATTTCTTGCAAGTATTTTTCTAAGGATTTTCGTCAACCCTCTTAAAGGACCCCAAAATTTTCAGAGTAGATAGAGAAAACGGGTTGGGTTCTGGGTATGTAGTTAGGGGTAGAGAGAGAAGATGGGGTTCAGATAATTGGGTTTATTAAAGAATGTGTGTCGCTGAGAAGGGATACCAGAGAAAATCAAACTATTATGTACTCTTCTAGATGGTGGCAAGGGTCGTGAGGTGATTTTCCGGCAACCAGATAAAAGAGAGGAATGTTTTCCGGCAACGAGAAAATAGAGAGGAGAGTGCTCCTAGAAGCTCATTAACTTTTCTGCATAAGAGGGAGAAGAAATGGGGAAAAAAGTTGGGAATGAAAATGAATGGGAGGGGTAAACGGCGCCTCCCATTTCCCGGTTTTACGTCCACACCGATCAAAACTTATTGACGGCGTAGGAGGCTGCAGCCCAACCTATTTCACTGAGGCTGCAACGTTATAGAAACATTTTCCTTTAAAAAATCGATTTGTGGCCCAGGGTATTTTAGAAATAATCTAGAAAAGAAAAAAAAATGTTTAAAAAAATATATATTCATGGCCCAAAACACTTTCCAAACTTTGCCAAAATGATAAAAAACATTCAAAACATATTACAAACAAATACTTATTTTTTGAAATTTTATATTTGTTTTGAATTTTTCTTTAAAATACCAGACTAGACCACCCAAAACTAGCCAAAATCGGATTGGCAAGTGCCCGGTTCCAGTTTGGCGGACTAATTCCAAGTTGAACCGTCTGAATTTGCGAATACTGATTGATTCTAAACCAATATACTCCTTTAGTTCAGCTTTTTCGGAGAGTTCGGAACTAGGTCGGCTGGCTCCGAAGTGGCCATTTTAGAAGGAAAAATTAATTAAAAGATATGAAGGTAAATATAAAATGTCCTTCAATTCCTCTGATCATTAGGTATATTAAAAGTAAACAAAATTTTACCCCCCTTATGCTTTACTTGTTTTTGTGTTTTTAAAGCTGGTTTTCTCAGCTCATATGAAAGTTTAGGCAATTGCATTTGTTGAGTATGTCCTTGTCAAATGACATTGTAATGGGCCGGCAATGTACGTGGTGCTTACTTGGAGTTGGAATTGTTTTATCCTAATTTTCTGTTGATTGACACTTCACATGTTTGCTTTTCTCTCTCTCTCTCTCTCTAAATGTATTGCAAAGTTTGGTTTTTATGGACGTACTTCAATTATCGACTTCCAGTAGGTCACTTAACTTGTGTGGAAGTACCAAAGTACCATACATTATTGAAATATGCTCTCCTTCTATTTCTCTCTCTCTCTCTCTTAATATGTGTTTTCTCTCTCTATTCTCTCTCTCTCCAGTTTCCACTGCTACGAATCAAAGCCACGGGACTGTGTTTTGGTGATATATAAAATATGAGCGCTATTCTGTGTGGGAGTTGTTCAAATCTATTTTGTAATCACCCACCTATGATTCCTTATCTACTTGGGTTTGGGTTCGGTCAAATAGTTCCAATACACTTTCTGGACACTCTCTCTCTTCCATACTTTCTTTGTTGCTGATATTGGGACCAACGGGTGGGACTGTTGATTAGTACTTTAGTCAGTCTGGTCCGATAATCAGTTGAAACCACCGATTGAAAAATTGGTTAAGTAGTTTCTACTCAGCCTCGGCTCTTGCTGAGTTGAGTTGTCCCAAGTTGGGTGTCCAACTCCCTGATATTAAAAAATAAAAAATATAAAAAATTCTAAAAAATAAGAACTTCACTTGGGATAGTTTTCTTTATGTTTTTTATCTTTTAGGCAAGGATTGGAAAGTGTTTTTTACCATAAATACTTATTTTTAATATTTTCCCCCTTTTTTTGGGTTATTTAAAAAATACCTCAGAGTTGATTTTTTAAAATCTATTTTTTTACTACATTTTTAACGAAGTGTTTTGTTTAGTCTGACTTTAAATATACATTTCCTATTTTTTGAATTTATTTAATTTTTTTTATAAATTTTTAACCTTTGTTTTCTATTGCTTCGTTACTCAACACTACTCGGCCAAGTTACTCGGGCCCACGGCCAATTACTAGGCCCGAGATGCACTTTCTAACACCAGTTGAAACTGAAATTTCGCAAATTTGGGCCTTTCATTCGCGCTTGCAATGGGTTGGATTGGCTTGCTCTTATAAAAATTGATTCAAGGTGTTTGTCCCTCTCACTTGCAGGTAAAATGGGTGCGGGCATTCTATGATGATTTTGGGGCTTTTACAGAGGACCAAGAAATGCTGGTTTCAATGGCAGATAAGGTGGATTATGTTGAGGGTTTTATGGTATTAAATGAGCAGTCTTTGGAAGGTGCTTCCGTTGCCTTTCCCTCACATTTCCACTTTATTGCCTCCAATACCAATAATACCTCCCAAGTTTACTATTGCGTTGAGATTGCGTTTTATTATTACTCCCAAAAGGCATCCCATGTGGAAAAGGTACACTTTCACTATCACACTTAAAAGGTTTTTGTCTTGCATTTTCTAAGATTTTGCTCTTGCCCTTTTTGATGCTACTTTTCCTTTTTGGGACTATCATGTATTATTTGTCGCCATATTCCCAATGTGCTATCGTTGCAACTGCCATTAATCAATGGGAAATTCATGAAACCATGATGAATGCCACTGCATTCTCCTATAAATCCATATAGAATAATAGAAGACATCACAAAAAATGTCAAATTTACCCCACACCTCCAATACCTCTTAAACTTCATCACTAACCCAACATTGTTCTTGCTATTTTTTTTGAAACAAAAGATTAACTTTTTTAGGATGAAAATACCCCTCTAAAACCACATTTTTTTACCTACTCTCTCTTTGGTAAGGGCTCAAGCTGGCCTGACACACATTTTCGATAGAGACCCAAAGGTGATTGTTGTGCATAAACAACTTTGCTTATTGCGAAGCCGGTTTGGTACATTGTGATGTGCCAGACCAACTTTAATTGTTTTTGTCATAATTTTTTTTTTTTTACTTTAGCGTGGTTGCAAAAAACGAAGTAGTATTGTAATTAATAATGTGGTTTAAAAAGTAAAACCTATTGATTTTATTAATGGGTCTGTTTAAAAAGTTTTGAGTCTAGGTGGTATCCATAATTTCTAATAAAAAAAAAAAAGAGTCAAACCCATTGATTTCATTAATAAGTACAAAATATGATTTTTGCTTCCGCTTCTCAAATAATAAATTAGGGTATGAATTGGGCTTGGGCTTGACCGATAAGACGTTGATATTAACAAAAATACATCTCAAATTCGATTCCTACAACTGAACCATCTACAAATAAATAAATAAATAATAGCTAAGGATAATTCTGCAATTTGACTTCCATAAGTAGCCCAAGTCAAAGGATACATTTTTCCAATCTGATCTGGATTTCAAAACCCGAATATACTCTTCCATAAAAAAATTTGGTTAGAATTAGTTTGGCTCGACTTTAGTGGTCACAGCGGAACAATGACTATATTAACTTAACTAGTTTGGTTCTAAATTTGTCACGTGTTTTTTAATAAAAGTTTCATTTAAAATTCCAAACGCAAATGAGGCCGAATACCACGCGATCATAATTGTGGCATTTTTGTATATTATGTAAAATACTCTAAAAAGTCCACATTATTGATATTTTAGTTGCTTTTACCACTTCAATAATATTTTTCAAGGTACCCAGTTATTTTAATGATATTTTTATATTTATTATTAATGCCCTAAAAAATGTGTATCGGGAATTGTTCATCCGAATTGGGAATCGGTGGGACTAGCCCAATTAGAATGAGAATCGGTCCGATTTTGATAGACTCACCCAGTTATGTCTGAGTAATCAGTTAGTCTCTAGGAATCAAACTATCCTGATAAGTCGAATTGATGGTTTCCACCAAATTTTCTTTGCACTGTTTTTCAATTTTTAAATTTTGTCAAATATGAAAAATGTTGTTTAAATTTATTTGAACTGGAGAATAGGTCCAATCTGGCCCAGATCAGCAATCTAGAACAGTCAAGTGATTGACCTATCCGGCATCCCGATCTTGGCTTTAAAACACTGCTTGTTACTGAGTTCTTGCGTTGATATGAGCTCTTCGAGAATTGTAAACACACACTTGAATACTGCATTCTGCCTCGTATGCTTCTATTTCCTGGTGATTCTTGTTGTTTTGGTTAGAAATTGACTCCTTTTTCCTTTTTGATTTCTTTCACAGGTTGCAAAGGAGACACTACGAAAGCTAGACTGCATCCCCTCTCTTGTGTATGAAACGGAGGTGTCCTACTTTGATTTCTTGAACCGCGTGAGTGCCGAAGAGGCAAACCTTCGGGCTCGTGGTTTGTGGGAGGTGGCTCACCCATGGCTCAATATGTTTGTGCCAAGGTCCCAAATAAAGGCCTTCAAAGACCTCCTACTGCAAACCATATCACCAGACCATTTTGAGGGGCCAATCCTTATCTATCCAATTCGAAGAGACAAGTAAGCCCCTCGCATCTTTCCCGTATACTTTCTGACACCATAGTAAGGGTGGCAATGGGCCGAGTCACCACAAATAGAGGTTGCCCCGGGGCCTCTTTGGCTCTATGAGGGTGGGCTGGTCCGATTGGGATTAGGTTGGGCTAGGGCCATGCCTTGCCCAGCTCATTGCCCACTCTATATTATAGTCTCTATATTATAGTTAGGGATGAAATGGATTCTCAAGCCATTTTAAGAATTATTGACACCAAAATTACATCTTATGATAAAATTCGTCGGTGCACATTATCTTAATTGTTTAGGGTTACAACCTTATGCAAACCACACCTGTGTAATTTTTACTACATGCCTCAATGAAGTGCACGCACTAAAACTGTCTTCTCGATTTGATAATTAAAATAAAATAAAAGTTAAAGAGTAATATGCACTCTCTACCATCTGATCAACATTTGTCTTGAGAGTGCCAACGTTTTGGTGACAATTTCACGTACACATATATACACATGCATATATGTATGTATGCATGTATGTATGTTTTGACAGGAAAGATCAAATCAGGTCTGGTCCTACCGGGTTAGGTCTGATTTGGGGTGGACTTCACTCTAACCTGACCCATTTACGGCCTCAAGCATGAGTGAGGGCCTATGCTATGCGCAATCCCAAAACTTTAGGGTTAAGGTCTTGAGGAGAGTGGTGGGGGACCATGAAACCTAAATGATTGGGCATCTCAACTTGGGTGTTGTTTTATTGTTAAGCTTTTTAGGGGCCTTTATCGATGGACTATCCCTTTTTGAATCTCGGAGATGGGCACCTTTGTAATGATTTGGGGTTTTTTCTTTATTAATGAAGTGATTCCCCTGGTTTTTAGGCCAATTTATAACAAAGGCCTTTCTATGCTGTGAAATTCATCCCTGGTCCAATTATTATAATAATCGTTATTGTAATGAAGTGCTCATATGACTTCTCAAAAATAAAGCCATGGAGAAGATGGCCTTTCTAGTTAAGGGTTAGGAGCTGGGAACCCCTCTTAACTGGCTGAAAAGGAATTTCTCAAATGATTAATTTTGGATTTAGATCCAATTCCCGTTCCATCTCATTCTTCCATGAAGAATTAGAATTTGGCCAAAAGATATTCGACTCCCACATGAGTAGAATGTTCATGTACTCACTTCCATAAAGCCCCACATAGAATTACTTTTAGGACCTCAAATTTTGGATATGGAACCTCTTCAACCCATAGATTAACTTCAATAAAAAAATTCTTAATTGCACCCACTATGTACTTGTAAAAAATTGTCTCAAGATTGAATAGAAACCATCCAATTCTTAGATGGTGGGATCTAAGTATTACAAAACTCAAATTTTTCATTTCTTTAAAAGGATCATCTAGTAATTTTATATGGTTCCCAAAATTTCAAATTGAAAAAATACTCCCAAATAGTTCTTTAGATTGAGGGAGTAAAAGTAAACGATAGCCCAGAGAAAGCATAGTACATGTGCTCTTAAAATTGTATTCTTGAAAAAACAATAGAATTGTATTTTTGGGAAAGGAAATGAGCAACATGGACCTTAAGACCATTGTTTAATAATCGCGTCTCTGACTCGAGAATCATCTGCATCGAAACGAATCGTGAGGCTAGCAATTCCTTGACAATAAAAACCATATTACCTAGCCCGACTTGGGAACGGCCGAGTCAAACTGGGTAAGGTTTTGGTGAGTCCACCGACTCGCTTATTCATATGAGTCCTCTATCCAAAATCCATCCTAGAGATAGATTTTGGATCTAAAAGTTTATGAATTGATAATCTCAGCATTGGTCAAAATGCATATTAAAAAGGAGAATAAATTTTTAAACATAATAAAATTTTGTGATCTTTTATTAACCCCGTTCATTCCGGGTTTACGGGGGCCACCATTTTTCCATGTGCATTTCAAGATGGAGGTGGGATGTGTAAAGGAACACACCACACATGTAGAAGTGCGTTCTCACACACATAAACAATTTGCAAAGATATATTTTTTTTGGGAAATTTGCGAAGATTTTTTTTTTTGAGAAAGGGGCTGGGGTTGTGATGGTATCACCCCTGTACCTTAGTCACCACATTGTGGTTTTCATTTCCACCGACACCACTTTACTGACACCTTCAAAAAATAACCCCTATTTGAAAATATGGGTAGGAGTGATTTCCCTGCCGAATTACCCAAAAACAATTTAATTTGCCATGGATTTGTTACCAAAAAAAATTCCCATCTCTCCCTCTTAAACTTGCTCTTAACCGTGTGTTTTTCTTGGATTTATTGCGCATAGGTGGAATGGAAACACATCAGCTGGTAAACCCTGAATTACCTAAAAACAATTTAATTTGCCAAGATGGATTTGTTACCAAAAATTATCATCTCTCCCTCTAAAACTTGCTCTTTACCATGTGTTTTTCTTGGATTTATTGCACATAGGTGGAATGGAAACACATCAGCTGTTTTACCAGAAGATAAAGAGAACATTCTTTACATAGTGGGCATGCTAAGGTCAGCCTCTCCTCAATGTGTATCAGAATCTCCATGCCTTCAATCCTATCTACAGCAAAACAACAAGATCACAGAAGGGGCCACCTCCATCTCCTTACATTCAAATTCCAAAATTCAAATTGCAGACCCCAACGGTCAAGATCATGAACTTGAGACGATTTCTGGATCCGATAGCCTGAAGCGGTCGGACCTTGGTGGGAAACTGTATTTGTCATATTACTCTGAGGAGGAGCACTGGAAGAAACATTTTGGTGGGAAATGGGAGAGATTTTTGGCGCGAAAGAAGATGTTTGATCCGCTCCAGATACTAGCTCCAGGGCAAAGAATTTTTAAGAGGAAATACAGTGCGCATTTATGAATTTTTGTTTAGCTTTTTTTCTTTTTACTTTTATTGGGGAGGGGGGAGAGGAAGTTTGTGTTTTAAATCCATTTATGGGTATATGGGCTGTTGTACAGAGAGGAGAAGGGGAAAGTAAATGTTACAGAGCTCAAGGTCTTCTGCCCCATGTTTTTTTCTCTCTTTTCAATATAGCTAAAGGACCCCAGTTTTCGCATGGCCTCACATCCCCGAGAATCCCTTCTTTTAGCATAAATTGGAATTGTTAACTTATTAGATACCAAATTGGATCGTTTGGGATGAGAGTCACAAAGTTCAAGATTTATTTTTTTTTTGGAACTTTATGTCTAATCGATGACATTTTTACAAACACTCATTATGATATCTATGGGACAAAAATAATTGTGACCTCATTATATAAAAAGTAAACAGTCTCTTTGTAAACAATTGTGCATAAATTTTGCATTATTTTTAAACCAAACAGTGATTTCATGGAATAGTTGTATTATAATATGATACAATAACGTTTAAAAACCTTGTTAAGGTTATTTGTTTGATCCCGTATTTTGAAATATATACTCTTTTCATTCTAATGAACACACAAAAAATTAAAATTTGAAAATACAATTTAGAAAGTATTTTTTAGCTCAATCAACATAGAATGTTCATTTTGATGAGATGCTTAGATCTAAGCTCTAAAAGGATTTTTTCTTTTCTAGTTTTTTAGATGGCTATGTTAAGAAATAAAAAAATGATTTTGAGTTTGTCAAGGTTCGTTGTTGGAGGAGAATCCTTTTGACCATATCTAGGAGTTCAAATTGAATTATTTTTCTTGGGATTGATTATTGATATGAAAAAAGTGTATGTGTAAAATTTTAAATCATACAAATACTACAAATATGATTTTCTAGAAATGTGGTTGCATTATTATATGATACTACCGTTGTCTTTATATGTACCTTTCAAGTTCTGTAATCTACTTCTACCATTAGGATGTCACCTTATATAAACTTCTCAAATATTTTTTGAAGACCGCATGCTAGAGAAAATGGGTGACTTTGAAATTTTCACTTTTTTCTTTATGTTACTGGATTCGTCCCTAGTCAGCCAGATGATTAACAATATACAATGCTCTAAATATGTCTAATCGAGTGTTGTAGATCGAAAATTAGTTGGGTAGATAGATTATTCACCCACATATTTGTGTCGGGTAATTGGGTTAGTGATTCATGTCGTATATGATTGGTTTGAATCGATGATCCAAAAATATATTTAAAATAAATAAATAAATAGCATTGGGGTTTAAGGGGACTTAAGAAAACATTAGATAAGTTTAAAAATTAAAAAAATTTATGAAAGGGGTTTTAGGGGTGAGGGAATTGGGCCGGGACCCATACTATCCCAAAACTAGTTCAATCTCAACCTATTTTCATTCAGATTGGCAATCTAGATTTGAAATCGTCGGTTTTCTAAATAAAAACTTTTAGATTTAGATTGGGATAAGCATATGGACAATTTGGATTTAGGGAACATGGTAATGCCTTGATTCGCCATTTTTGCTTTTTCTTTCTAAATTTCTTTGAAATATGTACCCAAGTCAAACTAGAGCGAGGAAATCGGACTATGAGCTTAGCTAGTCAATGCCCAATTATAATTTATGAAAAGAAGTGTTTAAAAAGGATTGAGCAGCTGGATTGGTCACCAGCTGGACCGTTTAGATCGGGGAGAATCAAACCAATTTTGTAGTCTATGAATCGGCCAAAAAATAAAGGAAAAGTATATAATGAGATTATTTATCTTTGATAAAAGGTGATCATAAATAATCTTGATCATTGGATATAAAATTGGGTGGCTGCATTTATTTAATTGATCAAGCTCAATCTTCAAAATAAATTTTTTTGAACTTTGTGACACACCAAGATATCAATTTTCACATTATATGGTACTAAGTAATTGTTTATTTCTCTGTATTGTATGCAATCTCAAAAATAAAATAATATTTTAAATTTAAAAAATAAAATTGGTAGAAACTAGCCGATTCTATCTGTTTGACAAAATACCCCAATTTCTGAGTAACTAGATGCATTCTTTGACAAAATCAAGCCAGGCACTTCGAAATAGGTTGATTCTCACTCTTGAGCAAGAATTAAACCAGGTGCCTACTCATTCAAATCGAGCAGTTGAGTTTTAAATTGCCATTCTGGAAAAAGTTAATACAAAGCCGAGGCTCTAAACAATCAAATTAGAGCCCACCTCAAAAATTTCACTCGAGGAACTTGTTTTGATGCCCAAACTGATCAACATCTAGATGCATTGACATGAGAAAAAATGGATTTCAAGTTTTGAAAATAGTGCATCTTGTAATGTATTTTTGTACTGTCAATTTTCAAAATTTTCAAGTTTTCATAGATTTATTAGATCTACACTATTTTTTAGGCTTTAAATTTTTTAATTAAAGGTGTGAATATATTTTAAAATTATCACAAAGATTTCTAATATTGAAATCACATTTATTGACAATATTTGAAGGTATGCTTTACTTTGCTTGTTTAGAGCCTCGGCTCTATACAAACTGCATCCTAAAAATAAGGGTACCATGGAAGACCAACGATTGACAAAACCAAATTGACAATTTTCAAAATTACCCCCAAAAACAAAGGTACAAGGAGGGAGCAACTTATAAATTTTTCCCATTTTTCACCTCTCCATTTTTTATTAAATTTTCTCCCCAAAACATGAATGAAATAAAATGGGAAGGGAAAATATTAGGGTGTAGTTTGTATAAAGCCTAGACTCTAAACAATCAAATTAGAGCCTACTTTCAAATAGTATCAAGAAATATGGTTTCGATACAAGAAATCTTTGTGATAGCTTTAAAATATATTTTTATATTTATTTATAAAGTTTAAAGCTTTTGATATTTATTTATAAAGTTTAAAGCTTCAAAACTAGTGTAGATCAACATATTTATGAAAACTTGAAAATCTTAAAAATTGACAATCAAAATATGTGTTGTTACAAAATACACTATTTTCAAAACTTAAAATCCAATTTTTTCTCATGTCCATGCATCTTGATGTCGAATGATCAACTTGAAGATATCTAGATGTCAAAACAACCTCTTCTAATAAAACTTTTGAAGTAGATTCAAATTTAATTGAGTAGAGCCTCAGCACTATATAAACTTTTTCTAAAATATTAAGATAGGAATCTGAATGATGGGACTTGAGCCGTCATGCAGATGTTAGAAGATAATTTACGCACGTTTGAGAGCCTCGGATTCTAAATTTGGGTTGGGCGCCTCATTTCAATTAATCGCCCTACCCAACCCTCTTTGATTCTCTTCCCATTCCAAGTATCACATTTTTTTTTGTCTTTTTCATTGAGTTAAATCATTTTCATTGGTTGTAAATGAGTCAAGCATGGAATAATTGAAAAAATAGAAAATAATATCTGAAAAAAATAAATCATGAGAACTAGGTTACCGAGATCGTCATGTTTCCTAACTGAACCTATTAGGGAATCGAACAAATATGAAGGAACCAACCCAATTCTTGGTTCTGACCATGAACTAGGTCAGTTCCCAATGATTTGGGATCTGAATCAGATGATTGTAGTGAAATCGGTGTTTTTTTAAAACACTCATCAAAACTATATGAAGTTATTAGCCTCTTTTTCCTTTGAGAAAAGGTTTATATAAAGTTGCGAACTTCTCATACTGGGTAAGGTGCACTTCAAAAATCCTATAGAAGGCAGAGGTCTGAAGTTGGAAAACCTCCAATTGATCATCTTGATCTCCAGATATGTGGATATAAAATAAAAATAAAAAATTTTAAGTCCTAGAAATAGTATAATCTACGACAAGTTATGTGGACCATCTATTCAAGATCTTCAACTGTTTATAAGATCTGCTCGATCTGTACAGTTTTTTCAATTTGAAAATTTGTAATTAAGGTTGAACATAGATTATCAAGCTATCGTAAGATTTCCTAAACCAGAACTATATATAGCAAAATTTAGAGGCTTGCTTTACTTGTACGATATATGGTGGGTACCTTATACAAACCCCACCTTTTTTTTTTTACTATTATTGTCCCATCTTATCATTTATTGGAGTTACACCTAAGTTTTCTCATCCTTTTTTCTCTTGTTACTGATCCATCTCAATATCATCATCTTAGCTACGCTCAGAGTGTTGTTTCTTGACTACCCAACATTATGTCTATAAAACAAAGGTGATCTCACAACTATCCTATAAAATGTTTCCTTTCGCTCCATAGGTAAGTGGTGATCCCCTTCGGCTCCCGTGCGAAGTGCAATTTGATCAATTTCAAAAACCATTTTCATATGTTATCTGATGGGATGATTGGAAATTTATTTAAATAATGATGGGTAACTGGAAAATTGATCAAAAGGTACTGTTAAAATGTGAAAGAGAACAAATCTTCGGTGTAATTCTGTAAATTATCCATTTAGAAAAGATGAATGTGAACACAATTCAAATGAAGGTTAAAGCTAGTACAGCAAACAAGCGTGTCACTACTTATAAAAGGACCAAAGGTATTGTTCGAATGAGAGGTACTAATGAGATGGAGATTTTAGGAGGTAGATTAAGGGGTGGTTGCCTCTAAAGATGCACACACAAACTAAAGGCACTTAGAAGGTATTATAAGACAAAATAATCTTCCGGATTAATCTTTTTTCTTTTTTTATTTCAACGGGCAGTACATTTCCTCCCAAGATGCATGTTTTGGAGAGAGATGTTTAAAGAGGTTCAAATTTAAGCCACCAATCTGAAAATTAAATAAATTTGAGAGACGCATAGCAGGAGGACGTTCTTAGCTGCTTCAAATTAGTCTCAAACGACTGAATTCAACTTGGCACAATTCCTGCAGCAAATTCATCCAAATTAGAACAAAATCTGATAAAAGCTGATGTGGTGCCAGAGAGAGAGAGTGTGTGTGCGTTATGGGAAGAACCTTAATTTTGAAAACAGGTGTGGTTTGTATAAGGTTGAGCCCCCTAAACCATCACCTCTAAATAATGTCGAAAAATGATTTTTCAGTAGCAAAATTTGTTGTGACGGCCTGAAAATTTATTTTCATCTCTAATAATACTATTTAAAGTTTTAAAAATAGTGTAGATTGAGTGGATCTCTAAACACTTGAAAATATTGAAAATAGACAGTCTAACTAATACCTTACAAAATGCACTATTTTTAGATTTAAAATCTTTTTTCTTTTATATTTATACATTTTGAGATGATCGACATCGAAACATCTTCTAGTGAATTTTTGAGGTGCACCTTAATTTGATTGCTTATAAACACTTAAAAGTATTGAAAATAGATAGTCCAGCTAATACCTTACAAGATGCACTATGTTTTAGACTTGAAATTTTTTTATATATATTTACACATTTCAAGTTCGAAATGATTGATTTGAGGAGTTTTCAACATCGAAACACCATCTTCTAGTGAATTTTCGAGATGCACCTTAATTTGATTGTTTAAGACCTCAACCTTGAATAAATTTTTTCCTTTCTAACAAAGAGAATATTTTAAGAAAAAAAGAACAAATGACGCATATATAAAGGAAAACACTAAAATCCAAGATAGAATCCTCCCGCTGAACTGTCCAAAATAAAGTAACACATAATGAACAAAATGAAAAGAAAACATAATTTAACATAAATAATATTTTAAAGGAAGTACTCAAATACGTCTATAATTGTCTATAATTGTGAGAAACAATGTTAGAGTACGCCATTTTAGCTTGTTTTTACTATCAAAAAGCATATTATAAGACAATTTACCTTTGGTATAAAGCCGCGATCAACTATGTCTATAAGATGTAAAAGCAAACAGCCAGGGGTGTCGCATTGAAGGAGGTCAAAGTCTGAATGAATGTTTCTTAGTGACATACCAAGCTTCAGATTTCACATCTATTGGTTAGACTTAGGAGTAATTATGACCTTGTACAAAAACAAATGGTCTCATTATTTGGTCCCTTCTATTTTCCACATTGCATGTTTTTGCTACTAAACAAATAAATGCACAGTGGGACTTGACTTTATTGCCTTAGACCCCTTCCTCTATCATACTTCACTGTCTCTTTTTCTTAAGAAAAAGTATATTTCCACAATTGACAGACAAATATCTCTTTTCGATCTAAAAGAATGAGTATATGTGTACTAGACTCTAAAGATTAGTTTTACACATCAAAGTATCGAACGATATTACCACAAGTTCTGTTCGGCAATTCCATCCCGAGCAAGCGAATCAGCTTTCCTCATTGGACCCATGCAATTAGGTCTGCATATCCTTTTTGAGTGTCTGAACTCTGAACTTCTTCAAATACATTGAGGTATCAAGGGCATGTCAACTTACCACTCACCCAGCTGATACATTGTTAGATTTCACTGAATACAATTTTGAATGTGTCTCTAAGCCCACATATACTTCACTGTCAGACTATAAATCGAGTTCTTACATCCCTCACCATTGGATCGGTAGGCAGAGTGAATCCCACCATCCAACATAGTTAGAAAAACCAATGGCTCCTCACATTGGACAGTGGAGACCAGCCCACCAATCCTTTTTTCGGGTGCTATCCCACCTGATCAGCACTCTAGTACTACTGCTACTGCTAGTAGAAATGACATCAACATCATAAAAAACAAACCATGTCTACGAAGAAGACACTTATAATAAAACATGATAGTAGTAAGAAAAAGAAGATGCATAATTAGAGCAACTTCTTCTGTCTTTCTTTCCATTTTGAATAACAGAACAAACAGATTCCTAACTCCCAAAAATTACAAACATTTCCTCACACTTTCAAAATCTCAGCGAGCTGTGAGCGAAACCGAAACAGTAGCGTTAGACGGGGCAGAAGAGGAGGAAGATGAAGTGTCACCTCGAACTCGGGTTGCTGAATCGATGAAGGTGGGTTTTGCAGGCTTTGGGCCTGATGGGCCTTTGCTAAGCAAAAGCACCACCACCTCAGACATAGTGGGCCTTGAAGCAACCAATGACTGGGTACATGTGAGGGCAATCTCAATCACTCTTTTTATGTCTTCGGGGTTGTATTCACTTGGGTCAAGGCTATCATCCACAAGCTCCATTAACATATTGCTCTCATAGAGCTTCCAAGCCTGTTTAGGGAGAAGGATTCGTTGTGTCAGAAGTAAAGCAAGGAAATATGTTATAGTCTTGTTTTTGGTGTTTCTGGGTAGGAAGGGATTGGTCCTCTGCAGTCATGCAACAGATTTGGGATGCATCGCGCACTGATTAAATGCGTTTGTTTTAAAAGGAAAGGGGAGAGAGAGAGAGAGAGAGAGAGAGAGAGAGAGACGTACCCTTTATGTTTGAGAAAAGCATTCTCACAATACAGCCTCAAAACTCAAAAAGCAAGAAAATAATGATATACGTATCATGCAGAGAGTGTGACTGGGCACACAACAGAGAGAGAGAGAGAGAGAGAGAGAGAGAGAGAGTGTGTAGTTTTGTAGGAACGAACAACGTCCTCCGTACGTAACGTAACACAATAATATATACTCATAGAAGACGACGACGCCACACAACGA
>NW_006499435.1:1783533-1816611 GCF_000471905.2 Amborella trichopoda
AACTAACAACGTAACGTAAATAACAAAGTAACGAAGTTAACGTAAGTAACGTAGTACGTAGTAGTAGCGTAGAGAGAGAGAGTAGTACGAGAGAGAGAGAGAGAGAGAGAGAGAGAGAGAGAGAGAGAGAGAGAGAGGATGTTGGATTTTTCTGTAAGGGAACAAACCAGTCCCTCCCTTGGGTAAAACTACACAAATAATATATACGCATGAAAGCGCAAGCCTCACACAAAGCAAAACCTACTGCATGACTCAAAACCCAAACAGCTTCCCATCTTCAACAAAGACACCCCGCCTATACTAATCATAAACAAGCAAACAGCCTTATATGAAAACTAAATCTCTAATTTCAACACCCCCCATGATTTGGATATGCTTGCCATGCATCAGATGCAAGGATAGATGTCCCATATCAAGAGAAACCAACATGCACAACAAAGCCAATTGCAGCATCCACTCAAACCACCTAAAAGCTAAACCATGTGACTAGATGCAATTCCCAGGACATGGAGCGATGGAATTGATTTGGCATGCAAAGAAAAAATACGGTAAACACAAATAGGATATAATTACCCATTCCAAGAGGTACTGAGTGATGGGCTCAAGCTTTATATCATTACTCTTCCGGCCGCTAATGATCTCCAAGACCACCACACCAAAGCTGTATGTGTCAACCTTCTCTGATAGCTGCCCATGGATGGCATATTCAGGAGCAGTATATCCCCTGATAAAATGAAAAGCATACAATTACTAATATAAAAATACAAATTCTTTTCCATTGTAACAAATGGATAGGATTATAACATGGAATACAACAACCGTGAAATCCAACGTAAGGATATTAAATGCTCCAATGGGGCTGATATTAGCACAATAAACACCCATGCTTGTATCATACCCATGCTTTTACGATACATTTTTGCATTTTCCACCAGCAGATAATATGAATTGTAACTGCCCTTAAATGATTTGCCATGCAAGGCAGGGTTATTTTACATCTGAACATTTTGAAAGTTGTTAACAATGATTACGATATAATGTTAGCAATTCTGGGTGTGTGTGTAATATCGATTACGCCGACTCTGTGTGTGTGCAATAGGATCATTGATTATGCTTACAGTGTTCCTGCAAATCTAGTAGTGAGATGACTGTGGTCCTCTGGAAGAAGCCTTGCAAGCCCGAAATCAGCTAGTTTAGGCTGGAAATCATCGTCAAGGAGTATGTTACTGGACTTTATATCCCGGTGTATGATACGCACATGGAACTCGTCATGAAGGTATGCCAAACCTCTTGCCATGCCCACAATAATGTCAAAACGCATCTTCCAGTTTAGCTTTCCATGTTCCTCGCCTGTGTGAAAGAACCCCATCAATATAGGGTAGTAAAAGTGCTAAATTTAGTATACAAGATCATGTAGCTACTCTTGCAACTATCATAAACTACAATTCAAACGACTGGTTTGTACTCCTCCCTCCCAAACACACACACACACACACAAGCATGCAGGTGCACGCACACGCACACACATTGATGGATACTCAAGAAGGATCAGGAAAATCAAATGACATACAGAGAGACATACACACACTTTCCTACTCATATGAGCATTTCGGGATGGAGAAGACAAGAATACCAAATAAGTATTTATCAAGGCTCCCATTGGCCATGTATTCGTAGACCAGTAGGAAATTGGGGCCTTTTCCACAACATCCAAGCAGTCTAATGAGGTTACGGTGATGAACATTGCTAATAAGCTTCACTTCCCCCTCAAAATTTGCCTTGGCTCTACTCGATTGCCCAATAGTCAGCTTCTTCACAGCTACTGTTTTCCCATTTTTTAAAATTCCCTATGATATGCCAAAAGATCTGAAGTTAAATAGGATGTAATTAGGCCAAAAAATAAGAACCAAAATAGATTAAAAAAAATAGTACTCAACTTAATAAGAATCAAATGGAGTTGAAGGCCAAAATGCTAAATAAAGGAGAAAGGATAAAGCAGTGACCAAAGTATTGGATTGATGCATCCATTTGTGTTGCTAAAACTGATACCCATTGCTAGCAATTGAATTGACACACATCGAGCACAACAAATTAGCTGAACATCTAAGATGTTAATTCTAATTAACTGGACATCTACAAGAATAAGAGTGATACATATTGAAATTAAACAGCTTCCACTAACGACCAACAGAAGGGGTTAAAAAAAAAGATGATCATTCTTTTAGGGGAGAATCAAGCAAAGAAAAAATAATTTAGATTGTTTTTATGAAACCAGAGGACAACGGACATTGTTAAACAAATAAACAATACTCTGAATACTCTGTCTTGACTAAGAAATTTCAGTTGGAAATTAAGGGAAGGTATTGGAGATAAAACCGGACTGATAACTTTTCTTCAGAAGGATCAAGTCACTTGAAGTAATTCACAATTGCTTTCTACTAAATAATAAAAGTCATAGTTAATCAAAAGAAGCATAATGCATCTGATGCAAATCCATATGAATGATTTACTAGACAGGAAAGGGAATAAGTAATTTTTTTTCTTTTGCGAACTAATTTCAACATAATAAAACACAATCAAATTCTTCCAATTACTATAATCCTATGTGGCTTGAGGAAGCTGCGGTACCTTTACGAGCAAAATGTTTTTGCATAATTTAGGCTAAAAGACAGTTCAGTATTTCTGCTGAAATAGCCATGTGCACATGTCATTTGACCACATTCCAAAATGAATTATGCAAATTTCAATCCAAATTCTATCAAAAAATTGGGCTGATATGTAGCAGGTAAACACAATATAACTGCTGCTATTTTTATACACATCTACAGAAACGGCTTTAGGGTTTTTACAATAACAGGGAATTGCTTACTGATAACTCCCTTAATATATATGTGTAGTAACATCAAACCAACACTAAATATTAGTCACAAACCATACTTTAAGCTGACCGCAAAGACTGTCCATTATAATTGTAAAAAATAATGCAGAATAATTCGCTTGCCTGGATGTCACATTACCTTATAAACATCTCCAAATCCACCTTCTCCAAGCTTATTTACTTCACTGAAATTACTAGTAGCAGATTTGAGATCCTTATAATGGAAACTCACAGGCCCACGAAGCTCAGTGGCACCAAGTATGTCCCCTACAATAATAGTATAATTCTCAATATCAGATGCATTTGGAAACAGAGGGACCAGCCTATCATATTCTGGAAATGAGAATAGTTCAGGAAGAAAGTGCATCTTGATCAATTTCAAAATTAAGAGACTTGTGGGGAGACTAACGAGCTCTACTTGAATGAAACTAAGCTTGTGGGGAAGCTAAAAGCCACCACTTTCGTGATATCATCATCCGAGACTAATATCATTGTCCATTATAAATTCAAAAGAAACTACACAATGTCTTAAAGAGTGATGGAGATGATAACATGTGAATTAGAATCCTTTTATTATGTGCTACAAAATGTTGGGTAATTTACAGACGAATTAGGTAAAGGGTATTAGTGTTATAGTAAAGAGTTCATCACTTTCTTAGTTTCCAAGCGTTCTGAAGATTGGAATTCTTTATTTTATTAGATGCTTGGAGTTCTACAACAATGAGATGTTGTATGTGGACTAAAAATACCAGGACGAATTTGAATTTTATCAATAAAGAAAAGTCTTTCTGTTTCTTCTTCTTGTTCTTCTCCTCTCTCTTCCTGGATTGAATCAAAGAGACTAACGTGTATATGTCCTTCGTAATTTTTGAAGACTCCCCCTCCAATGTGTATATGGCCCAGGACCTGTTGGATTTGCAATAAACACCATCCAAAACTAAAATTCAAAGCAATCCTTGATTAACGTAGCCAAAAGAGAAAAGATGAACATTGCTTGTCCACATGAATAGCCACATTAGCTGCATGCAACTTACTAACACCAAAAAGACCCACAAACTGCAATTTAATAAAGATCAGTGAAACAATGCATTGCAATGGCCACTTACGTTTCTTAGTGTCCCTACTCCTCCGCCGCAATCGATGCAGACCATACACTAATAATACAAGCAAAATCAGCCCAGCTACTGCACCCACGACAACTCCGATTATCCATTTCTTGCTTGAACTTCCTGCAACAGGTTCGTTCGCTTTTCTTTAAACGTTCTAAACTACAGATGCAAACATGGATCAGGCAGAGGTTGATCCTGAATCCAAGCATGCTCTTTAAATTCCAATTAAAGGAACACAATTGAATTTCAAAAAAGAAATATCAAAACCATTTTGACTCAAAAATTGAGAGCTGTCACTGTGTCCAAAGGAAAACATTGAAAAGTGAAATTCATAATTCGGAGTAAGTTCGTCGAAACTAACTAGAAACTACCAAGATGGTGATAAAAAGAAAACCATGAACTAGCAAGAATACTTAAATTCCAGAAAAAATACTAGAATATGAGATCTTCTGTAATTTAGTCAGGATATTGGCTCAGATTTTCAACCAAAACCTTTGGAGTCTGGCAGAAAAATCACTCAAAGAGAAGGCTGAAAAAGGATAGATCTGAAATAACAAATATTTCAAGAAACTAGGCATGATAGACAACACTAAAGGCACCCCACGTCTCATTTTGTGCCCCACGTCTCATTTTGTGCGCGTTTATGTGTGTGTTGATAGACAGAGATATATACTTCCCCCTTCATCCAGTCAGATCAAGTGAGCCATTTGAGAGTATTTTATTTTTAATTTTTTTATATATGTTATGTGAATATGAAATTTAGTTCGGTTAACACATCAATGAGATGCACTTCAAAAAAATATTAAAAAGAATTTTTCTATTAAATATAATAGGCAAAATACTTTTTGAAACTTATAGGCATATTTTGATTTTAAATTTTTGGGAATATTTTTTATAGGTACGAGTTAAAGAGAGGAGAGAGGAGCGGACGCCCAAAATTTGGTGTCAAACTAGTTTGTAGAGAAAAATTAAAAATAAAATAGTGTATAGATGTAACATTATGATTGAAGACATCTCAACCATTCATTCAAAATAGACAGTTGGATAGGGTGAAGTATATAGGTTTTATGTTGCAGGGAACGCCGAATCCCCATCTCCCCAAAAACACAAACATCAAAACTAAAGAGGTACAAAATCCCCATCTCTCCAAAAAATAAAAAGAAAAGGTTTATGTCGGGCCAATGCTCTAAACAATCAAATTAGAATGCACCTCAAAAATTTTACTAGAAGAGATTGTTTTGATACCTATATATCCTCAAATTGATCATCTCGACATCAAGATGCATGGACATGAGAAACAAAAGGATTTCAAGTTTTAGAAATAGTGCATCTTGTAATGCATTTTTGAACTGTCAATTCTCAAGATTTTTAAATTTTCATAGATCTACTCGATCTATACTAATTTTTATGCTTTAAATTTGAGAAATTATCAGAAATATACCTTAATTTTTGCTTAATTAGAAAAAAAAACCCTCAACTTTCATAAACCTCATCCACACTCTTTTCCTCAATTTTGAATTTTTTTTATCAAAATAGCATTTACGATAGTCGTATTACCATAATGACTACCGCATTAAAAATAAGTATCATAATGATCAGACTAAGCATTACGGCACTTTAAGTACCGTATTAACAATGCTAAGCATTACGGCACTTTAATGACCGTGGCAAATGAGGAAAAAAGGGACCCATTGAGCATTACAATCTTTAAAGTACCGTAATGTTTAGCCTGATTATTATGGTACTTAAAATAGCGTAATGCTTAATCTGGACAGTTCGGTACTTAAAGTACCGTAATGACTAATGAAATACACATTACGGTAATATGACTACCATGAAGGTTATTTTGGTCCAAAAAATGTTGAGGAAAAAAAAATTAAAAAATGTGAAGGAGGATTATGAAAGTTGAGGGTTTTTTTTCCAATTAGATGAAAATTAATGTATATTTATGATAATTATTTTTGTAATTAGAGATAAAAATATATTTTAAGGCTATCACAAAGATTTCCAGTATCAAAACCATATTTCTCAACACTATTTGAAGGTGGGCTCTACTTTGATTGTTTGGAGCCTCGGCTCTATTCAAACCCCACCCAAAACAAAAACAATAAAAACTAAGCAAAAGTAAAACACCCCATTTCCCATGTTTCTGTTTAAAAAAAAAAAACCCACTTCTCACCTTTGCTCAAAAATGGCGTCAAATCAGTGGCCTGGCTCTCATTGAAGAAGGCATTAGCCGAGTATCTCATAAAACAACCAGCATCAACCGCTCTCCCATCTGTATCAGGAAGGCAACCGTCGATATTGGTATAAGCCACGCTTAAGCAACTTTCGCACGAGCCTTGGGCCACAGTTTGGGCACACTGAGCCACGCCATAAGCTACCAGACCATCGGAGCCATTGCGAACCACGGCCCCAAAATAGCCTGGGATTTTGGACGCTGCGGTGCTGAGGTCTCTGAGGAGGTCATTGGCGAGGGTGGTGAAGGTGGCTTGTTGGAGCGAGGTCTTGTTACCGCATATGGGCACGTTGCCTGGCAAGGTGGCCTGGTCGAAGAAAGTGCTGCTCTCGTACCTGATGGAGAGAAGGAAAGGCGTGACTTTCATGCAGTAGGGGTGGACAACAGGTTGGATCGACCAAGTCGGACGGGTTGGCCCGACTTAGGTCCGACTATGGGTCCCATTTCTAGACCTGATGGCTTGGTTTGGGGTCTAGAAATAGGGATCTTACAAGGTTGGGTGGGTCTAGATTGACTCGACCTAAATATTTGAGATGTATTATTTATTTTACTATAATAATACTGCATTATATCATAAATTCTACTATTATTTATTTTTATGTTTTTATACACTTGGACATAAAAATTTTCATATAATGGTACTATTATATAATGGAAAAGTTAACCCAAGAGCGTCCTGGACTCTCTTCTTCGATGCGGTTTGTATAGAGCCAAGGCTCAAAGCAATCAAATTAGAGCCTATTTTCAAATAGTGTCGAAAAATATGGTTTTTATACTGAAAATTTTTGTAATACTTTAAAATATATTTTCATGTCTAATTATAAATTTTAAAGTTTCAAAAATGGTATCGAGTAGACTTATGAAAACTTGAAAATTGACGGTTCAAAAATGCCTTACAAGATGGATTATTTCCAAAATTTAAAATCTATTTGTTTCTCATATCCATGCATCTTGATGTCAAGGTGATCAATTTGATGATATTTGAGCATCAAAACAACATCTTCTAGTAAAAATTTTGAGGTTGCCTCTAATTTGATTGTTTAGATCCTAGGCTCTATATAACTTACCCCTTCTTTAAAAGGCACCAACTAAAACTATATGTCAATGGTGTAAAACAAATCCGCTAAAAAAGCTCATTTAAATCATGATCATCTTGATCTAGATCATGAATCCCTAAAATTTTGGATAAAAAATCCACGTCTAAAGTGGACTTTTGAGGGAGGACTCACGAGACATGAGTTGGGTGACTTATAGTACTATATAGGGTAGCAGTCTCATGCAACGGTTGTATCATGGTATAATGCAATAACTTTAAAAAACAATGTTAAAGCTATTTATTTGATCCAAATTTTTAAAATATACACTCTTTTCATTCTAATGAACAATCATAAAAAATAAAAAATTGAAAACACAACCTATAAAGTAATTTTTTAGCCCAATTAACATCGGTCGTCCATTTTGATAAGATGCTTAGATCTAGGCCTTAGAAAGACTTTCTTCGTTTCCAAATTTTTCTAGATGATTTTATTATTATTAGATGAACAATGTTAAGAAAGATAAAAAAAAAATTGAGTTTGTAAAGGCTAAGATCTTGAAATTCACCAAATAAATGGTCTAGATTCGTCGTTGGAGGGAGGCTCATTTTGACCATATCTAGGGTTCAAATTGAACTTTTTTTTACTGGGAGCCAAGGGGGGGGGGGGAGGGGTTGATTATTGAGATGAAGAGAATGCGTGTGTAAAATTTTGGGTTGTAAAAAAACCACAAACATGGTTTGCTAGAAATATGGTTGCATTATACCTTGATACAACCGTTGCATTAGATCATTACCCATGGTTTTTTAGAAGTATAGTTGCATTATACTATGATACAACCGTTGCATTAGATCACTATCCAATATATATAAATAGGCATAAATGAGAGAAAGAGAGAGTGTGTGTGTTATAAAAAATAACCATTGCTTGACCCATTCAGGTTATGTCTGGGGTCTTGGTCCATTTGACCTTGACCTGATTAGGTCTGGGTGTGGGTCCAGCTTAGATCATATCATGTTTGGTTGGGTTTGTGTTGAGGCCAACCCGACCCAAATATATTCATATAAATTATATATAAATAATACTATTATAAAATCTATATAATAATTTTGACATATTCTTTGTTTATTGACTAGGATCCAAACCACCCATTGGGTCGGATCCGGGGTCTGACTTAGACCTAGTTGTGTTAGATCTACGTCGGGGTCAAGCTGACCCTAACTCGACCCATTCTCACCCCTATATGTACCTAGCAACTGGCCCAGCCAACTTAGGCCTAGTTCAACATGTTATGCCCTACCTAGGCCCGAATCGGCCTAAAGAGGCCGCACCAGTTGTGATTGTGGCCCAAGCCGGGGCCTCATGCTATGGTGGCCCCCCTAATCCTGCTGGTCACCACATTTTGTAGCTCGGGCTATAAATACTTTTATATAACACATCAACCTTGAACAATCAAGGCACAAATTTATGCCAATAATAAACTGTAGTTTTGGTGTTAGAAAATCTATTTCTACAATAAATTATGAAAACTAAAGCTCAAAAAATAGTGTAAATTGAGCAAAATGTACAGACACTTCAAAATCTTAAAAATGGATGGTGTAAATAATATCTTTATTTTTACTTATAAAGTTTAAAGCTTTAAAAACAGTGTAGATCAACATATCTATAAAAACTTTAAAATCTTGAAAATTGACGGTCTAAAAATGCATTATAAAATATATTATTTCCAAAATTTAAAATCCATTTTTTCTTCTCATGTCCATGCATCTTGATGTCGAGATGATTCATTTGAGGATATTTGAGCATCAAAAGAACCATTTCTAATGAAATTTTTTGGGTAGGCTCTAATTTAATTGTTTAGAGCTTCAACTCTATATAAATTTTTTCTTAATGTGATCACTTTGTAGCAAAGATAAATAGCCTCATCATGTACTATCCCCAAAAATATACCCTTCCAAAGGAGCGGAATGATGCCGACGAAGTCTGCAGTTGCACCTTCACAAAACATGGCCGCCCTGCGGACCTTTTCCTTTTATTTTATTGTGGTGTCGCCTACGCCCACCTTTTTAAAGTGTTTCCCGCGGACGGCTATTAATGTAGGCGCCAACAAAGAGTGGACCAACTTTTAAAGTTATTTGAGTTTTCTGAAGCTTGGTTGGTTTCTATCGATATGGATTGGTATGGTCAGCAATGGAAAATTAGTTAAAAAATAATGAAAAGGAACCGGGGGATTGGAAGGTCTTAAAACTTTAAAGCTTTTTTAAATTTGTCTCAAGTTTGGCCAATATAAATAGTTTGTTAAAATTATTTATAAATTGTGAATCTACACTGCGTTAGGATTTCTCTTTTTTATTTCCTTGTTCAATATGCCAGGCTTTAAAACTTTGGAAGAACATGTACCCTCTACTTCCAAAAAAAAAAAAGAGGCAAAAAGCCACAGGCACCCATGGCCATAAGATATAAAATCAGACGATGGGGCGTACCCTTGATTATGCTTTAATTTTGATTTTTCAAATATTAGACAAAGAAATAACATGCCCAAGATTAAGGTGTTTGTGATATTTGTGTACAAAAGCCACTAATCTCATTCTCTACCGTCCAAAGTTTTAAACCACTTTCGAACTCTGTTTCACTCTCGATCAGGGTTCGAGCAGGACGAACCCACTAAATTACTTTTGAAAAAAGGATTCATGAGACAATTGCAGCACTACTTTCGAATGTTTCGGAAGAACGCAATAAAAGAAGAAAAAAACTGCAGAAACTCTTTTAAGTTCAAACTTTTCACACCAAAAACCATCAATTCACATGCACATACCTGAGGAAACACCCATCATAGATGACCCTAGCTCCATTGGCAGATGAGCAGTTCCTTATCTGAGCCTCTGCCACTGAGAAGCAAGCCAAGCAATCACTCGTTGAGAGATAATCCCTGCACTGGGCCATTGCGTAAGCAGGGTCCGAGCCCTTCACCTGCTCCGCCGTCGCGAAACTCTTTGTCCTCAGCTGGTTCCTTATCTCTGTGAAAGAAGCATTCAAATTCTCAAAGAACACAGCTGAATTTGTGACATTATATTGGCTGCAACCTTTGTTCAATAGGTTGGTTTCAGGATCAGCCATTACAGGATCATTGGAGAGAAACCCAATTGAGAGGAGAGTGAATAATAGAGTATCTAGCCCTGTTGATTTAGTCTTCATCTTGAAGTTGCAGAGTTGTTCTCAGAGTAAATGGTAACAATTTGGAAACAGCTGAGATTCAAGGATTTAGGGCTTTAGTTTTGCAGACTCTGTTATGGACTTGGGGATTAGGATGATTAGAGAGACATGAAGGTAAAGAGCTTAGAAACCACTGTAGGTTCATGGAGTAAGGGTTTTGGCATCTGTTTCCTATTTCAGTATATGTTTCATTGAGCTAGATCTGAGAGAGAACTTGGAAAAAACTAGTAAGAGAGAGAAACAAAGGAGATTGAACTGAATCAGAAGCAGAGTGAATAAATTAATGGAGCTCCAGCTAACCAAGCTAAATCAATAGAGGACTGTAGGAATTAGATCAAAATAATGGGAGAAAAGTAGAAGAATTTGGTGACTCTGAGCTAAATTAGAAGTAACAGTGGAGATTTTTAGATAACACCCGAAGATTTGCAGAAATCGAAGACTTAGCCCTGGATATGTTCAGGAAAAGGTTGAAATTGATGGAAACTAGAACTACATCTACAGAGAAGCAGATTAAATATTGTAAAAAATGGTAGAAATGATGATTCAAAAGATAACTTAGCCCCTATGCAAACAAAACATGTAATGAATCACATTAAAAGCTCAAATTAAAGATGATAAAATAAACAAAAACAGATATAAATATAGAATTTGATCTCGAGAATCAATACTCACTAAGAATTTGCAGAAAGCTCTTACAAGAGAGGAAAAACAGTCGAGTACATAGTACATATGTAGCACTGTGTAACAAATCCCATAAATGCAAATGGCATTAAATAAAAAAGGTTCCTATCATCCAACCACCTACTTTGAGGAGCCAACATTAAATAGGACCTGAAGATTTACTGCACAGAAGCCCTAAATTACAGTAAATACATGGACAAAACAGCTTAAATCACAACAAAAAAAAGGAATTAAGAGCTTAAGAAATGGAAATTAAAAAAAACAGGTCTATGAAAGCCACTTCGACTGCTTTTGATTCTGTAAATTACAGTATCGATACAAGGAAATGTAAATTACATTATCAATAGAAGGAAAGGCAGATTTAAATCAAAGAGAAGAACCACAAATCTAGTAAGTCATTAGAATGATAAAGCTATGAAGGGAAAGAGCCCAAGGAGCTTTGAAAAGTTTTGAGGTTTCGTCGAAAACACAAAAACTTTATTTTTCGCAGCAGGTACTGGAAGATACAAAAGCAGCTAAGCAAAACCAGAGGAGAATCTTAAAGAAGTATACATAACAACAAACTGGATTCAAATTGTTAAGATAAAGGAGAAAATTAAGGTTTTGAAACAAATCTGATGGAAAAACCTATAAATTAGAGGGGTCTTACGGAGTATGGAGGCTGTAGGAGGAGGAAAGGAGAACCACCTGATTGATGTTTCTGTCAGTTACGTAGTAATATGATTTCACTGTTGAAAACTTGGGAAAAATAATTTGCCATTATCATATGGCGCAGTACCTTAGGATTTAAGTTTTAGCTTTAAATATGTTGGTTATAAATGACAGAAATTGCCCCAAAGATTTTGAGAAATATCATAGCTTAGGGCGGCCAGTGTGCTTATGAAGTAGCACCTGGAGGATTATTAGCTAGTGTGTATCATTTTACGATAATACAATATAGTGTGGATCAACCACAAGAGGTATGTATAAAGAGTATTAGCTCAAAGGAGAAATCCTAGAATCCCATTTGGATCTAAAGAAGTTCTAATTTTCGAGAAAAAGAATATTATGATATGTTGGGAATCTATTATGATAACCATCCATACTTGAAATGTATCTTGATGCCTGAAAGTTGGATTCGTTGGCCCCTATGCAAGGATCATATTGTCCCTAATTTCAATGAGATACATGATATAAGTTGGATTGGTTGGCCCCTATGCAAGGATCATATTGTCCCTAATTTCTAAGAGATAGAGGATGTTCATTGAATGATAAGAAACTAATCTCCGCTTCTATGGCCCAAATATTCAAAAAAAAAAATTCAAGATTTTGCGATGTTGAATCGTTGCATTGGGAATTCAGGATTATAGGATTGGAACAACGTTGTGATGCATTGTAGTTTAGAGATGGTAAATTACATCCCAGCTTGTTTGAAAATTGCCGATCTGAATTGGCGACTCCTGTATCCGGTCTTTTAAACATTGTGATGCATTATAGGCTAGAAACAGCATCCTGCAACCCGACTTTTTTCGTGTTGACAAGAGACAGTTGACGTGAATCTTTAGATTCACACACACGTGTCATTTGTGCCTGATAAAAATAATCTGAAAATTGAATGAAGATCATCCAATTCATGGATGGCCATATTTGTGTCTTTAGAAACTCAAAATCTGTTTTTTCTTTTTTCCAAATACTCATCCAGTGATTTCAAAGCACATTAAAAACTATAAATTGAAAAAACACTTCTAAGTAGGTCTTTTACACAAGAAATAACTTTACATCATACTCCAAACTGAGCACATTATACTTTCTCTATAGTTCGTATGTAAAACTTTCCAGGGTGCGGTCTATGCAAGGCATCAACCTTAAACAGACAAAGTAAGGAACCTCTAAATCTTACCAGAAGGATGCACTTCTAGTACCGTAAACTCCTACAGTGATCTAAAAAATTATTTCTACCCCAAATTGTAGATCTAAAATGATGCAAATCAATCATATTTATAAATGTTTGAAAATCTTGAACATGGATAGTCCAAATAATTTGTTATAATATATATTATTTTAAAACTAAAATTAATTTTCCTCGTATCTATGCATCTTTCCAACGTGAAAAGCCTGTCCAAAGGTTTGTGAAGTAGGCCTTAATTTCTAATTTTATAGTACAAACCTAATACCAACTCTTTTCTTTTAATTCCATTTCCTGGCAATATCTTAAACTAATTCCTTCTATTAATCCAAGTTCTTGGCAGTATACCCCATGTATTCTTTTTAGTGCGATGACTATGACAAGTTTTACATGAATTAATTTAAGGTACATCGTGTAATTAATTTAAGGTATGTGGGGGTATTTTTGGGGTTTGAGACCAATAATTACATATAAATTAATTTATTTAGTGGAGGTTGCTTGATGTTAAGGCCATTAACCTCAACTAACATCGTAAAGAGCCAGGGCTCTCTAGATGATAGAGACCCTCCTGATGATGTTTAATTGACTAATTCGTTATTTATGTCCTTAGATTTTTACAGTGAATAGTGTTGATGTGATTAGTGGCCATAACTAATTCAAATGTAAATTTGGTCCAAAACAATGGAACCTAGTATAAGAAAAACAGAGCACTAGAAAAACCTTGGGTGCAAAGACTTGATTGGTTCCGAAACATTTTCGAGTGAAAAATACTTGATAGGTTCTAACTCGGCAAAACATCCGAGATAAAAAAAAGGTGTAAATATGTGTATTTGTGCGTATTGATAATACATGTCAAGGTAGACTACCTAATTATATAGGAAAGGGTTTGGGTGTGGTGGTAGCACCCCCATGTCTAGTTACCACGTTGTGGTTTTCAATCGTGCTGCCATTACCCATTGATACTTTTGAAAAAGCTAACTCCCTAATCTATCGCGGAAAAATGGGTAGAGGCCTATCTTCCCTACTGAATTATTCAAAAAAACAAAAACTAATTGTATTAGGTGTGGTTTCTATAAGATTGCAACTTTAAACAATCCAAGTAAAACCCACCTCCAAAATTTATCATAACATGTGTAAAACATTTTTAGGATCATCTGAAAATCTATTTTCGTATCTAATTATAGAAATTTAAAATTCTAAAAATAGTTAAATCAAATAGATCTATAAACATATGAAAATCTTGAAAATGGATGGTCTAGATAATATATTGCAAGATGCACTATTTTTAGGACTCAATTTTATTTTTTTTATATTCATACATCTCGATGTCGAGATGATCGATTATATGGTTTTTCAACATTAAAACAACCATTTCTGATGGATTTTGAGGTGCATCTTTAATTCTACGTTGCAACCTTATATAAACTTTTCCCAATTATATTAGCTTCGGTAGAAAGCAAAGAGTTTCAGTTTACAGTGAAAGTTTTAATAAACCAAATTTCAGTTTACAGTGTAAGTTTTAATAAACCAATATTAATTATTTGTTGCTGCTCAAAATGATATACAAAAGAAGATAAAATGGGGGCAGATCAGCTTTCTTCTTTCTTACCCAAATCGATGAATCTCGTCCTAAGCCAAAGCCTAAGGGAGGTATATCTAATTGTAAATTGACAAAAAAATGAGGAAGAAAAATAAAATTCAAAATCAATTTTACAAACTTTTTTGACAAGTTTCATAATCAATGGTGGTGATCACCCAACACACCAAGCCAATGGTGGATATGGTACCGGGCCCAATCGTTAAAGTAGAGCATGAACTTATAGAACCACTAACCTAAATAACAAGATGCAAGGCATACAGATACATTCGTAGCTGTAGAGGTAAAGCGCACCTTCAAATTTTATCATGGTATATAATTTTGATGTAAAATGTTCTTAGGATTATCTTAAAATCTATTTTTATATCTAATTATAAAATTTTAAATTTCAAATATCTATAAATATATGAAAATCTTAATAGTGGACGGTATAGATAATATGTTGTAAAATGCATTATTTCTGAGATTTAAAAACTTTTTATTTTTCATGGTCATACATCTCGATGTCGAGATGATCAATCAAAGGGTTTTTCAACATTAAAACTACATTTTTCGATAGATTTTTTAGGTGCATTCGTAGTTCTACATTATAAGTATGCATCCTTATATAAACTTTTCCCATCTTTCAAAGGATTGATGTATTCATTGCGTGTTGCTTTGTCCTTCTTTTCTTAAATATAAAGTTGACAACGCTTTCCTTCAATATTTTGTTATTCTTTAATACTAAATCCGGTTTACACAAAACCTTTGTGCTGAGAACCACACAAAATTATCCAAAACTCAATTCATAATTGAAAAAATATCACAAAAGGCCAAGCAAACAAGACAAAGCATGTGACGGTCAAAATCAAATACCAAAAGACAGCTTTGTATAACATAACTACCATGAGCCCCACATGATGTTCTTATTTAAAAGCATCGTTTAATCAATACATTTTTTTTTCTCTTTTCCCTTTATTTTAAACTGTAGCAGTAACCCCGGTTTTAGAAAGCTCAATGCTGATGGGTGGCTTGGGCCTGCTATCCGGGTCAGGCAGGCTTGGGCCTATGGGTGGCAACGGGGCGAGCTGCCCCCTACCCTGACACAGCCGCAGCCTGGTCTTAACTAGGTCAAAAGGCCCTAGCCCTATTAGTGCCTGGCCAAATAAAATTGAAAGACAAAAAACATAAAAAACAAATAACCAAAGGCCTTAGCCGGGCTGGCTAGGCCCTACTATCGGGCCGTGGTTGCCTGGCCTTGGTCCAGCCCTTGGGCCACATTTCATGCCTCATGCCATAGTTTCTAGGGCAGGTTTGGCAGGCTGGGCCGGGTGGCCGGGACACCTAGACCACTGCAACCCTTACTTGGGGCTGGATCAGACTGCATGAAAAGGCCCATGGGCGGGGATGGGCTCAACTTGGTAAGCTATTATCATGTAGGGCCCCAGCCCGCATAGTCATGACCCAAATTTTATTTTTAAGAAACATAACACATGTATTTGATCTTTTTCCATATTTATGTAGTGCATGACCCGACCTGATTTTTTAGTCCTCGCTGAATTTCGGCCTCGATATCATGTATTTTGGCATGGGACGCAACTAAATTTTCGAGCCCAGGGCTACCCAACATTGTTTTAGGTCAGGACTAGTCTACCTCTGATGGTACTTCACTCTTCTCTCTCACACACATTTTAGAAAGGGTGTGGTTTATATAAGGTTGCATCTTATTTGTAGAAATAAAATTCTGATACCTTAAGCCGTTCATTTTATTTGAACGGTGTTAGATTTCATATATATTTTAAGGTAGTATCAATAAAGGAAAATGGTTTTATAAGACTGCTGCCCAATCAAAATAAGTAAAGCTTCATTGCATAACTTCTCAAAAATTACAATTCTAAGTGTTAAAAAACCTTTAAATCGATCATCTCAGCTTGAACATTATGGTAGTGCAAAACAATTATGATTTTAAATTTTCAAGATAGTGTATATTGCAACAAATCTTCTAGACCATCTATTTTGCTCTAAAAATAATTGTTTATAGATCCGCAAGATCTATTTCATTTTTTGAGTTTCAAATTTCATTATCGGTGTTGAAAATTAATTTTAGAGCCATTATGAAGATTTTCGATGCCGATATTGCTTTTCGGATGAGGATTTGAGGTGAGACTTTATTTTGTTTTCATAAAGCCTAGGCCCTATAGAAACCTCATCCATCAATAAATGACAAATCTTTTCTAACTTACACTGTCTAAATAAAATGGATGGGGTAGATTGATGCAAATTTATTTCTACAAATAAGGTTGCAAGGTTTTTTCCTACCTCCCTGATACAACCTCTCTCTTACGGAAAGTATAAAATAAGATTGTTTACCTTGCACAATGAGTTTAACTAGTTTGAGATTAGGTACTCAACTTGTTTTAAAAAAAAAAAACTAGTTTGAGATTAGGCAGCTAGAGGTATGCCGTTAAAAAGGCTCGGATTAAAAAAAAAAAATCTCAAACTTCGCATAGACCTCATAAATCTTATTAGAATTAGGCTGCAAAAAATTGGAAAAAACCCATATTTAATCTGGGTGTTGGGTGTACTAACTTTTTTTTCATGAGTTTACAGTGACAAAATATGATGACTTTCTCGTACCAAATGAAAGTTCCCATATTTAATCTGGGTGTTTGGTGCATTAAATTTTTTTCATGACAATCACGCAAAATATGAAGACCGTCTCGTAACAAATGAAAGTTGGACCGTATGATCGGTATATATAAATTATTGTTATTTTTTATTTTTTTTATTCTTTTACCGAAAAGACCATTTACAATGTCCAATTAAAAATAAATAAATAACTCTTGAAACAAAGAAATAAAAAAAACACGGTTCTCACTTCTACCATTTTTTAAATCAAAACCTTAACTCATTGCTTTATAGAGCTCAATCTAAAACCAACTACTTGACGCCTCAATACCTTTGGCAGCCTCCCTTAACCTTATCTAAAACCAACTACTGAACACCTCAGTACCTTTTGGCAAACTCTCTTAGTCTTTTTTTTTTTTAGAAAGAGATATTGAAGCTCCTTAAAAAAACTTGAGAGAGATCTTAAAGCCTTAGGTGGCAAGCCCCACTTATAGAGAGATATGTGAGAGAGATAAAAGAGATGAGAGAGAATGAGTGTTGAGATTTTATGAGGTGCAAGAGCTTTTTTATATAAATTTTTTATGCGCTTTGATTCGTATGGTCAAATCTTGACCGTCAATAAACTAGAGATTTAACTCATCCCTCTCTTAAATCCACTATCAAGATTCAAAGAGATCATCGGTAAACTAAAGATTTGAGTCATCATCTCTTAGATCCAGTATTAAGATTCAAAGAGATGAACTCTCCTCTCCTTTATCTCTATCACATAACTCTCTAGAGGTGGGGCTTGCCACTTAGGGCTTCAAGATCTCTCCTAAGTTTTTCTTCGAAGGAGGTTTCAAGATCTCTCCCAAGTTTTCTAAAGCGTCACAGGCTTCAAGATAGTTTCCAAGTTTTTCTAAGGGGTCACAGGTTTCAAAATCTCTTCCAACGTTTTCTAAGGGGTCATAACTAAAGGGCACAACCCAACCAAAATCTCTCTCAACACCCAAGTAATCTCTCTCGCACAACCCAACAAAAATCTCTCTCAATACCTAGGTGGCAGGTAGCAAGCCCAAGTTAAGGTTAGCTTGTCAGTTTGATTTTGATTTTTTTACTTTTGGATAGTAAAGGGGAAGATCCCATTACTAATAAATCTCTTTTTGATACATCTCTCATTTTTCCGTTCGTAGGTTAGCTTGTCAGTTTGATTTTGATTTTTTTACTTTTGGATAGTAAAGGGGAAGATCCCATTACTAATAAATCTCTTTTTGATACATCTCTCATTTTTCCGTTCGTTATAGATTGAGATCTAGAGCTTAAAAGATCAAACCAAAGGGGTTTGAAGAAGACTAAGGGAGGCCATTAAGGATATTGAGACTTTAAATACGTGGTTTTAAATTAAGATCTATAAAAAAATGAGTTAAAATTTTTTATTTAAAAAATTATATTGAATAGTGATAACGATGTTTTATATTTATGGGTCCGGTTTATATAGAGCCGCGTCTCTAAATGTTGATCTTGAGCTGCAGCAACTTTCACCGTTCATTAACTCGGATTGCACGCCACCTAAAAAGAAAACCGGGGTGGGTCACGCCTTGTAAAAGCTGACAAAAAAAAATACAACCTGTCGCACTTCTCTCTCTCCCTTCCCTCAATCTTCTCTCTCCACCCTCTCCCTCCCAACCTTCTTCCCTCGATTTTCTCTCTCTACCCTCTCCCAACCTTCTTCCTCAATCTTCTCTCTCTACCCTCTCCCAACCTTCTTCCCTCAATCTTCTTTCTCTATACCCACTCTCAACCTTCTCTATTTTCTCATGCTATCCTTAAAGCTCCTCCCTCAATCGTCTCTCTTTCAGCTTTCTCTCTCTAAATTTCTGGGTTTTTACCTCTTCCTCTATTCTTCATAGGAGAGAGCCAGCTTCTGAAGAGGTGCATAAACGGAAGATGGGCAGTGAAAGCTCGCCCTAACTGGTTTCCTTTTCTCTGTAATTCTCTTTCTTTTCTTTTTACCTTTTACTCTATATTCTTTGGTAGGTGTTTTTATGTATCCAGGTTACTTATAATGGGATTTATGGTAGGTCAACTTTTTTCATGATTATGGAAATTGGATGAAATGAGAGTTTGATGATTATTGAGTTTGTTGTTCTTGTATTGGCGTTTATGATTTATAATTATTTATTGGGATTTTATGAAGTGTTGTTCTTGTGACTATTCATTGGGGATGGATGAATTAGGGTTTTTATTTTATTTTCTTAATTTTATGTTAATTTTTAATTACTTGGTGTAGCTGATTCAAATTGAGTTAATTGTTTGTCGGATAGGATTTTTTTGCGTTGGGTTTCATAGAATTGATGTGCTACATGAGTGCATTCATGAATTTGAGGTGATATCTTCCTCTGTTGTCTTTCCTATTTTGTTGCACACCAATTAATTTGAACTTTTAGTCCTTGTGAGATAGGATCCTTTTATGGTGGGTCATATGAATTGTTCTTATTTATAAGTGGTTGAATGAATTGGAGTGGGGTGAATATGTTGATGCCATGATTAATGACTATTTATTTTGTGGGTTAGTTGATTTGAGTTGTTAGTGTCCCCTTTATTCTCTTGTTTTTCTATTATTGTTGCAGCTGAATCAATTTGAGTTTTGCTCTCAGAGGTTGGGCCTTCTTATATTAGGCTACAATTTTATTGTAATTGTGGTAGCTGAATCAATATGAGTTTTACGGCGATACAATTTTCCTGTAACTATTGTAGCTGAATCAATGCTAGTTTTACTATGATTGGTACCATTAAAATTTATTCTTCTTTGGATCAGAAATGCTTGAATTCCCTAAAAAGTATGTGGGCCGTCGTATGGTTTTCAAATGTCAGAATACTCGATGCTTTGTTTATATTTCATTTAGCAAGAAAAGGAGAGTGATGTGTTGTTGGGCTGGTGTTTTTCTTTCAATTTCAAAATTTCCATGGTTTCTTCATATAATTGGGTGCTCTTCCTCTTTCTCAAGTTTCTTCTATGTTTTGGTACAAGATGGTGGATTGCATAGTCCTCCCCGTCTTTCTATTATGCTGAATTGGAAGCACTTTAATGAAGCAGTTCACCACTTGATCGCTCATTGAAGATGTTGTGGCATACAACAGCAGACGATGATGCTTTATCGGGGATAAGTGGGCTTCAAATTGCTGGTGATGCATTCCCAGGATGGAAGATTCAAGCATGTGGATTCTCCATAGAGCCTGATTGTATTTTGGTGTAAAACATATGAAATATTTGTGTCTTTATTTTCTATATTTATTATTGCTAGTGTAGACTGGTTGATCGAGTTCTAAGTGGATTTTTTTCCTTGTTATTGCTAATTCAAATGGTTTTTCGTCTATGTTCCCTATACCGTAGGCGATGTGTGGATTGATATTGGATGGCTCTCTCACTTTCTCTCCATGTTCTTGGTATCCGAGTCAAATATATGATACAACCAATGGTAAACGGATCGGTGACCCAGATCGGGCTTCCAAAAAATCGATCCGGATAGGCGATTCGGATCGGGAATCGGGTGAATCGGTCAGAATAAAGTTTAAAAAAAATCCAAAAAAATTATTAAAATTCATTATAAATATTGTTTTTTAAGAATTCAATAAGAAAGAATTTTCATGTTTTTGAATGAATATGCGAATATTGATATGTTATTTCCCTGCATGAACCGCCATTCAGCATTTTATTTATATCACACAAAAGGATAAACATATAATTATCATGGAATAAGTATATCAACATACATGGACTACAATAAAGCATAAAATTAGTAACATATGATCTAAAAATAAAATGATAGACGACGTTATTGCTCTTCTTGGTCACGCTGGTGCCATTGATTGAATTCGTTTAACAATTCATTGATTCGATCAAAAAACGAATCATCGATATTAGCAGGCGTCTGACTATTCTTAAATCCTTGAGTGTTAGTGTTTTGTTGTGTTCTCAATCTAAAATCCCTGAAGATTGTCCATCCTTCATGCTCACCTGCACTGTCATCATCATCCCTACACTGTTGCTGTTGGGACTCGATATGTGAATAATATGGCTGGGATAAGGTGGCCTCAGAATTATCATCTCTCATTTTCTCTTTGAATAATATGGATTAAAAAAAATAATAATAACAAAATTTTCAATAAAATCAATCATGGATTAAAAAAAAAAATCACAAATTTTCAAAAAATTCTATCATGGATTACAAAAAAAAATTCGATCATGGATTAAAAAAAAAAAATCACCAATTTTCAAAAAATTCAATCATGGATTACAAAAAATTCGATCATGGATTACATAAAATTCGATCATGGATTACAAAAAAAACAAAAAATTCAATCGTGGATTACAAAAAAAGAAAAAAACAATTCGATCATGGATTACAAAAAATTCAATCATAGATTACAAAAAACTCTATCATGGGTTACAAAAAAAAAACAAACATTTCGATCATGGATTACAAAAAAAAACAAACATTTCGATCATGTATTACAAAACATTCGATCATGGATTACAAAAAATTCTATCATGGGTTACAAAAAAAAACAAAAAATTCGATCATGGATTACAAAAAATTCTATCATGGGTTACAAAAAAAAAAAAATTCGATCATGGATTGCAAAAAAAAAAATTCCGTACGGACTCACCGATTCACTGTACGGACTCGCCGATTCCGTACAGAGAATTGCGAGTCACTGTAGAGCTGGACGATTCCCGTTTTTTTCGCCGATTCGATCCGTCCATGGTGATTCCCGAGTCGAACCGGGCGAGTCCGGTTCGACTCGGCGTTTTTTTAAACACTGGATACAACCATTTTGATTTAATTTCTTCAATGGTGCGCTTTATTTGTTCTATTAACAAGCTTCCAAAGGAGCACCAAATTTTTGCAATTGAAATATTATTTTTCCCTTACGTTGTTTGAGTATACGAGAAATGGAAACACCATAGGCTTATTCTTCAGCACTAACAAGAACTTCGTAAGGAAGACGACAGAATAAATACCTCTCTTTCTTTCATTAGATTGAAACAAAGAAGCTTTGCTAGCAAGAATCAATAGTGAAAATTAAAGATGAGTTATGGGTTTTAGAAGGTCCATACAAAGAACAAAAGGTTCAAGCGAGTTAGAAAATGTTTAAAAGATATTTACAATATAGAGACCTTTGGTTGAACGCCCCCACCATCTCTCTCGTGAAAATTTTTATAAGACGTCCATCATCCAACCAATTGATGACCAGCAAGATGGTTAAGATTTTGCTGGCATAACTTGCCTTGCTATATTTATATCGTCATTTCAATCCATTTACTCAAATCAAACATTAAACCCCTGCTGAAATATATGCATGGCCAAGGAAAATAAACAATTACAAACAATTGTTCAATCATCTCAACATCATAACATTGAGCACAACTCAAATCCAATGAACATAAAAATCCTGGAACTAATACGTGCATCAATCAAAATGGCGATACATTCTTTAACAAACTGAAATCGTCTTTAAATTTACATAACTATCGATTGATTGATAGCATAGTCTTTAACAAGTACTTGTCATCATGAAAGGGTTATTACATTCCCATATCAATAAAGTGGAGACCCTCAAATTAGTTGCCAAACTTTTTGACATGGAATATCAAACAATTGCGATGCCGCAACATTTAAGGCCAATCTAGCCGCTCCAAAGTAATGTTGTCTTAGTTGTACTTTCTACAGGCCAATCTATGCCGCTCAACATTAAGCCCAATCTCCTTCTTCAAATGTAAGCAATAGCTCTTGAACACCCTAGACCTCACCGTGACGCCATAATCCAACAAGACCAAATGTTGTAATAACCAAGCATAGTATGTATGACCTGCAACTCATCCAAAACTTGTATTAATCAACATATATTCTAGTTAACATCACAAACTCTAAATAGAGCCTACAAGTCAAGCTATTAATCAAAATAAGATATATTGCATATAGCTCATATGATATACACATTATGAACAACATACAACATATGCACACTGTTAAAAGCGTGTACACGCTGCCAGCAGTATATAAACACTGTTAATAGGGTGTTCACTGATGCCACAAAAATATGAAGAGCTATATGCATGGCAATTTGTTGCATAATGGATTGATTGAACCTAGCACAAGTTGGTAGCAAATATTGTGATGAAGTCTTCTCAAACTAGGGGTTGCATTAACCATTGACATAGAAGCCAAGTACAAAACACCAACAGTCACGCACTTGATCTATTTCAATATGTTGAATTTGAAAGAGATTCTAACTCTCACCCAACTTGATTCAATTTACATACTTGATCTATTTCAATATGTGAGTTTGTACAAGGTATGCTAAAAAATAGCATAAATTTTGGAACAGTTACACAGCAAGAAACCAGACATGAGATAACAGAGACTTCCACCATGAGGTTGCATATAGCTCATATGACTTGCAACACATGCTACTAACATCCTATATATTACTAGTATGCAAACCCTGAGATCAACATATACACATTATGAACACATTATGAATTAAAGTAGCGGCATTTAGTCAAAATCTAAAAAGACCCATAGTTGCAATAACCAAGCATATTGTGTACGACCGCAACTTATCCAAACATGATCCAAATCACACATGAAACACCTGTTGAAACAGATGGATGAACATCTTAACATCACAATAATGAGCTCATCTCACATTCAATGAACATAAAAATCCTATCTATGAACAATCCTTTCCACCATTGTTTTAAGGTGACCTTAAATCAAGGCCTAAAGTAAACAGTAAAAGGTTTAGAGAGAGAAAAAGCCCAAAAAGCCTGGAGAGAAAGATAAAATTTACCACCCTCTTGAGAGAAAAAATAGTTGTACTTCAAAGTCCAGCCCCTACTGTTGATGATGAAAAATAAAAACTCCAATTCATCCATTCAAAATCCACTAGAGAGAGAAATATCCACTCTAATTCATCTATTCAAACCCAAAACAATGGCCGTATTTGAAATTCAACCTTAAATCAAGACCTAAAACTATAGAATGAAAAGTTTAGAGAGAGAAAATGCTCAAAAGTTTAGAGAATGAAAGATGAAACTTACCACTTTCTTGATAGAAAGAATGGTTGTACTTCCAAATCCAGCTCAAGGTTAGAAAAAGTGGACTAACCGTCTCATTTTCTGTCCCTAAATGTGATGGGTAAGGGGGGGGGTAGGCAGCCAAGTTCAAAATCCAGCCCTAAACCTTAGGCCCCAAGATATTATCACACAGAGTGAGGGAGAAACAAACCCTGGGAACTGTTGATGTAGAGACTGGAAATGGAGAGAGAGGGGAAATCGAGGGGTTATGAGGAAGGAGAAAAATATATTTATCAATATATTGGAGCACTCCACCTCCAATTACGAACCATGATCCACCTAGCTTTCTCAAACTAACTCAGCAATTCTCATAATCTACAGTCTACTGTAAGGGCTTATGATTGGACCACCAAAGTCAGCCAATAGACAAGAGGACGCAATATCAATTTATGAATTTTAGGTTTCTTCTTGGAGAACAAAAAAAAACATGGTCCTCCAAACCATTATGCAACCATGACTCTATGATTCATAGAGGTAATCTCTCGCACATGTACATGTTTCACCCTCATTTGCGAACTTCAAAACGGCTATCTATGTATATACCGTATCATGATAGAGCAATGATGTTTTAGCCATATCTCTAAAGGCTATTCATCACACGCAAGGGCCACGCAGTCCCTCGGTTCTCATCTGAGCATACTCCGACCTCATCAAGGGGTAACCCATTAAACCCTTATCGGTAGATCCCTATGCCCAAGTATTTTGGGTTTTTCCAAACTTGGTTAGTCTAACACGTCGAGCCTAGTCCGAGTATCGAAAAATCGCATTTGCTTAATATGATCCATAAGAGGAAACTTAAAAACGTGTATGCTTTTATTGTTAAAAAATGTGTTCCTATGGTTAGAATTGACCGCTGCACCCTTCATGTCATTTTTGCTAATTGATAAATGTTAATTATAATTAAACAAAAAATATAAAATAAAACAAAAGAGGAGACTACATTTCCATGTTGTTTGCACTGTATCTTGATTTGTAGAATATTTTGACCACATCGAAAGTTGTAACAGGAACACAAAGAATAAGTTAGCTTTGTTCTGTCAACCCCATTATAAAATGTAATCTGGTAACATCAAGATATTTTTATATCCTTGCTGATTTTAATTCATAACTCCTGAAAGTCAATTGCATTTTGCTTCTTCATAACTCCAGAAAATCAATTCCAAAGGGCGGAATCAACGGGAATGTGATGAATGCACATCTCATTCTGATGATCTTCATGTTGGTCAGCTGTAGGATCGAATCTGGAATGTCCTTCTGAGATTTTCATTTATTACATTGTATTTACCCAGGTGCCTGATTCCCAAAAAGTCAAATTGCTTATAAATTATTTCTTCCGAATCTATGCAAGAACATAGGAAGAGATAATCAACCACAACTCAACCATTTGAGGTACTTTATTTTTTAAGACAGATATGTAATAGCAAAATTTGTGGCTTATAACAGAAAAACCATTTTCTTAATACTTAAAACAACACTGAAACTTTTTACCCAAAAAAAATATATGACTTTGAATTAAACATGGACAGCTGAATGCAACAACAGGACATTATTAAAAAAAAAAAATGTTTACAATGCTATTCTAGAATTGGCTTAGTAGAAACTCAAGCAATCAAAAATGAAATGAAGAACTGAAAAGAAGTGAACTGATAGCCTCCTCAATATCTTTTAAAAATGTCAAAGGAAAAGGCTGTGCTGGTTGCTTAATTTGTTCTTTGAATTTCCTTGACCGCCGGCTTCAATGGATAAGTCTCTCATCCGTACCAAGACATTGTCAGGAACATTGATCATTGATGAATTCTTGAACAAAATCTCTACCAACTCTATTTGTCAAACCTGATCTCACTTGCGCAAGAACAACTCCGTCACCAATGGCAACTCTTACTGACAGTTATCCATCTTCTACAAACTTGTTAGTGTTAAAACAAGTCCTGCCTGAACTTACTGACAGTTATCCATCTTCTACAAACTTATTAGTGTTAAAACATGTCCTGCCTGAACACAAAAGCCGATTAACGCATATCAAATTTGCAGATCCCCACATAAAAGCTGATTAATGCATCTCGATTTTGCAGGTCTCCAAAGAATTTTCACTGCAGGCCAAAATCAAAAGGGCAAGTATTATAATTATAATTTAATGGACCTTTGAGAAGTCATAGCCCATTGGGTCATCACCAGTCATCGAGATGATGAAAGGTGATGCAGGGAGAGTGAGCCCAACCAGAACATGGCATGACATCAATGGTCGGTCCCAGTCTCTCGCCCCCCACCAGTCCATTTCTTTGGATGGTGGGGATCTAATAGAAGTTTATCATCTATTTACATCTATAAATCAAATTCTTCCATATTCCAACCTTTATGTAATTTTTCCATCTTTTATAGACTTTTAATGTCTTCTATAACCTTTTTTTTTTTTTTTTTGCTATTAGCCAATTTTATTTTAGCAAGTTTTCATATTTTATTTTCAGTTTTTAGCCCTTTTTGGCCTCGTACAAAGCCTCGGGCAAGTCCACTTGACATATTTTTTGAAAATTTGCTAATCTTATGACCTCTTTTATGTATATAGGGGGTACTTCTGAAGATTTTACTGTTATGTTATTTTAGTGGGGTAGTGATTCGCTTCCGTTCAGCTTGACTATGTGAATTCTTTCTACTCTTTAACCATCAGTGTGATTCGAACATGCAACATCTTGGGTGGAGAGCTGTTGAAACTTGAAAGAAAATCACCAAAATTCAAAATAGAAAATACAGATCAAGAAAACATTTTGGAAAGAAAAAGCAGACATATAGCTAAAACTGGAAATTCATAAATTTTTTTTTATCCAAAGAAATTATTAGGGCTTTTGTAGATAATATGATGGGAACAGTTTGGGAATATTTAAATGAATTTGGTGAAAAATGAGAGAGCACTCGAATAAGTTAAAGTTCAAAATTTCCGAAATATGAAAAGTCGATTTCTATTGTTTTGATTTTTGATACTACAAATTGATACAAGGATTTGACAGATGGCTTAAATGCACGTGAATTCGAGTGGATTGATCCCAAAAATTCCAAGGACAGGGAATTGATATCTTTGGTTGAAAATTTAGGAGAATTTGACGAGAAAAGCTCACCTAAATATCAAATTGATCTAAACAAACTAGTTTTGGTTAAAAAAATAAGTCCTCAATTTTGAGGGTTAAATAGATCAATTATTGATCCAGAAAAATCATAAAACACATTAAAAGCATAATTTTAGGATTTAAATAAAATATTTTTCCTAATTTTCTATCTACTAGAAACAATCACAATTGCAAAAAACAGACCTGGTATCTGCGGAGGCTCAATTAAACTCAAGGTAAGAACAGGCTCGGTACACAGCCGGTAACCCATTTAAACTCAGTTCGTTCGAGGCCAATCGCGCGCCATCTAAGCACTGAAGCCAAAAAATGTTATACTTCTGTGGGAGTAGGCTGTGGGTTTACTCCCTCAGGTCAAAACCTATATATGATTCTTGATTACCTTTAGACTGTGGGTTTAACTGCACCCTTTATGTACTTGAAAAACATAATCTCTCAAGATCGAGTAGAGATGTATAATTATTAGAATGTCTCAAAATTTCATTTTAAAGAATAATCATATAACGATTATTAGAGGGTTAGATCAAAGTATGAAAATAACTCAATTTTGAGATTTTTTTTCCTGAGAATAATTACCTACCCTAATTCTCCTTCTCTCTACCCTAATTCTCCTTCTCTCTCCCCTAATTCTCCTTCTCTCTACCTGTAGAACCCCAGCCCTTTTCTACCACCGAGAATCGAGCCTGGGCTCTATACAAATCGCACCTTTAAAGTACGAGAAATGATCTTATAGGATCCTCTCCCACTCATGTGTGTGGACTTCCAAAAAATTATCATTAAAGTTGGTACAAATATTTAAAAAAATCAAATCCGTAATAACTTTTTTAAAGATCTATGTCAATTTTAAGGGTGATCTTTTGAAGTCTTACACATGTAGGTGGAAGAGGGTCCTATAAGATCATTAACTCTTAAAGTAAAACCTACCTTCAAATAGTCTAGAGAAATTTGGTTTTAATATTGAAAATTTTAATGATAGATTTAAAATATAGTTTTTATTTTTAATTATAAAACTTAAGATTTTAAAAATAATATAAATCAAGCATATTTATGATAATTTGAAAATCTTGAAAATTGACAGTCGAAAAATGCGTCACAAGATTCACTATTTTTAAATTTTAAAATCGATATTTTTCTAATGTTTATGCATGTTGATGTTGAGATGATCAACTTGAGGATATTTGAGCATAAAAAAGCCTCCCCCAGTAAAAGTTTTTAGGTGGGCTGTAGTTTGATTGTTTAGGGCCACGGCTCTATATAAACTTTTTCTTTTATATAATGAACTTCTGAAAATAACCTCTTTTGCTGAAAAGCAATGGCCATGCAATAATTTTCCTCATCTTCAGGGTTCTAAGGGTTTTCGTGGGAGTTTTTAGTTGAGGGTTTAGTTTCAGGACCTGGTTCTCGCAGACAAAAAGAATTCAGGCCTAAAAGAGCATAAGTGGTTTCGTTTAGGTTTGCTCTTTGTTTTTACAGAGCAAAGACAAGCTTTACTGTTTTTTTTTCCTAGGGTTTATTCTTTGGTTTTGGTTTTCTCAGAGAGAAAAGAAGGGAAAACCATTTAGGCCTCTTATCCTTCCTCTTCTTCATGCAGTTTTCCTTGTATTTCTGAATTCAGCTATTCCAGAGCTTTACAAATGGACGATGGATCAAACAATCCTAAAAAACCTAGAAAGGTTTGTAAAGTAATTTTTCTTATCTAACTTCCAAGCCTTTAAATTGCTAGTATTTACCTGTCTATGATTTTTATCTCGATTTTTTGTCTTCTAATTATTTAGATGTTTTACTTATGTGCTCTGTTTATTGGCTGATACAGTTTATGCCAAAAGTGCGCCCAAAAAGGGTGTCCAATCCTGCTGGAGTTAAAAGGTATGTTTTGCTGTTGTCGTCATCATCACCATCATCATTTGTTGTGTTTATCATAAATTTCTAAATTGCAGTGAATCAATTGAGACTCCGGATGAGAAATTATCAAATGAGTTGTTGAAGCTCATTAAGGTGTGCACATCTTAATTCACAAACTTTTTTATTTAAGTTTGATATATAGAATAAATGTTTATCTGGGTCTGTTAGATAATGTAATTGGTTCATGTTTTGCTAATCTTCTCGTAATAACTATTACAAAATCATTTATATATCTTTTTTTTTTTTGAGAATGCTAATTTTGTATAAATATTTTTACATTAATTATTTAAATTTGCAGCAACGACGAGAAGATGGAGGGGGATGGGGTAAAAATGAAAAGAAAGGTGACTTTGTTATTCTATTCCTGTTGCATTGGTTTGTTGCAAATTCATATTCTTGGATTTTGTTATTGCAATTTAATGTGCTACTCCCATTGTTGCTATCTCGTTTTGGTATGGAGGAAAACAACTTCTTTTCCCCCATTTTGGAAGGGAAGAGTTGGGTAAACTTGGTAATGTTCTTTAGCTTGTTGAAGACGATATACATCAATGATTATCTATTAGAGTTTAGTATATAGTTCCTTTTGACTGATAAATAAAATCGAATTTGAAGAATTAGGACTCATGATCCTAATATAGCAATACATAACTATTGGGTTACTCCTTTTTTTACTTTTTTTATTTTATTTTATCAAAAAAGGAAAACCTACATGTTACATGCTTTTAGTGTTTGGAATACTTTGGAATTGTGTGACAGTACATAATCTCATGATACCAAACATTATAGTTTTGACTTAAGTGTAGAGTAGGATTTATTGGCAGAGGGAGTATGAGTAAGCACTTAACCATCATCTTATTCATAAATATCATAGAAAATAATCCTTGTGACAATACCGTGATGTCTTAAACTATGTACACTGCATGCTCTCAAGTATGTAATGGCATATGCATGTGTGTTTAAAGTCATGTCAAGCACTAGGATCTAGCTTATTGGGGGCGGTTCTTATTAAGAAGAAAACTGGCGGAAAGTAAATAGGTTTACTCACCTGTAAGTCATTTGCATATCTTCCTGTTCATAATATTCCAGTGTTATATGCTTACCCTTACATCAGAAATTAACATCTTTTACCATTTAGTTGCCCATCAAATGTATTCAAGTAGTTGTCATTTAGTTGGCATTTTAGATGGTATTTTTCTTTTCTTTTACTCAATTGTGGTATAGAAAAGGCTTTCAAACCTCATTCTTAGACACCGAACATCAATTTTCAATATGAGGTCATCATTTTCACTTGCTATCAAAGCCAGATCTCTAGATCTTTCCCAATGGCCTGAAAAACAAGCTCTCTAGTTCCATGACCCATTGAAGTGATACCTTCACAAAATTCTCATGTTGGTGATGTCACACCCCATGTAGATGATGTCAATCTACTATAGTTAATAAATGCTTCTCTTTCTGTAAAAAAATTTAAATTTACCCCTAACCAATTACCCAAAATACTTCTAGCCAAAAAGTGACTACATTGTGGGGTAAGCGTAAATGATTGTCTAAAAATATTGAGTACATTAAGGAAATACTCATATATATGAGTATCCCAACATAGCCCTATATATATGTTACAAATTTAGTATTTTGCATTATAAATTATAGATATAACCATGCTTAAGGTTATATTCTCAAACATAGCCATAAATAGCCAAACATAGCCATAAATATATTATAAACACAAAAATTAGCAAACTAAGGGGGGGAAATTTCGTAAAAAATGTAAAGCCAAACTTAAAAAATGAATACATGAAAATGAAAAAAAAACACAACATAACACAATACTCACAATAAATACGAAACCCTAAACATAAACAGTTGAATTTACTAACCTTTCAGAAAACCAATAGAGTGGGCTTGAATCGGTCACTTGCGGTTGCCAAAAGCTCTATTTTGCAACCTCTTTAATCTCTAAAAAGTTTCCAATGGAATGCCTTTTGATTCCACAAGAAACCAAAAACTACAAACTCTGTTGCGATCCTTAAAATATATATTTTTTGAACAAATTTTTTTTTTTAGTGCAAAATAGGGTTGTTTATGATCAATGTTAAAAAAGTCAGCTGCCCGACTGCCTAGGCGGCTTTCTGGAAAAAACGCCTAGGCGTTCTTAAGGCGGGTACTATTAGGTGCCAGAACTAGGCTCCCGCCTAGGCGGTTGGCTGACGATTAGGCGGTCAAAAAGGCGCCCGCCTAAGCGGCCTGCAAGGGTATGGCCGGAAAAAAATTTCGGGTGGGGGCAAAAAAATTCATTTTACCCCCTTAAAAGGGGGGATAAGGTTTGAGGGGTCATTCTTGCCCTCAAAAAACGAATTTACTTTAAAGTGAGAAAGAACTTGAAAAAAAAATAGATTTGAAGATTTTTTGAGAGATCGAATTTTTTTTTGAAATCCTCAAATGGTCATGATATTAAAGGATATTCAACCCCAATCTTTTTTAGGCTTATCTTTTAATGTTCTTTTTGAGTTATAATTATTTCATTTACAGTCTAAAGTTGTAAATGTTTAGGTTTGATCTATGCTTCCGGCACCCTAACAATATATTAATACAAAACTTACTTATTAAATAATAAAACAGACAACTTTATATATCATAAAATGGGGGGAGGTGTGGGGGATCCAAATTATTTTTTAAAAAAAATCACCGGATTTTTTGGGTCTAAGCGCCTGCCTAGGCGGCCCAGCCCCGTCCCCCCGCCCAACCTAGGCGGCCGCCTCCGGCTTATTGAACGTTGTTTAGGATTTTGGGGCCCAAAATGCCCCCAAATACAATTTCCCCCTTTCCAAAGTGGGGCAAGGGCATTTTTTCCCTTTTGGCAAGGCCCAATTTCAGGCCTTGCCAATAGGGCCCAGGGCAACAAGTTTGCCGCCCAGGGTCACCATGCTGCATTGGGCTGAAGAGTCCTAGTGCAGGGTCGTGAGGCCTCCCAGCCACCTGGATGGCTGTCTTTTTAACATAGAATATAAGGTTTTCCTAGGGAAATAAATATAACGTCCAACAAATTAAATAACGATAAAAAGAAAACAAATAAATAATGTTGTGGATATTCCTCCATAGATGTTTATGCTTGGCTCATCTCAGATTCACAATTTACAGCGGCACCTGTTCAAGTTGCATTTGGATATGGAAATGCAGCCAATTTTTCAAGTTCATCTAGTTATTCCAAAGGTGGCAGTAGCAGTAAACCCAAAGAGATAGGTCATGCATTTGATGGTAAGATTATCTTTTGTTACTTCTGAATGAGAAAACCATCTATGGAGCAAATATAATTATTCCTCTCCGTATGCTACTTTCTGACTCTTGAATCTGCAGATGGGAGCCAATTAGTGGATGTTAAGAGGGACGTTGACGAAAAGCGGGAAAAGGAATATGTCGAACCATGGGTTAGTTTTGCTCTGTCTTGCTTGTGTTTCTCTCTCTCTCTCTCTCTCTCTCTCTCTCTCTCTCTCTCTCTCTCTCTCTCTCTCTCTCTCTCTCTCTCTCTCTCTCTCTCTCTCTCTCTCTCTCTCTCTCTCTCTCTCTCTCTCTCTCTCTCTCTCTCTCTCTCTCTCTCTCTCTCTCTCTCTCTCTCTCTCTCTCTCTCTCTCTCTCTCTCTCTCTCTCTCTCTCTCTCTCTCTCTCTCGTCTCTCTCTCTCGACTCTCTCGTACTCGTCT
>NW_006499435.1:1816631-1845129 GCF_000471905.2 Amborella trichopoda
AGTAGTTAGTAGGTAAGGTACGGTACGAAACGAACGGAAACGGGAAAGGTAAGTAGTCGTACGTACTACGGTTAGGTTTGTTCGTCTCGTCTTCGTCTGTGTTCTTCTCTCTCTCTCTCTCTCTCTCTCTCTCTCTCTCTCTCTTCTCCCTCTCCCTCTCTCCCTTCCTCCCTCCTTCCTTCTCTCTCTCTGTCCTCTCCCTCTCTCTCTCTCCCTCCCTCCCCCTCTATCTCTCTCTCTCTCTCTCTCTCTGAGTGAAGTTCTTTTTATGTTGGTTTTGGCTGCAGGATTATTATTCGAAATATCCTGTAACCCTTCCTCTCAGGAGGCCGTACTCAGGGGACCCTGGTATCTTCTTAGGCTTACTCATATTGTTTTTGTATCTATTAACGATTGCTATTAAACGAAGTAAACAGTGCCATTGAGGGTTTCCGGTTTCCTTTGCTGTTCTTAATGGGGCCAAAATCCATGTCTTGAATATGCAAACGCATCTGTAATTTTTTTCAGCTTACCCTTGAGCTATGTGGTCATACAATAGTAAAAAAACTATGACAGCTCTCTTGTGCCAGAAACTCTTGATGAAAAGGAGTTTGGGGAGTCAGCTGCGAGTAAATCAGTTTGCAATGAGGATTCTACAAATGCTGCTGAAGAGCTTGGTCTAAAGGTATATTCTGTGCTTTACTTCTATGGTAATCTTTTAAATAAGAGATAACCATGAAAATTTGACCAGTTTCCAAACATTATACCAGAGTTTGAAACCATTTTAAAAACTATATTGTGTCTGAACTACTAAACAAAGATATCCTGAAAAGTAACCAGAAAAACCTCCTCACAGTAGACAAATCCGTCACTCCACTCTGGCTTTGGCCCACTCCTTACTGGGTCGATGTGTGTGCACACAAACACACACACACATATGATAGGTAGTGAACTCTTTCTCTCTCTACTTTTTTTTCTTTTGTGCGTGTGTGTGTGTTTTTTTGAAGTGGTTTATTTTACCATCCAAAAATTGACGTCACTCCATCTTCATGCTGCCCTACCTGCACATGAGAAGTAGGCACTCTTTTTTATGTGTGTTTCTTGAAGATTTATTCAACCATCCATAAATTGGTTCTCGAATTAGTTTGCACTCTTGTGAACACTTCATTTCTTAATGGTAGTATATGCTTGTATGTATTTTAGGGGATTGGTGTCAATTCTTGTGGTATATGCTAGATTTTGCTACCCGTCTGTTGTAAATTTGGCAGTGATAAGAAACCAGGATTCAGGTCCGGAATTGCTAGGATTGAGTCTGAGTCATCTGGTTTGACCAGCTGAGTTTGTTAAAACAAATAAAGTCTGGCCAAAGTTAAGATTCCGCAAGTTCTGAGGTCCTTGCTTGGGATTTTAAACACTGATATTTGGAGATTGCCTTTTCTGGTGTTTCTTGATAGGAAGAGAGAGAAGAGCGCCAGTTGGTATTTTTCCAATTGCCCGAATCTTTACCTATACCAAAGCGATCAGCCACTGCAGATGGCAAAGAGGTGCAAGATGACTCAGGCCAAAAGAGAACTGGCAAATCAGAGATGCCCTCTCGTCTTGAGGACTTGCAAGCTGGTTTTATGGGCAAACTGCTCATTTATGAGAGTGGTGCTGTTAAGTTGAAGATTGGTGACACTCTTTTCAATGTGAGTATAAATCGCAACCCAATTGTTTTTTATTCCAAATTCTTTGTTTGATATCTTTATGCCTCAAATAATTGTTACACGGTTATGGTACCATTAATGTGCTCCTGCTTCTTTCTCATCCAAAGAAATAGTTGAAAAACATGATATTGCTTGCTTCTTTATTGTATGGGCCGGATTGTGAATAACAATATGGTATCCAATGTCTCTGAGAGCACATGGGTACCCAAATGAGGTAGCCCCCACTCACCTGGAGTTAACTTCATCTTTTAATCAACTTGATCTCCTGTGTCTGCTCAACTTAGAGTGGCTCTGTGTTCTTTTCAGAACCCACGTCCATTACAACATTAGGTTGAACTTGCTTTACCATTTTATCCAAGAGAGAGTCAATGAATCACTCTCATTGGGTAGTAGACTTCTTTAACCTGCACAACCAGAGAGAGTCAAAGCACTATTGGAGTAGTACACTTCTTCAACCTAATGCACTTGTTCTGATGGTCGGATTCAGTGTTTCAAAACCAAGAGCGGTGGGGTGGATCGTCCACCCCACATCCGTGTTGGATGGGTTGGTCGCCAATTAGGATTGGGCCAAAAAGGTGATCCAGAAAAATATTTTAAAATGATAATAATAAAAATTTAAAATAGGTGCTTAAAAAAAAAGGAAAAAAATAATGAAAGGGGCTGTTTTTGGGGAGACTTGACCGGTATCGATACCTTTCCGGAACCAGTTCTCTCCCAGCCAATTCCCGTTCCAGATAGGGAATTGTCGGGTTTTGAAACATTGGCACAAGCTGTGAACTATTTTGTTTTGGATAAAAAAGCCTCTTGTTGTTTTCATATCGATAAATTTATGCAACATAGTTGATAATAAAAAATAATCATTTTATAGCAGCCAGGAGTATTCCACAACTTGTTTCAAGTTTTCTGACGCATATGAGTAGACTCGACTTGCAAGGTGTCGGAGTTTTATTACAAGGAACTAGGTTTGGCTGAATTTCCTGTATTTGATTACTAGAATCAGTACCAAAAAAGATGTGGGTTTTTTTTGTAGGATGTGCTTCCCTGTGTATACCTGGTCTTAAGTGGGAATCTTGTTGGCAAGAATAGTTCTTTTTCAAAACTGAAATACTCACCTAGCTTTTCATCGAAATTGAAAGACTCCAGCAAATTGACTTGGATTTGGCTATGACCATCTTAGATACCAAGTTTAAGTCATTAAATACTATTTAGCTTGAAATTACTTACACTTGGAATATATTAGGCTAGCAGGAAGTATAATTTTGGAAACTACTGCTTCACCCAAAACTTCAAAATTTGTTTTTTCTTGTCCAAGAAAGGGGAGAGTCCTACAACTTATTTATACCTTACCCTCGCCCTTGAGTGTCCTACAGCTTATTTATACCTTACCCTCACCCTTGAGAGTCCTACAGCTTATTTATAGCTTATCCTCTCCCTTGAGCAGGATACTTGGCATAGTTATTTGGTAATTTTTAGTCTGGGAGTCTATTTCATTATTTGAGAGAAATTGAGAGAAATAATTTAACATTTCTATCCAGGGATTTCCTATTGCTTTCATTTGCCCATTGTTTGGAGATTGATAATTCCCTCTCTCCCTCTCTCTCTCTCTATACCACACACACACACACACAGACATACACACACATCGCACGCACACGTACACATTTGAATGTTTGGATGTTGTTCTACTTTGTTGATGCAGTATGGTTTCACATTTTTGAATCATGGGGTTCTCATGAACCAATCTTGGTTCTCAAGAACCAGTTTTGACTTCCATACTGAATCTTGAAAATTTGGGTTGAGCCAATATTTATTATGAGGGGTTGAAAGTTTGGATCTTATCATTCCGTTCTTTACTATTATATTGCTCTCTCTCTCTCTCTCTCTCTCTCTCTCTATCTCCCTCTCTCAGTTGAAGTTGATCAATTGGTTGCCTTCTGTTCTTCAGGTTTCTCCAGGCTCCAAGTGTGAGTTTGCCCAAGAAGTTGCAGCAATCAATACCAGAGACAGGCAGTACTGTGTCCTGGGCGAAATTAACAAGCGGGCTATCGTGACTCCTGATATTGATGATCTTTTGAAGAAGTTGCAGTGATCTCCCTCTCATGCACGTGCACTAGGTTTCAATTTTCTCCCTGGAATTGTGGAGAGGAACTAAAATGTAAATATAGAATGTAAATATATTTGGGACGACAGAGGTAGCTGATCATTTACATGGGCTTCTTAGGCTTCAAGTGAAAAGCTCCCTCTTTTAATCTCTATTCATTTTGTTTGGGTTTTATAAGAGGGATAATATGCATGATCCTCAATTGTCTGCCATGGAAGAAAATCCAATGTTCATGAGAATGATCACCATCCAATTGGTTAAGGTGATGGAGTGATTGGGTCTCATCAGTTGCAGTTTGTGTCTTTATTTGGGGGGTCCTCATGCCATCAACTGTCTTAACCATTGATTAATATAGCAGGCATGTCTAGGAGTTTATCCATATTTGTGTTATGAGATGCTAATTTCTGTGATAATAGATGCTCTCTAGATTTATGGGTATTTCATTTTTTTAATTAAAATTAAATATCTTGAGGAGAGGGATGCATTGTCTTAAAGTTTAGGGCATGTAATGTACACGTCTAATGTGTTCTGAAATGGAAAGCATACTATGCAGCTCCTGTATGCTACATGGTGTGGGCTCTGGACTAAACTATGGTTTTGAACTTTGAAGTGACATCCAAACAATACGGTCGTGCTATCAAAAATTCATGTTTTATGTGGATTTAGAACACGAAATAAAATCAAAGTCACTCACAAAGGCATTTTCATGATCTTGCAGCTCAAAAGAATACTGCAGGTTCGAGGAGAATTAGATTGAACAATGGTGAGTAGTTCAAAAGTAAAATTTGCAATTTATATTTAAGATGGGATTGTATAAACTATTTATGCTTTGTGCAAGGAGGTTATAATCACTTTTATTCATCGATATGAAATCTAGTAAATGAAAATATGCAATAACATTTGAGAAATTTTGTAACAAATTTTGTGTCTAAACGACGGCACATTGTCAACCACCCGATTTTAAATTTAAGAGGGAGTGATGATCATGATCTCTTTGTATTAAAAGTAAATAATCTCATTGTATATGTTTTATATATTTCCATTTAGGATTCAAATCCTAATGCTTTGCCCTTTTCGAGTAGGCATAATCATGGTGGTTGAGATTATTTATCTATAAGCTTTTTAGTTCCAAATTTTTAACTTGCCAAGGAGCAACATATGAATAGGTGTGTAGCTCCGAAAACAGTGCCCATGAGAAAATGGAATTAGAGGACAATTTCTTTGCGTCTATGTACGAATGAGTCGCCTCTTTTCTTTTCTTTGTTGAAGTTTAGAACTTATTGATATCAAAGCAGGTTACAATATAACAGATATATCATCAACAATCAGGTAGATACATCATCAACAATCAGGCACAGTAAGATAAGCACTCCTTTTAGCTAAAGTGTCAGCCAAATCATTGGCTTCCCAATACACATGAGCTAAGGATAAGGTTAAAGAGGACATCAGCTGAAGATTTGAAATCCAATGGATTTAAGTTGTCAAGGAAACCGTTGCTCTTTCAAATACCATTTAATCACATTTATCGAATCCCCTTCAATAATAACATTTGCCACTGCATTTCTGGCCACTAGAATTTTCAGGCCATGAAAAATCTCAAGAAGTTCCTCATGATTTGCCGTAGTGATTCCACATAGGCCATCATATGCAGCTAAGACATTTCCTTAGCAATCACATACTACACCACCGTAGCCAGGTAGACCTGGATTACCCAACGAGCTTCCATCAAAATTCAGCTTAAGCACTCTTGGATCAGGTGGTTTCCATATAGTACAAGGTCTAACTTTAGGCACATCCAACTAAAAAAGGTTAGAGAGATTAATAAAAACATCAACCTTGGATGCCTTCCTTGATAACAACTAGCCATGACTAAAGGAATATTTTAATATTATTTAATACCCTTGTCAAAACAACAGGCTTTCCCTTCAAAGGTTCTTCGATTTCTCTCCAACCATACTTCCCATAGAACAATAACATGAAGGATATTCCAAATAGAGGTCCCAATTTTCGATAAAGGCACCTCCAATTGAGTGATCAAGTCCAACACATGTTGCGGTAAGGTTAGGTTCATCCCCAACAATTGAAAGCAACACCACCAGATTTTGGATACAAACGAGCAATAGATAAATAGGTGCACCCCATTCTCACCATCTTCCTTGCACATCAAGCAAACATTAGTGATGAACTTCCCTCTTTTAATTAGGTTGTCAACAGTTATGATTTTATCTTGAGCCGCCAACCAAAGAAAGACTTGCACTTTATATGTAATAGACTAATTCCATATTTGCTTTATCTTCGGAAGAGACCAGCGCACTCTGTCAAAGAAAAGTAATTTATAATAACAGAGAACTGACCATTATTTTCAATTTCTCATACCACTTTATCCTTTTCATGTTGCTTAATGAAATTTTGCTCAAGCTCTTGTAGCATATTAAGAAGCGGAAGAAAGAGATACCCTGAAGTCTGTCATAAGGGAAAGTGATATTCCAGTAAGCCTTGTCGCTTCTAAATTCCAACAAGTCTGCCACTATAGCCTGGGGAAGACTAACCTTATCAAACAGGAGGGGATATACATACTTTAAAGGTTCATTATCCAACCATTTGTGATGCCAAAAGGAAACCACGGATCCCGAACCAGGCAGCCATTGGACATTGCAGTCTAAAATCTGTTTGAGGGCATATATATCTTTCCAAAGAGGGGAGGTGCTCTCCCTTCCCTCTCCTCTTTTTAACCACATCCTAAATTCATCCACTCCGTACTTTGATAGCAGCACTTTATACCAAAGTTGTTCTTTGTAAGTGAGACTCCGCATAGCAGTGCAGCGTTCATAAGCGGCAATCTTCTCATCCTTAGGCCTCCTTCTCTCTTTGGTGTGCAAACCTTATCCCACCGAATAAGGTGGTACTTTCTTTCCTCTCCAAATGAGCCCTATAGAAAGTTGCGCTTCATACATTAAATACGCCTAGTTACTGCCCTTGGCATTCACAGAAGGGACATTTGGTAAATAGGGAGATTTGCTAAGCAAGAATTTAACAAGGTGACTCTGCCCCCCGAGATAAGTACTTAGGCTTCTAAAGTTCTAGCTTAACTTACGCCCTTTGTATGACATTGTCCCACACAGCAATGGGTAGGCGCCCATCGGAGATTGGCAGGCCCAAATATTTGAAAGGGAATTTGTCTGCTCTACAACCAATCTCAAAGCTAGATCTCTAACTAGCTCCTCATCACAATTTACCCCAATCATTGCCTTTTTCCCAAAATTAACTTCCAGCCCCATTAACACCTCTCAACAAATCAAGAATCTTTCAATCTTATCAATTTGCTCCCTATTAGCATCACAAAAGAGGAGTGTGTCATTAGCATATTGTAGGTAAGTAAAGTGGAAGACCATTCTGAGATACTTAAAATCCAGAAAAATACCCACGAGACACAATATTGCAAATCATTTTACTAAAGCACTCCACATACAATGTAAAGATAAAATGTGATAGTGGATCACCCTGTCTCAGGCCCCTGGAGGCCCTGAAAAAGCCTTTCGGGCTGCCATTAATGAGAACATAAAAATGAGCAGTTGACAGGCATCCAAAAATCCATTTTCTCCACCTATGACCAAAATCCATTTGTTTCATCACCTCTAATAGTATGCACCATTCCACCTTATCATAAGTTTTCTCCAAATCCAATTTAATCACAATACCCGGTTATCTGCTTAACAATCTTGAGTGAATACACTCTTGAGCAATTAGTACACTATCTGAAATCAACCTATTTTGAATGAAGACCGGCTGTGTATCCGTAGTGAGCATAGGGAAAACTGTCTTCAATCTTTCAACAATGATTTTAGCGACAATTTTATATAGGCTAGTAAGGAGACTGATCGGCCTGATATTAGAGAGAGAATAAATCACCGACCTCTTAGGAATCAATGCTATAAAAGTAGCATTAACACCTTTAAAAAACCCCCCCTCTCCATGAAATCCCTAACCATCTCCAACAGCTCTAGTTTGAGCAATGGCCAGAACTGCTGAAAGATTGCTAAGGGGAAACCATCTAGACCCAAGGCCTTATCTCTTAGGAGTTTAAACACCTCCCGCGTTAATTCTTCCATTGAAACCCATATTTCCAGAGTGTCTGCTACTGAGGGGGGAATCCAATCCAGTCAAATTAAGCTTGAACGGGATTTCAGTAGAAAAAGCCTTATGAAAATGAGACACAATACTGTTCTCCCATGCTATATTATCATCTTCAGGAATACTGAGAATCACTAGACCTGACAGGTCATTCTGTCTCCTGCGAGCGCTAGCTATAACATGAAAAAACTTAGTATTAGGATCTCATTCTTTTAACCACTTCACCCTTGATCGTTGCTTCCAATAAATCTATTCCATTCTAGTAAGGACATTAAGGGACGAAAGCAAATTATTCCTCACACTTAGATCAAATTCAGAAATAATTCCCACTTTTTAAATATCCTAATCCCACCTTTGGATTTCACGAAGGATATTATCAATTTTTGCTTTAATAGATGACCAGTTCTCAGACTTCCAAACAAGCAATTTGTGCTTAACATTGAGGAGCTTTTTATGTAGCTGAAAATCGATGGACTCAAAACTAATAGAATTCCCCCAAATGGACTTACCCCTAGCTCCTCTAACCAAACTAGCTCCAATCTGAAAGGCTTACTCCCATTATTACTATCGTTAGTATTAAGCAATATGGGATTGTGATCAGATGAAAGTCTCAGCAAAAGGAAAAGCTTCCATCCAATCTTGGGTCACCAAAAATCGATCCAATTTGGACATTATCAGATCATTAGCACGGCTATTAGACCAAGTAAAAATGGCCCCCACTAGAGACAAATAAAAAAGCTGGAAGCACTCAATAAAAGAATTAAACAAACACATCATGGAGTTAATTGCAATATTTGAGGAGGTCTCATCTGGCCATCAGATAAAATTAAAATCACCACCAAAAGAGATAGACACATCATTTTGAGAGAGCAAAATATCTCCAAGTTTAGTAAGAAAGCCTTCTTTGAGAGAATGAATCACAGGGCCATAGAAATTAATAATACCCCCATGACGTTCCGGAAGATGGCCCTTGAAAGAAAATAGCCAAAATTCTATCCCTTCTCTCAACACCCACACAATGAAATGAAAGGGGATTCCAAAGAATCCACAGACCCCAAGCCCCTACAACATCAATACCCTCAAACTTAACTATCCCTTGACCCCATAACTCCCTGACCACAACAAATTTGGAGCAATTGTTTTAGTTTCTTGTAAAATAACAATATCGAGTCTATATTTTTGAATAAGCAGTTTAATATCACTTCTACGTCTGATGTCTCCTAGACCTCTAACATTCCAAGAGAGAATTATCATTAGGGATTAAAAGAAGGACCTGGCCCCTCCATAGTCATCAGCAGCAATAGTGGCCTCATCTTTGTCCTGGTCGTCGTTGAAGGTAAAGGATTCACTGCTAACCTCGATCACAGTGTTTTCTTTGATTTTAATGCCCTCAATTGGCTGAATTCTCACTCCTTTAGCAGCAAGCCGTGCTGAAAATCTGATAGAATGCTTTTCCTTTTTGGGTTCTTCTGGCACAACCTTTTTTCCTTTAAAGGGCGTCAAGAAGGAACTTTCGTAGCCTCCATTTTCGCTTTCTTCGTGGCCTTCATCTTCGCCTTAAGGGTTTGAACAACCACGACTAGAGAAACTTCAAACGAGAGACCACAGTCGTCAATCATCGATGCCAGATAATAATCCTTAGTAATAGTCTCTAGCTCTCCACCAAAACTATTTGGGTCCGGCAATTCTGGGGAATCCAACGTCTTGACAGAGGCAAGAGCATCAGAGCTAACCATCATGCTAGACGCCTTCGTCTCCTCAGTCATCAACTCCAAAGGCCCTATGCTCATGGATTCCCGGACATTCCTAGCATGGCTAGAAGTAACTGAGCCAACAAACTCACCGGAAACCTTCGCCTCCTTAACCATCATCTCCAATGGTTCCAAACTCGCAATCCCCATCCTTGACGAAATGAAGGAGTATAGGCCCGGGGTGTGGAACCACTTCAATCAGTTGTTCCCAACCTACTTCCACCAAATCCAAGCCCTCCCTTTCTGACATAGAACCATTAACAACTTCCATAAAGGTTTCACCATCCGCCATCTCCAGGTTATCCTTGTCGTCTACTTCATCAATCATAATCAGAGCCAAGGGATTGACAAGCTTCGTCGGCCCACACTGCAGCATCCTTTTCTTCTTAGAGGCCTGGCGAAAGGGGAGTATCCTCATTTTCAACAGCAAGCTCCACCAGAGAAGCGCTATGATTGCACAATGGGAACCCTGAGTTTTTCCAAGTTTGAGCAAAGTAGTGGTAGGGCTTTCATTGGACCTCCCCACCGGCACAGGCTTCAAATGAAAAAGAACTTCCCAATGGCATAGGGAGTTGTAACCCCTACTCAAATGTCGCCGAAGGGAAGCGTGAGGACTGGGGGACGTCCAATCCATCATGGGAGTAGTACGTCGCCATAAATTTCGGGTTCCCCTCTACACACCCTAACGTCTTGTCCCCATTATCAAACCATGCCTTTTTCGGTGGACCCTCAGGATCATCACTAAAATCTATATCTATCGAATTTAACACAACGTTGGGTGTGGGTGAAAGGTAGTCAAAGGAATTGCTAGGATAGCGGCCCACCGATATCCACCTTTTTTTTAATTTCAAATTATTAGATCCCCACGGAAGTCCACGTGTCTTCTTGAACCGCCTAAACTGGCGCTGGCTGTGAACATGCAGAGGCACACTATCACCATTGACAAGGTTATGGTTCTTCTTATGCTTTCTGTTGCCGACAACCGTCCAGCCCTCATCACTAGTAGAGTTGACTACTTTAGGAGGGGGGTGACCATTATCTTCTAACACAAATTCAATGAGAAAGCTATCGTAACTAAAAATCTATTTTTGAGATAGATTTTTTGATCTAATTTTTAAGGACACGTAATCTCTAACATGGAGATCATGAATATTAATAAATAAATAAATTTTAAAAATTTAAAATAAAAATTCTATTAAAAAAATATTTGGACCGTTAATTTCAATTATTTTTAGATGGACCACCTACTTGCATCAATCTTTAAGATTGATACTTTTTATGTTGGGGACTACAAATGTAGAAATGCGGTCCCCGCCGTATGAAACAATTTTCCATAAGAGAATAGGCAAACTAGATTTTCTTATAGTCTCATCACCCCATGCCTTGCCGTCCTTGTTCTAATTGAACCCCTGTGAATATGAATTGGTTGGACAAACCTATTCCTCAGTTAATCTGGATCGGCAAAATTGGTCAATAAATAAATAAATAAATATATATATATATATATATATATATATCTAATAATAAAAAGCTTAAAAAAATAAAATGAAAAGGGCCTAAATTGACCGATTCCGTGATAGAACTGGTTGGCTAGAGTTCCCCATTTATGATGGAAAATGGGGTACTCCCACCGATTCCTGATTCGAATTTGGCAATTCTTATATGTTGTTTAAAACCCTAAATTTACGATTGTGACGTGTGAATGCACTGTAAGAAATTGAGATGCGCTCATTATATCATGGGAAAATTACGTACATATCATTTATAGTTCGCGTTATTACAAAACTACCGAATAGTTTCCGTTATTATCTATCTGTCCGTTTTTTTCATTTCAATGGATTTTCGGTTGTTCAACAACCGAAATCAGGCCAATTTCAGTTTTTGAAAAACCGAAAATTCAAAATTTTCGGAATAACCGAAATTTTTTTCGTAGGTATTCCCTTTTTTCCCATTGTTGCACAACCGAATTCAATGGATTTTCTATTGTTCAACAACCAAAATCCTCTATACCCTTCTTCACTCATGCTTGACCCGTCTTTTCCCTTTAAACTCCTATAAAAGGAAGAGTTTAAACCCACCTAATGTAACGTATAGAGTGACAATAGATAAACATAGGGGAGAGTTTAGATAAACGAGAATTTAAAAGGTAGGGAAGAGTTTAACCTAATATAGAGAGATAATGGATAAACATTAGGTGGGTTTAAACTCTTTCCTATCCTTTAAACTCTCCCCCTATGTTTATCCATTCTCTCTATATACCTTACATTAGGTGGGTTTAAACGTTTATCCATTTTCTCTTCTACGTGGGTTTAAACGTTTATCCATCCTCTCTCCTACGTGGGTTTAAACGTTTATCCATTCTCTCCATATATGTTAGGGGGCCGTTTGGATACCTGAAAATATATTATTTGTGAAATATATTACTGGTGTAATATATTACCTCTAAATGGATTGTTAATGTTTGGGTAGTATTTAGATGCAGCTTGAGAAATATATGGTTATTGTTTGGTTATGGCTGGAAGAAATATAAGAATGCATTACCAACATTTTACCAACACGTGCTTATAAACTATCAATGTTTTTTTTTGTCACAAAATTCTACTAAAATGCAGAATTATCATTTCTTTCTTTTTTGTTACAAAATTTTACTAAAATATGGAATTAAAATCATCATCACACCATTCTAAAAAAATTCTTAATAATAACATTATCACCATTCCAAAAAGATTTTTTAATAATAACTTGTACCATTTTATAGTCATCATGATACCATTTCCTGCTTATTTTACATGCCTTTGGCACTTACATGGAATCACATATCTTCTAACATGGCATTGGTTTCAACATGATAAGTTATTGGAACGATATAATCGGAATAACATGATTTTATTATGATAAGTCTTATTCTTATTTATTTTTTATAGAAGTCTTTCAAATGTCTTTCTATATAATTTCAAATAAACAATAAATTTATGATACTAAATTCAAAAACTCTATGGTACAAGTTAAAAAATGGGAAGAAGTTTGATTAGTAAACTAGAGGTTTTGTAATTGCAGTATAAATTTTTGACGTATTGAAGGAGATTAAAGAGATATGTTATTTCAATTGAGATTTTAGGAATCTCTTATGAGGATTATGATGTATAATTTATCATTACTGATTTTTATTTTTATTATTTTTACATGACGAGACCGGGCTTACCACAAAAAGATTTTTTTAATCAAGAATAAGATAGGAAAAAACGCACATGAAAGATTTCTCAAAATTACCCGTCACTCCCGTAATAGATTTTTCATCTATCACTGTGCATAATGGATTTCTTGATTGTACCCAAACATACGATTATGTGTACCCAAACAATGGAAATCTATTATCACGTAATAGATTTTCAAGTACCCAAAACTGCCACTCGGTTTAAAACTCTTTCCTATATTTATCCATTCTCTCTACAATGACTAATCTATGTCGATAAACATAAGGAAGCGTTTAAAGGGAAAAGACAGGTAAAGCATAGTTAAAGATGACTAATCTATGTTGATAAACATTGAGAAGAGTTTAAAGGGAAAAACGGGTAAAGTGTAGTTAAAGAAGGGTATAGAGGATTTCGGTAGTTGAACAACTGAAAATCCATTGAATTCAGTTGTTCAACAACCAAAAAAAGGGAGTGCCTATGATAAAAATTTAAGTTCTTGAAGAAAACAATCGAAAATTTTGAATATTTGATTTATCAAATACCGAAATTGGTCTGATTTCAGTTGTTTTATAATAAAAAATCCATTGAATTCGGTTGTTCAACAACCGAAAAAAAGTAAAATTATCTTTTTTTAAAAAAAAATTGTTATGACATGAAAGAAATGAATAGATAGGTAATAACGAAAACTATTCGGTAGTTTTGTAATAATGCAAACTATAACGAATATATAAGTAATTTTCCCTTATATCATTATTATCATCACCCGAGCCTTATTCCAACTATTTGAGATTGACTATATGAATCTTCTTATACCATTCATAAGTTTGAGATTTATTAAAAGATATGAAGTTTTATGCTGGCTGCCCTGCCTAAAACTTGACAGCTCTATGGAATTCCCCAAAACCCAGTACACCATTTCTTCCCTCATTTCTCTTCTGTCTCACGACTCTCTTTCCTCTTTCCTATCTTATCTTTCACACTCTCTCCTTCCTTTTTGTCATAGCCCCTATAAGAGGGTGGTCAATATGTCACGATGCCCCCGCAATAGTAGCGTACTCAACAAAAATCCATAGCCCTGATCTTCAAATTAGTTCCTGCTACTCATTGCTAACGGCCCAATGTTTAATGTTGCTAAAACTCTCATCAATGTTAATCATAAGCCTTTCATGTAATGGAAAAAACAATTCAATACATAATTACTGCATAATTACTTATCAATTGAATTGCATAACTACATATCACAAAATACAAAGGGGTCGATATTTTGAATACTGGACATCAAAGAACTAAAAAACTTTAAATGACGTGAGCTATCCGGTAATACGAACACCAGACAACTTTTTGAGTTTGAAATTAAAATATGCTCTATATCTGGTGTTTTCATTATTGGATCGAAGCAACTTATAAAAAAATAAAAAAAAAAGACAGTTGGTGGTGCTTCTAATATTAGGCATATTAGCCACCAAATGGTAATAAACCCAATATAATATGTATGTAATTTGTCCTATACTTTATCTTATCTAATAAATGCACACACGATCGGTACATTTGTTATGAGATTATATGCAATGAGATCATTTACTTTTGATACAAAGTGGTCACGATTCCTTATAACGATTTGATGTGAAATTTGATAGCTTGGATATGTCAATAAAATTTGAAAAAATTTATTTTCAAGTTTGAACTTAATCAATGGAATAATTATAATCAATATCATATCCAATGGTAAAAAATTAATGTGACCATCATGCATTAAATGTAAATGGTCTTTTTTTATAATTTCTCATTTCTTATTTGGATTCGCGCGAGGGTGAAGACCCACTATGCACGGGTGAATGCACGTGTTAAAGCCACGGATTAAATGAACGGTAGAGATCGACTCGGAATAGATCTAACGGCTTCGAGCCTCACTTCTTTATAAAACCTGTCCAACCCTAGTTTGCTCGATACCGGTAGGCGGTGATTCGATTTCGCGCGAGGTGAGCTCTCTCTCTCTCATTACATCTCTTTATCTCCATGCATTTTAACTGTATTTATCTACATTTATTAATTTGTTTCTCATAGTTTTATTTTGTGATTGTTTATTGGTTTTCTTTTTTTTGGTGGTTTTTTTTCGCTTGGTTTTCCCTCTCTAAGTTCCTGGGCTCAACAATCTAGGGTTTTGCATTGTTTATTTGGTTTTTCAGTGATATAGATCTGCAAACAAGCTAGGGAATGAACAGATAACCACTCAACTACCTTGTGGACTTTTAATTCTCTCTCTCTCCCGTCAGTTTACTTATGCAACACGATTGTATTCTAGGGTTCCATTTCTTGTTTCCTTGCACTCTTACTTTGTTAAGATAGGTGGGCAATCACTTTAGTATTGAAGAACTTGCACTCTTATATTTCTCTGAATCTCTCATTTCTGGGGCATTAGGCACCATGCTAATAAGACCAATCGATCTTGAGTCCCGAGTTTTTTCTTTTATTTGTTATTAGGTTAGTCAATTTCTGATTTTGTAAGATGTTCAAACTAGTTTTGTTCATGTTCTCTTTCACTGGAAGACCTTTGGAGCAACTGACAGCACCTCTCTCTCTCTCTCTCTGCAATCACTTATAGGCTTCAATTGCAAGGCGCAGATTATATTCTATTCGAAAAAATTTACCAGACCCTGATGATACAAATGTTATTATTGTTTCAATGTTTCCGTTATGGTTTCTTAGATGGTATGGGAAATGCTTGAAAAACACCACGAAAAGTATATACCATATGAATTATGTTTTGTCTTTTACCTTCACATAGTTAATAAGTAAACTGTATATGGTTATTCATATATGAATGGAAAATAATATGTGTTTCTCTTATATAATTGTAAGTGGAAGCAGGTTTGGGAGTTTTGGGATTGGTTTTAGCAGTTTCCAAATAGGTTTCAAGGAAATAAAGCTTAATTCTATATCATTTTCTGGCAGTGTTATATGCTGATCCGTGGATTAGTGTGGATAACTAAGGGAAATTCTTTTATTGATAATTGGTTCATTCATTTTGAAGTTCATAACATCATTTTAGCCAATTGCATTGCTTTTTATCCAATGCATATTGATTTGAAAGGGGTTAACTATCTGAAATGGATGACTTCACAAAATATCACTGGTAGTTATATGTGCTTAGTTTTAGGCTTGAATCATTGTCCAGGACTTATGGCGTTCTTTCAAGGTGGGCCTATTGTGAACTATATTAAAAAATTTAGGGAGTATAATGAACTAGGATTAATTGAATAGTTTAGATCTTGGATGAGTTGATTGATTTTGCCACCAAGCCATACTTTTATTGTCATTGTATAGAGTTTCTGCCATCTCCAATTTCAGCACAGTTAAAAAGAGGCGGAGTCCAATAAAAAAAATGGATTTGTTGAGGTAATGGGTTAGAGTTTGAAACATGAAACTTGTAGGAACACATATACTGAGATGGCGTGCATGTTTGTCTGCTTGTATGTGTGTAATGTTTGCATTGCTTGTTACCAATGCATATTGATTTGAAAGGGGTTAACTATCTGAAATGGATGACTTCACAATATATCACTGGAAGTTATATGCGCTTACTTTTAGGCTTGAATCATTCTCGAGGACTAGTGTTTTTTTTTTCAAGGTGGGCCTATTGTGAACTGTATTAAAAATTTAGGGGGTATAATGAACTAGGATTAATTGAATAGTTTAGATCTTGGATGAATTGATTGATTTTGCCACGAAGCCATACTGAAAAATTATCGATATTTAAAAGCACTGGTTTACTTGTCACTGTATAGAGTTTCTGCTAACTCCAATTTCAGCACAGTTATAAAGAGGTGGAGTCCAATAAAAAAAATTAATTCGTTGAGGTACTGGGTTATAGTTTGAAACATGAGACTTATAGGAATACATGTACTGAGATGGAGTGCATGTTTGTCAACCATTTTTCTGTATGTGTGTAATGTTTGCATTGCTTGTTACCCAATGTGTATTGATTTGAAAGGGGTTAACTATCTGAAATAGATGACTTCACAAAATATCACTGGAAATTATAATGTGCTTGGTTTTAGGCTTGAATCATTCTCCAGGACTTGGGGGATTTTTTCAAGGTGGGCCTATTGTGAACTATATTAAAAAATTTAGGGGGTATAATGTACTAGGATCAATTGAATAGTTTAGATCTTGGATGAGTTAATTAATTTTGCCTCCAAGCTATATTGAAAAATTATCTATATTTAAAAGCACTGGTTTACTTGTCATTTTATAGAGTTCTGCCATCTCCAATTTCAACACAGTTATAAAGAGGTGGAGTAAAAAAAAAAAAGGTATTCGTTTAGGTAATGGGTTATAGTTTGAAACATGAGACTCATGGGAATACATCTACTGAGATGGCATGCGTGTTATCTGCCATTTTTCTGTTTGTGTCTAATGTGTGTGTTGCTACAGGTGTCTGCTTATATGATTTCTGAATACATGTTTCGAAACCATGGACACAATTATAAGACGATAAGATCTTATATAGTTTTATGCCACTATTGGTCTAGTGTCAACAAATTCCATGGGGAGTACTTACTTCCTTGACATTTGGTAGTTAGCGTGTTGACCTCCATATTTCCAAGCTTCCAAGAAATGTCACTTTTTCTCTAACATGTGTTTTCTGTCAAAAGTGTCACCAACATGACTGCTTGGATTTATGTTGTTTCTCATGGATAATTTGGGTGCTCTATTTTTAGGAGGAGCAGACTGTTTATTTGCAAGACATGTGTTAAAAGTTCTTTATGGCATTTCAATGTGGTATATGTATTTGGCTTGTGCATCACGATTTTGTTTTCCTGATTCTAGTTCAAATTTTTCTTCCAGAAGTGATCAACCAACAAGGAAGCTGGTTTAGAGTTCCCAATGGCTCCCCCTGCTAAAGGTGTGTGATCAATCTTCTATCTGTTTGATAGTGATATTAGATACTTAAAAGTTGATTATTGCTTTTTTATACGAAAATTACTTGACCTTCGGCTGTCCTTGATTGCCGCTCCCCATATTGTTGTTTTGATGATGTATTCTTTACTTATGTGCTTGTAAGAAACATAAAAACTTTCAAAAGTGGTTCTGAAGATTTCATTATATGCATTAGTTGACATGCATATGGTATTCTTCTTGGAAGGTTAGTGTATTCTTTGTATGTTGGTTATGCCATGTCCTGCATGAATGTTTAGGTTCCTGTGATTTGATGTGATCTGTTGCTGTGTACATACATTGATATTTTCCATTCTTTGTATCACAGTAGCTGGTGATTGGAAGCCTCTCTTCGGGCTTGGTGGAACTTCACTTGTCTTTATTTGACAGTGAACATGTGGAGAATCATGGTAGTTATGGAATATAAAGTTGACATTGAGCTGTTGCAAAAAGACAGTGAAGTCATCAGCTAGATAGCTCAATATCTCCTTTTCTTTTGTTTAGAAAGACTTTTTTGATAGTTAGATAGCTGAATATTTTTCAAGGACTTAATGATTAACATCTCTCCCATGTCTTAATTTTTTTTTTTTCTCTCCAAGTAGCCTGAATGGTAGATACTTATTCTCAGTGTCATATAATTTTTCTTTTAATTTCGAAAAAGAAAATGATAATGACCAGTTGCCTTCTATGGGCATTCTGCACTCCATCTGCGAATCAAATTCTTTCCATCAGAACATATGATTTTGACCTTTATTTTTATGTTCGTGAAATATACAAAGACGATTGTAGTAGCATCTGAATTAAACATTGTACAAGCAAGTGTGCCTTCTTTTGGAACTAGTTTGAAAGTTTCATGTAACCAAAAGAATCCCGGCTGAAGCAATACAGATTTATGATGAGCTTTACAATCTATTTTCTTGGAAAAAAAAAGGAGCTTTATAATTGTTACGTTGTAAAAAAATGATATTATTAGTGTAACTCCACTTTAAAAGATATCAGCATGGACAGACTTTGGTCAATCATAGGTGTTACTCAACCTTTGCGCATTCAAACTTTTCTCCTATTCTATGAGTCATCCTTGAATGGCGCTACTCTAGACTCTAGAGTCCAAACCCATGAATTTCCCTGTGCTGGTCCTTTCTAGTGCACCTCCTAACTGTCTGTTGATGGTAACTAATAGGTTTGGGAAGGGTGAAATTGGCGGCTTTGTTGTTTTCTGTGGTTGTTTCTTAATCAATAATTGATTATGGGCTTTTTGTCTCGACCATTCTCAAGAAAAGAGTGGCTTATGATCATCTAAATTGCGAGGTTGGACTTTGTTGATTGCCTCTTGTAAATTCAAAAGTTAAATCACTTCTTTACCTTAATCTACCTCAGGTGGCCCTTGCCTTTCCCCCAAGTTTCTCATGCATTTGTCTGAAAAAAAAGGTTTTATCTTGTTTCTCTTGGTGAATGTTAGTCAGCCCAACTAAAGAATACCCCTTTCATATATATAATTTCCAGCTGTATACACACCCCCACTCTGACTGACTTCCAATAGAGGCTGGAGATGTTTTGTTTCTTATTGTCTGGGAGCATTACATATATGTAATATCCAGCTATATATACACCCCCCTACTCTGACTGACTTCCAATAGAGGCTGGATATGTTTTATTTTTTATTGTCCGGGAGCATTATAGTAGGATACTTCTTATGGAGAGAACCCCAATTAGTGAGAGCTCTCCTTTTGCTTAATTTGTTATAAAAAATTGCTGTTCCTATTCATATATATCTGATTTATGTTTTTTATAGCTACAGCATTTAGCACCAGTATGGTACCAAATGACCAATAGGATTCTACTGTACTCATCTAGGATGATGCTGATGCTGGATATAAATTTGATATTATTTAATTCATAATGTAGCCGACGCTAATTAGTTGGGAAAAGGCTTTGACGATGATGATGATTATTTAATTCATAAAACAATGACAATTATATGGAGAAACCAATGATCATAATTATTTCTCATGTTAAAACTTTTACCTAACCATATTGTGATTTTATCCTGAATAGCCACTACAAAGAAGCCTGACCCCAAGGCACGGGCCTTGAAGGCTGCGAAGGCAGTGAAGTCAGGGGCTTCAACTCTGAAGAAGAAGACAAAGAAGATTCGAACTTCTGTTACTTTCCATCGCCCAAAGACCCTGACGAAGGAGAGGAACCCCAAGTATCCTCGCATAAGCGCGCCCCCGAGGAACAAGCTAGACCATTATCAAATCCTCAAGTATCCACTCACAACTGAGTCTGCAATGAAGAAGATTGAAGACAACAACACCCTTGTTTTCATTGTGGACCTTCGTGCAGACAAAAAGAAGATCAAGGCTGCTGTGAAGAAAATGTATGATATCCAAGCCAAGAAGGTCAATACATTGATCAGGTGAGTTTTTTGTTGTTCTTGGGGTTGCTTGTGTTTTCCATGTTTTATCTTGGGGAGTGGAGGATGGTACATTTTCTGAGAAATCTAGGAAAAGAGAAGGCTTAATGCAATCCAATTACAAAAAAGAATAAAAAAAAGGAAAAGAAAAAATCCAACAGACTGTAAAAAAACCATAGTTCACAGGTCATGACCATTCTTTTGTATGATGGATGATGATGGAGAGAGATTGAGGCCCAACATTGGGGTTGTCTCTTGTTTTGATTTGCCCCATTCTCCTTCACTGTCCAGGATAATGATGTTCTGGGGACTGGTTTTTCCAAAGTCCACTGGATTTTATTATACTTTCCTGCTTCAAAATAGCTCATGTTTAAAAAATATTTATTGTTGGGTCTTTCAACAAATTTAAGATCTACGGATTTATATTAATTTGTTTGTACCCTTTTCAACTTTTGTTTACACGGATCACCTGTTGATACGCACGTCAGTTAATCTCCCTAAAAATTATGAATGAGAAGACAAGCTTTTAATAGATCAAGGGAGCTCATATTAGTTCTAGAAATTTAAGGTACTATGTAGTGTTGAAACTAACAATGCATGTGTTAGGCAGAATTGTCTCTCTTTATAATGAGGTTTTCATTTAGTTTGATCGTTCTAAGAAATCTATTTCCCCTTTTTAGTTTGTTTTCTTGAAACTGAAACCTAATTTTCTTTTAAAAAACCTCTACTTTCTGCTCTACATCTTGTCGTCTATTTTCTTCAAAACCTCTTTTCCTTTTATTATTGGGAAGTCTATCATTTAAGGGATCGTAATCATAGTTATCAAGATCGGATTCGCTACCGAATTGGTGAGGGATCTAGTCCAATAAAAATCTATTCAACAGCCGGTCGAACCGGTTTGACCCATTTCTTTTTAAAAGATATAAGAAATTAAGTTTAAATGCAATATAATAGAAAAACATTTATGAACTTTGTATAGCTCGTTGGACTGGTCAAACACTAACTGTTTACTCTCTTTAATAACGCTAATTTTTTTGTACTTTTGATAAACTAGGTTTTTGCTTTAGACCAGGTTGGCCAAGGCACCAATCGATGGTCTGGTCTGGACTTGATAACTATTGTAATGCAATACAAAAACTTTTTAATTTTCGTCTTATTCCTTCAGCTCAAAAAATATCTTAAAAAAATACTCAAATTGCTCTTACAATCCTAACAAGCTTGGGTATTTAAATAATCCACCTACCTAAATTCGGGCTGGGAAATGTGTCGGGTAGATCCAACTGGGTCCGGGTTTGGACTTGGACAGTGGACCCAACAGGTTAGGTATGGGTCCACTTGACCTTGACTTGTCAGGTCAGCCCACTTGGACCATTCCAATACATATATACATACAAGTATATATAAAGGGTGCGGTTTGTATAGAGCCTAGGCTCTAAACAATCAAATAAGAGCCTACCCTCAAATAGTGTCGAGAAATGTGGTTTCAATATTGTAAATCTTTGTGATAGCCTTAAAGTATATATTCATACTTATTTATAAAGTTTAAAGCTTCAAAAATAATGTAGATCGACATATCTATGAAAACTTGAAAATCTTGAAAATTGACGGTCCAAAAATGCATTACAAAATACACTATTTCCAAAACTTGCAATCAATTTTTTTGTCTTGTCCATGCATCTAGATGTCGAGATGATCAATTTGAAGATATTTGGGCATCTAAACCACCTCTTCTAGGGAAATTTTTGAGGTAGGCTGAAATTTGATTGTTTAGAGCCTCGGCTTTTTATAAACTTTTCCCATATATAAATATGTGCTACAAAATATTTAACGTAATTTTTTATACATTTTTTCTTATTTGGTCGGGTCCTCATCCCAGGGTTAGGGTCTATCCTAACCAAACCCAGCGCTCGCTGAAGGCGCCCCAAGAAAATGGTGGGTACGTTTGTTGGGGTCAAATTAACTGAAATGCTGCTGCTTTGGAGTTCTCAACCCTAAATAGGGGTATGTTGGGTATTTTTTAATTAACTTTTAGGAGCTACTTAAGTTTGAAAGTGAAATGCTCTAATATTAATTGGGATCTCCTGATCCCCTTAATTATTGACCCCGTAAATTACATTTTTCCTTTTTGGCTTTTAACTTGTTTTATTGGTTGTTTTTGGAAGCCTAGTTTCCTTTCTTCAAACTTAAGGAGTTGTGTTGTTGTTTTTGGTGGGCTTCCATAATACAGACCGGACGGAAAGAAGAAAGCGTATGTGCGGTTGACGCCTGATTATGATGCACTCGATGTGGCCAACAGGATTGGCATCATTTAAACATGTGGTAACTTTGTTTCCTTGAAAAATTTTGCTTGAGTAGTGTTAGAGATGTAGAGACAGGAGATTCATTCCCGTTGCACTTGCCGATTTATACAACTTGTTTGATCTCTCTAGGGTTTTTGTGCTGGATTCACATGATATGTATATCATGCGATTGGGTTATTCAGGAAAAAAGCTAAAATGAAGATGATGGGTTATTTGGGTCTTGGTCAAGTGAATATTCAGAGTATAAACTTACTAGGCCGAACAGGATTGACGGGCTGACCTGGATTGATGATTTTCTCAACTGAGCTGGAGAATATTAAAATATTGTATTTATATTTCAAAATAAATAAAACAATAAACATAATAATAATAAGTAAAGTATGTGGGAACCAGGCTATTTGGTGAAATCCCCTTTGTTTGGCTCATGATCGCCCGGTTTTATAATAGAACCGGGCTGGTGTTTTATAACAAGGAGTCTGGTTTTGGATTGTATTGATAGGCAGCTGATGAAAAATTGGTTGAAAAATAATAAACAATAAAAGTGGGGAATTTGGGGGTCAGGGAAGATCTTTATCACGAACCCACCGAATTTGATTTGGAGGCAATTCTTCATTCAGGATGTTGTCTTAAACTGGGCTGATTCTTGGTTATGTAAAGAACCGGGTCAGTTCCCTGCGTTGATCCGGATCGATATAACTATTTCGTTGTCTGCATGGGCGACTTGTAACGCATGACTATGAAGTGTGATTTCGGGCATCTATCGAAGTACTGCAAAAGATTTCATTGTCTTGTGGGAGCAAATTGTCCATTTACTCTCGAGCAAAACCGAGTTTGGAGTATTTTTAAGCCCTGATATAACCCCTTCAATTCATCATTTATACTCAATAAATAATAATAATAATAATAATAATAATAATAATAATATTATTATTATTATTATTATTTATAGGAAAAATTACAAAAATCCCTCGAAAGGGAAACTTTCTAGTCAACCTATCCAAGCTAGTTCTTTTGGGAGCACTTTCCTGGTATATGCCCAAGTCAAAAAAATTATATATTTTTTTAATAAAAATACCCATGGTTCTGGATTGTTTTTATTTTGTGTTGGATCGCATGATCAAATTGTTGGATTGTTCTTATCTTGTGTCGAACCACAGCTTTTATAGAAAGCTCAAAGTGTTGGACCGTATTTTCAAAGTGTCGGACCATTTTTATTTTGTTCCGGATTGAATGCTTTTTAGAGGGTATTTTTGTTTTCATTTTACCTTTTTTTTTTATTATTGGGGGGGTGTTGGCTAGGGAAATTAAATTAAGGGTAAAAATTGCTAAAAAATAACGTGGTTACGGGGTAGTTGTCTAGAAAGTATGATTTTGGGAAGGTTTTTGTAATATTCCTTTATCAAGTTTAGGTAGAGTCAATGTACTAAACAATTCAATTTGAGCCTACCACAAAAATTTCACTAGAAGAGGTTGATTTGATGTCTAAATATATTTAAATTGATCATCTCGACATCAAGATGTATGCATATGAGAAAAAATGGAGTTTAAGTTTTGGAAATAGTGTATTTTGTAATGCATTTTTGGACCATCAATTTTCAATATTTTCAAGTTTTCATAGATCTGTCAATCTACAATATTTTTGAAACTTTAAACGTTATAAATAAATATGAAAATATATTTTAAGTCTATCACAAAGATTTTCAATATTGAAACCACATTTTTCGACATTTTTTCGACACAGGTAAGCTCTAATTTGATCGTTTGGAACCTAGGCTCTATACAAACAAGGTAAAGTATGCAAGAGACTATTAGCCTTTTATGTGTAGGGAAAGCTTTCTATGTGCCCCCTACAACATAGAAGTTCTATGTTCCCCTTACCATCTAGCCGTCCATTTTTTTATCAAGAGAGCCACTCACTGTTTGATTTTAGATCTGACGTCTCAAGGTATTTTATTTTTAGTTTTTTTAATACAATTTCTTTGAATATGAAAGTTGGTACGTGCCATCTTCTCATTGGGGTGCACCTATAAAAAAATATTAACAATAATTTTTTGATAAAAAATAATGACCAAATTATCCCTTGAAACTTTTAGCGGTATTTTGGTCATTTTATTTTATTGAAAATGTTTTTTTTTATATTTTTAGTTAGTGCGAGTTTAATATAGAAATGGACGTCCAAATTTTGGCGTCAAAACAGTTTATGGAAAAAAAATAAAAAATAAAACAATGTAGAGGTGTGACATTATGATTGGACAATCTTAACCCTCGATTAAAAAATAGACGGTTGGATAAGGGGGAATATAGAACTTCTATGTTGTAGGGAGAATATAGAAAGGTTTCCCTTATGTTTACTACGAAGAAGTCGTAATAATCTTGTCTATCAATTTCAAATTAGGTGGATGTGACTCTATCATTGGCTCGACGCAAAGTTTTTTTCTAAAAAAATATATTTGAACTTTGTGCTACGCCTTGTGCCGTTTAGTTTGACATATAATGATAATAACAATTGGGACTTCCTGGTAATAAACTTAAAGGAAAAGGTTTTTAGAAGAAAAATACTTCCCCTCTATCGAGCCATCCAATTTAGTTCAAGTGAGTCACTGATTATTTGATTTAGATTCGATGCCTCACAGTATTTTATTTTAAGTTTTTTATATAAATTGTATGAAAATAAAATTTGGTACATGCCATCTTTTCAATGGGATGCACTTAAAAAAAATATTAAAAATAATTATTCAAAAAAATATGATGATCAAAATACCTCTTAAAAACTTTCAAGGGTATTTTGGTTATTTTATCTTAGTAAGAGTTTTTTTTTTAACAGGTAAGAGTTTAAGAGATGAGTGGACGGCCAAAATTTGGTATCAAAATAATTTGTCAAAAAAATAAATAAAAATAAAACAATGTAGAGATGTGACATTATGATTGGGCCCTCTCAACCATCCATTCGGAATGGACGGTGGAGAAGTATACAAGTTTTATGCGGTAAGAGAAGCATAGAAAGCTTGTCCAAAGATAAATAGTATATTATCCCGTAAAAAAATGGCAAATGTTCTACACTTCGTCTGAAACTTATATCCAACTGTCTATTTTGAATGGACGGTTGAGATGTCCTCAATCACAATTTTCACGTTTCTACACTATTTTATTTTTAATTTTTTCTATAAAATTTTTGACACCAAATTTGGGGTGTCCACCCCTCTCTTAACTCACACTAGTAAAAAAATATAAAATAAATATTCTCAATAAAATAAAATAATCAAAATACTTTTGAAAGTTTTAAAGGATATTTGGATGACTATATTTATAAAAAATAATATTTTTTTTAGGTGCACCTCATTGAGAAGATGGCTAATACCAAATTTCATACTCATACAATTTGTAAAAAAAATTAAAAATAAAATACTTTGAGGCACTGGATCTGGAACAAATGGTTGACTCACTTGATCTAAATTGCATGGGAGGGGGAAGTATTTATCTTTTATGTAGGGGAAGCATAGAAACCTTTCCCCTAAAAAAAAAGTGTCTCAATATTGAATAAAAACCCTTCAATTTTTGAAGGGTAAGATTCAAGTGTTATAAAACTAAAATTCAAAATTTTTTTTCTTTTGGATATAATCATCTAGTGATTTTTAGGTGGTTTTTAAAATTTTAGATATTTATTTTTTCAAAGTTAGGCTTATGCCGGAGTGAGTAAGTGTACAGTATGCATACTGGTATTGCACTCAAGAGTAAAAACAACAAATATTGATGATCCTTATTTTCCCGATGGGTTGCCCCGCTGCATCAGTGGGCGTTGGAGATGACCCATCAATGGGCATTGGAGATGACCCACTGTTTCATTAGAGTAACTAATCTCGTGGGGACCCGGTTTCTATACGTGCAAGCCCGCATATGTAGAAATGCGGGCCTCTTAATAAATCTATTTTTGAGATAGATTTTAAGACTTAATTTTTAAAGACATGTAATCTCTAACATGGAGATCATGAATATGAAAAGCTAAATAAATTTTTAAACTAGAAATAATAATTCTAGTAAGAAAACATTTGGACCGTTAGTTTCTATTGCTTTTAGATGGAATGCCTACTTGTATCCATCTTAAAGATGGATGCTTTACACTTTCTGGACCACATATGTAGAAATGTGGTCCAGCCTGCATGAAACAATTTTATTATTTGTTATGGGGAAAGTATACTATAAGATTGAGTTACCTATGGTACAAAAATGGTCATAATCATTTCTAATTATCAAATGGAAAGTGGTTTGAAAGGGGCTGCAGCCCTATCAAAATCAGTAAAAACCTCACCTCATAATTCATCAAAATTTGCAATTTTAAATGTTGAAAAACTTTTAAATCGATCATCTCAGTTTGAACATTATGGTTGCATAAAAAATTAGGAATTTAAATAGTAAAAATAGTGTATATTGCAACAAATCATTTAGACCATCCATTTTGCGCTAAAAATAAGTGTTCACAAATCCGCAAGATTTTTACATTTTTTTAGTTTCAAATTTCATTGTTGATCTTTGGAAATTAATTTAGAGGCATCGTGGAAATTTCCGATGCCAAAATACTCTCCGGAGAAGGATTTGAGATGAGGTTTTATTTTGTTTACAAAAAGTTTTAGGCCCTAAAAACACTTAATCCTTGCCAAATTTATCCCTAGTTGTTAGATTTGAAAAAGGGAGGCAAGGGTTATGCCCTTGATTGTGCTGAAAATCCAAAGGAATTATAGTCTATATATATTTTGCTGTAAGTAACAAATTATGCCCTTAATTTGGGACAAGATTTTAATTTGGGAATAGAATTTGGGACTAGATTTTAAATATATATATAAAAATATGAATAATATTTTAAAGGGTGTGGTTTCTATAAGGTTGCAACCTTAAACAATCCAATTAAAACGCACCTCCAAATTCTATCCTGACATATAAGTTTGGTGAAAATCTTGATATTGGATGGTCTAAATAATGTAGTGTAAGATGCACTAGTTTTAGGATTCAAAATCTTTTTGTTTTTTCATATTCATATATCTCGATGTCGAGATGATCAATTAGAGGTTTTTTCAACATTAAAACAACATTTTTCGATGGATTTTTGAGCTGCATCGTTTCAACCTTATATACACTTTTCTATTTTAAACTAGGGTTTTGTTAAGCTACACCACTTGATGGTGTAGAACCTTTAAGTCATCAACATTTTTGGAGACTTAAATACCCTTATCCTATAGTGCAATAACTTCCTGTCTAGAGGTATTTTAAGTAGTTAATCAAAGATAAAATATAAATTTCTAATAAAAACAAAAACATTTATTAACAATAGTGGACAATGGTGTGTTACTTCACCATCAAGATGCATTAATTGTTTTTTAACTACAAATATAATGCCACTATTTTTTTTATAAAAATATCCATTCTACCTTTCTAAATAACCAAAAATGCTCTTACTTGAAAAATTTCATATTATACGTCAACGGTATTTAAGTGTCAAAAAATGTTGAGGACTTTAAAAGTATGCACCAAGTATGCACCACCAAGTGGTGTAGCCTAATAAATCCTTTTAAATTATAGAATATATTATAAAAAAAAGATGTAAAATTTTTATTTGGCCAATCGAGCCTATTAAAACTATTTGGTTGGATCGGCAAAAATAGACCAAATGTTGGTTTTAGCCAGTGATTCAAAAGTCGGTGAGTCGAACCGGACTCGTCCGATTCGACTTTGGAACCGGCAGACACGATTCGGTTCTAGTGACACGATTCGGTTCCAGTGAAATACCGAAAATCGCCCGATTCTTTAGAACCGACGATTCCATGCAGTAAATCGCCATATGACGTCATGATTCTCTCGATTATTCGATTCATGACCCGCCGATTCTTCAACGGGCATTTTTGTAAATTTTAAAAAGTATATGTACCTTCAAGGTCCACACACCTCTTCACGTTAATTACTTCGCACGCGTTATCCTCGTTAACTACAAAG
>NW_006499435.1:1845656-1857702 GCF_000471905.2 Amborella trichopoda
GTAATAAAAAGTTATTGTAACAAAAAAAAAAAGTTCTTATAAAAAAATAATAATACAACAAGTATTTTTGTCATAAGAAAAACATGAAAGGTTTTTTTATCAATTTCGCTCTTTTTCAAAAAAATTTCTTATCAAAACAATGAAAGGTTTTTTTTTTCAATTTTGCTTTTTGTCATATTTTTTTCTTATCAATAAAATAAAAATTTTATTATAAAAAAAAATGAAAGGTTCTTATCAATTATTTTTCTTGTCAAAATTATTTTTTTTATCAAAAAAATAAAAGGTTTTTGTCAAAAAAATAAAATGTAATAAAAAGTTATTGTCAAAAAAAAAAGTTCTTATATAAAAAAAATAATACAACAAGTATTTTTTGTCAAAAAAAGGTTCTTCCTAAAAACAAAAAAAAAAGTAATACGACAAACATTTCTTGTAAAAAAATAAAAGGTTTTTGTCAAAAAAACTAAAATATTCTTTAAAAAAAATCATTCTTTATTGTAGTCCATGTATGATTATATACTTCATCCATGATTGTTCTGTGATTTTTATTTTGTGTGATGTAATTTAATGGTTAAAATAAGTTCATATAGAGAAAAAATATCTCAATATTCACACATTGATGAAAAAAATAAAAATTAATTATATAGTATCCCGATTTTTTATTGGATTATTAAAAAACAACATTTATAATAAATTTTAATAATTTTTTGATATTTTTTTTACAGCTTAATCCGACCGATTTTCGATCCGGATCGCCGATCCACCGATCCGGATGGGTTTTTGAGGTGTCCGATCCGGACCACCGATCCGTTTTTTAAACCACTGATTTTAACAAATTTTCTGCCAAACCCAATTATACCAAATCAGCCAAAGCAAGGTTCTAGAGTCCGACCGGTTAGACCATCTAGTCCGGCCCAGTCTTAATAGAGTTATGCTTCCAGCTGCTCAATTCCAAATCCAAAGACCCTGGACTATTATGACCTCCTTGTGCTATAAAAAAAATAGTTCCATAATCGAAATTGTTATATAATACTACCATTCCATTAAAATAAAATGTAAAAACTTGTCATTGATTTTTATTTTTATTTTGAAGAAGATACTGGCCATGCTAAAGGCGTATCTAACACTAGTTTTCATGTTAGTGGTCTATGCAGCACAGACAGCCGTACCATATGAGAATAGCCCAATGGCATCCTCAGCAATGCCAAGTAATAAACATGCATTTGATAGCCATTGGCAGCTTAAGCTATGCCAATTGTCAATCATGCCTTAGGCAAATGCTTGTCTTTAGTGCAAAAGGTTACTCATTCCTCAGGGGCAGGGGCAGGGGCAGGGGCAGGGGCAGGCCAATGCATGTCTTCAATGCAAAAGGCAGCTGGTGGCACAAGCCAACTGGTGTCAACATGCATGGACCCTTCCAACCAAGTGGTAGGGATAACTGGTCCATTACTGTCCATGCATACGGTGTACCAATCCTATTTTTCATGTGTCTACATTTTAAAAAGTTTCATGTTTGAAAAGCATTGAATTGGAACCTGTCGATTATTGCCACTGGAGGGAGGTAGTAAGCATTAGAATTAGAATTAGAATTATTATTTTTGGAGCATTTATTGTTGTTCATTAATACTTTTTATTAGCCATTAAGAGCTTTGACCATTAAAAGGATGGCACCATGTTTCTCATTAGGCAAAGATAATGCTCCCCCAAGGACTGATACTGTAGCTATGGCCCATAAGGAATTATGTATCCATCTATGATGATCACACCTCTTACGCCTCCAAACTGGGTCAGGGTCGAGTTGACATCTATGATGATCACAGCTTTTACGCCTCCAAACTGGGTCAGGGTCGAGTTGGCCGATCAACCTAGGTTTAGGTTTGGGTCTAAAAATAAAGTATGGAGTCAACTATCAAGCCGGGTCGCGTTGAGGTCTAGTATGGAGTAGACCTAATTGAGCTCGGTCCAAGACTCTAACTAGACCTAACATGATACGTACATATAAAGTTATCAATGGATTACTAAAATGATCAGTAAATTCGATGATGTGCCCACAATCAACTCTTGATTGAAATAAATGAGTTTATATTTTTATTGGTATTGAAAAAAGTTATGATAGAATACCACGACATTTAATTTAGTGAGTGTTGAAAAATAAAGGAGTCTATTGGGGGTACTGTATTGACTTGTGTTGGAAAATAATGAAGCCTCCCAATATCATATTGACTTGGTGAAAGATATATACGAAGAGCACTAACTAGTGCATGAACAAATAGTAGAGAAATCAGTGAGTTTTAAGTGACAATAGGTCTACATCAGATGGTCAACATTGAGCCCATACTTCTTTATCTTAATTATGGACGACTAAACTCGACCCCAACAAGATGAGATACCGTAGTGTATGTTGCTTTTAGAAGACATAATTTTGATCTGTAAAACCTAAAGTGGCGTCAACACAAAGTTAGAACTTTAGATGGATGCTCTAGAATGTAAAGGTTTTAAAATTACACGGACTAAAACAAAGTATATAGTATACAAGTTTAGTAATAAAAAGAGTAGAGATGAGGAAGTAGTTAAGATTAACGGTCAAGAAATACTAAAAAGAGCGCAATTTCAATATCTTAAGTCAATAATCCAGAAAAATAGAAAAATTGAGGAGGATGCCAAATATAGAATTAGAGTTGGGTGGGCTGAGTGGAGATTTGCATGCGTCGCTGCATACTAATGAAACTGAAGGGGATGTTCTATAGGACAACAATGAGAAAAACTTCACTTTATGGGATGGAATGTTACAGAATCAGGAAATAACACACCCAAGGGATAAGTATAATTGAGATAAGGATGTTGAGATGGATGAATGGCAAAACAAGAAAGGATAGAATTCAAAATAAATACACTCGAGAGAACTTATATGCGGCTCCAATAAACGATAAGATGAGAAAAATAGACTTAAGTGGACTGGCTATATGCAGCGCAAACTCAATACATTACTTGTTAAGAAGTACACGTTGATTCAAGTGGAAGGCTCAAAAAAAGTAAAGGGTAGGCCCAAAAAGACATAACTGAAAATAGTGATGAAAGATATAAGGACTTATAGCTTCAATGAGGGTACGATCCTTGATACAGCATAATGGTGGACTGAAATTCATGTGGCCGACACCAAATAGTTGTTGATGATGATAATGAAGATGATGATATTTTTATTATGAATTCTAACGTCTTATGTTTTTTTTTCGGTATCCTTTTTTTAAAAATTAGAATGAACCGGAGTTTTTCCTATTTTCACAGTCATCGTCCACATCAGCTAGGATATTTATAGAACAATCTTGAAGACCAAACATGGTAGCCGAGGTATTGCGTTGTCCGGGTAGACATGAATGGTACGGAAGTCTAGAGAGAGAAACAATGGTCGAAGTGAGTGGATTGCTGTGTGTAGAGAGAGACTAGTGGGAGTTTGAATCTCAATGCTTTTCTAGAAGACATGAAACATGGCATGTCTTTTTATAGAGGGGAAGGCTTTTGAAGATAAAATCCAAGATATTTGTTTGATTTCTTTCCCTATAATTTCCAATTTTTTCTAGAAATTGTACTGGACTTTCATTGAAAATAGAGAAATTTATCAAATGCACAAGTTAATATTTACCATTTTGAAAGTATTTTTATAGGATTGTTAAGGAAGTTTTTCTTATTAAGTTGATATCTTATATTGTAGAATTAAGGTACATATAAAAAATCCATTAATAAACAGGCTGTTATGACATTGGAAAACCATGTAATTGGTCATCTCGACATCACGATGCATGGATATGAAAAATATACATTTAAATCTAAAAAATAGTGTATATTGCAATATGTTATTTGGACCACCTATTTTAAAGATTTTCATGTGTTTATATATTTGCTTGATTTAAATTATTTATGGGGTCTAATTTTATAATTCGAGATGAAAATAGATTTTTACACCATTCTAAGAATTTTTTACACCAATATTACATTTATGACAAAGTTTGGATGGACATCTTACTTTGGTTGTTTAAGGTTGTAACCTTATACAAAACATACCCATTCTTAAATTAAATAAAAGAAGAGTAAAATGGTTAATAATTCATCTCTTTTAAGCATATTTTGATAAATTCTTTTAAAACCATCATTTTCTTAACCAATTATTTTTTTTATGAAAAATAAATATTTGGCTCTGTACTTTACATGTACCAATTTTTGTTAATATAAGGAATGTGGAGGCCACATTGGTTCCATGATTATTTCAAGCAACTCCAACATATTGTGGATATCATTTATGCGTTGAACCCCGGCACCTCACTTGTAGTGCACAATTTTTGTAGGCAAATTTCTTGTCAACTGAATGGAAAATTGTATTTTGCATTACTTTTGGGTGCTCTCTCTCTCTCACTCTCTCTCTCTCTCTCTAACGCTATGTTTTGAGTGCTCTCGCTCTCTCTTCTCTCTCTCTCTCTAAAAGACAACTATCTCTCTCTCTCAAAGAGACAATTTTGCATTACTTTTCAATGGTTCCTTTTTTAGGCTACACTGAAACACCTAATGCTGGAGTTGGAGCCCTAATTCATGTCTCTTCCTTGTTTCTTACCTTTGGCTCTCTCCCTGAACCACACAAGCACAAAGGTGAACATAATTTTCCATAGTGTACTTTTATTTGGTCCCCTTTTTGGGCTACAATTAGATACTTGAACACTTAGTTCAAGTATATTCATCCTAAGCTATCAGCCATAAGTTTGATAGCTCCAAAAAAAATATCTACATTAGGTCAAACATTCCATTGTCCTTTGGAACACATAAACTCTTACCACAAGTGTACATCATATTCACCAAGCAATACATAAACTCTTACCACAAGTGCTTGAATAAAAGAAATTGGGGAAATAAAATGACAAGTAAAATTAAAAAAGAAGAAATCATCCTTTACACCCCGAAAAATATTGCGATAGCGAGCCGAGAGTTCGCTTTAGTGAACAACCTAATTCTGGGCGATCCTAGTTCAGGGCCATCTAGAACTATGGACACTTCAGGTCCGAGCCAATTTGGGGCGATCAGATCGGCTATTTTTGAAACACTAGGTACTGATAATAGAAACCATGGATTCGCCTTGAAAAAAATACCTATGGTTTGCTTACACCACTCGTGCATGGTACACAACCTATCTTTATTTTCAGGTCAATCTGTGTTTTGAAGCTCCGCGGAGGCCCCAAAAACTAAGGAGCGAGTCGTTATATTATGAAATGTATAGTCATAGGCCCCTGTGACAACTCTGCTTAGAAGTAAACAAAGGCAAGCATGTCGGCTTACCACAAAAAAAATCAAAAGATTGTGTAAAGCACTGAGGGCACCTTTAATAATCACTTGTTTGTGTTAAGTGCTTTGCATCAAAAGTTAAAAGGGACTACCATAGAAAGAGACAAAGGAGCTAGGTGTTGGAGAGAGAGAGAGAGAGGTCGTAATTAATTTGAAAATTTTGGCAATATATAAAAACTTCCAATTTTATTTAGCATGTCGAATTAGTCAAAATCAATCGATCTAATTGGTCAAAACCAACCAAGATTAGTTTTGACTATTTTTTGCCAAGGGAAGTTTTTGTTTTGGATCAAACTTATCAAAACACCGGTCAGCGATCGGATCAGTTGGTCTGGTCAGGTATATCTAACTACGGTAAAAGCGAAGTTTTCATGAATAGCATTGTGTTGGAAGGGACTACGGGCACATTAGTCCATCTGAAATATATCTCATAGAGAGAGATTTCATTGTTTGGGTAATTCAATGGGGGGAAAACATGCTTTAAAGTCAATTAAGAGTTAATTTTTTCAAAGCATTAGTAGAATGGTATTAGTAGTAGGAACAAAAACCATAAGGATGATTACTAAAGTGTGGAGTGCTATCGCACCGAACCCCTTTATCAAAAGGGAAAAGTTTATATAGTGTTGAGGCTCTAAACAATCAAATTTGAGCTTATTTCAAAAATTTCACTAGAAGAGGTTGTTTTGATTCTCAAATACCTTCATATTGATCATCTCGACATCAACATGTATGTAAATGAGAAAAAAAAATGGATTTCAAGTTTTGGAAATAGGGTATTTTGTAACGCATTTTTTTATCGTCAATTTTCATGATTTTCAAGATCTGTTGATCTACACTATTTTTTAGACTTTAAACTTTATAAATAAATATGAAAATATATTTTAAGGCTATCGCAAAGATTTCCAATATTAAAACCACCTTTCTTGATACTATTTGAAGATAGGCTCCAATTTGATTGTTTAGAGCCTAGTCTCTATACAAACGGCACCCTTGTCAAAAAGAGGCATTCCGATAAGCAAGAATTTTCATGCCGCCTACGATCACGGACCGCTTCAGATCTTGCGACGAACAACGGTGATTTCTCTCAAATGTGAGAGGGAATCTGATAAATACCCCTTCCATCTTTCAACATGTCAGTTTCATCCTGGGAATTAGTGCGAAATACGGCGTGCTCCCGTGAGAGCATACACTGTATATTAATTCCCTGGAATAAAATGGATATTTTGATCAATGTTTTTATTCAAACAAAAAAACAAATTGGATTTTGAGTTCTATGACACTTTGATCTAGCCCTCCGAAAATGGACCTTCCTTGCTCAATCTCATAACCTTATATTTTCAATGACAGAGAATGTGAAATTGTGAAATTTTCTTTTCTTGAGGTTAATCTCTGTGCTTAGGACCTTACATCTTCAATATTTGAGGACCTAAAAATAAGTTGGCCTCTAATTTACATGAGGGAGCACAGGAACAATATGATGCCACCAGGGCAAGGCAAGTCACAAATGCTATTAAGCCGTCAAAGAATCCTGTAGCTCCGCTGAGGAGCCGCGAATCCATAAAAGATTTGGCGGCCTTGGGAGACCATGTGTTGCACATGGTCTAGCACCCAAAAACACATTATTCAAGGATTTTCCTCCTCCTCCTTTTTGTGTCCGGAAACTTTTATCATATTTATTCAACCGTAAGATCAATGAAAAAAAAGAAAAAGTGATTTAAAGATAAAAACCATGGTCCAGATAAGTTCCTCAATAAATATTTAATTTAAAAAGTCCTTTTCGTCAAAAATCAAATGCAAGGTTCTAAGAGCTCACAATCATTTTTTAAATTGCTTACTTTGGGAATAAAAGAATCTCTTAACCATGCGTCTTGGGTACTAGAGTGATCTAGGGAGACCATCAGAGAAGGTTGTTACATCTAATATGGTACACAGTGGTCTAGCGAGACCCCCAGAAAAGTCGATGCTCTAATACGTTACGTAGGAAGAGTATTTTGGAAATAATATGTACATTGTAGGATGTCCTCTCGGGTTTTGTTAACAACACTTTCATAAAGAAAAAACATTTAAAAGGTAGTAGCACTTTGAAGAATATACCTTCTTGGAAAATATCGTTGCGGATGATGTCCGCTTTAGAAAAAGGAAGAACCCGAATATCTTCCAATACTGAAATTTCCTTAAATTATTCATTTAAATATGTCGTCTTGCTCAATTATTATCTTGACAATCTAGTCTAAAGTCAGATTTGGTTAAGAACCGGTTAAAACCAATGTTTAACTATTAAGACTAACTGGTTTTATCTAGTTCGATCAATTAAATAAAGTTTAGTACATTTAATATTTTTAACCTATTATATCTTTTTTTCTTTCTTTTTTCTAAAAATCTAGTCCAATATGTTTGACCTGTGATTGGACCATTTTTTATTAGACCAAACCCTTCATTGATTTGGTGGCTAGTCTAATCTTGAGAACTCATATTTTTTTCAAAGCTTCTTGCCCCAATATATTTGAAATATTTTTTTAGGAGAAATATTAGTGAGCCTATAGACACTTCCGTCTACCTTGGTTTACAAAGGTTTTAGGACTTGAAAACATCTCATCTCACTCGAATTTTCTTCTTCTTTTTGACGATTCGACATGCATTTATGCCTTAGTTACATGAATTTGGTATGCCAAAAACACTGCATATCTGAATGTGTTTTAAAGAACTAAAATGACCATTCGAGAAGAAAGCAGTGCAAGATTTTCAAGGCTCAAAATTTGTCTATTTTAATATCAGATTCATAGTCGTAAGTGGTGCAGAGGATATCACAACACGGGTTTTAAAGGGGTGAACTCACTGTAACAAGTGTGTCCCAGGGCACACCTAAACCCCATCTTTTTGAAAATGAACGGGCATTTGTTGATGGCACCGCAAAATCTTCATGTTAATAAGGGCTGGTACTTACCCAAAGTAGATTATTTGTTGGTTGGCAAATAATATTATCTTACGTGGGTCAATGGTTTTTGCTTAACCCATTCTTCTTCATATTTAATAGCATAAATCCACACAGCCAATAATAGTCTCCTAAGAGGCATGACCCCAAAAAAAAAAAAAAGTCAAGAAAACGAACCAACACTCGTTGTCAAGAAGATCACATAAGGTAAAAAGAGAGAAATTTGGGCTCGAGAGCTTAGTTATCCAATATCGCGTTTTAAGTTTCATTCTTACCACTAAACTATCCAAAAAAAGAGAGAGAGAGAGGATGTATGTGTATTTTAATGTGAGTTAAATTAGCAAAACTTTTAAGAGAGAGACAGAGTGCTTCAACTGTGAGATTAAATTAAGAAACTCTCAAGAGAGGAAGGGAGGGAGAGACAGGATGAGTGTATATTTCAAATGTAGATAATAATTTAGGAAATCTAGAGAGAGAAAGTGTGTGTTTGTGTGTATGTGAAAATTAAATTTAAGTTAATTCTTGATAGAGAGAGATTGAAAAGTTCGTTTAGTTTAGAAACACATTGTGGAATGCACGTGTCATCAACTAATATTAGACCATACAATAAAGTAAAGAAAAAAGCACCATAAAATATCCGCACTTTCACCAGTGGCATGGACCATATCATTGGCAGCACAACATTTGATCCTGGTCGTCCATTAAAATTATAAGTAAAAGCATATGCCACTATGAACGGTCACGATATTATTTATATACTAATCCCAAAAATCAGAACCGTTCAAGCAGGTAACCCACCAAACAACACATGCTCTAAATGGAAAATCTTATGTTGTGGAAGGTTAGTCTTAATGCTTTTGGTCCAATCAAGTCTTTCCTTCTTAGGATTGGGAGCCCCTAAAATGCGTCTCTTTCATTATTTTGTGACAGCATCGATAACAAAAGAGAAAAAAAAGACATTATATGCTCTGGAAGGAGCACATAGTCCATTTACACCCGCATAAAAGCATGCATATATGAGTATTTTTGGAACCCCAAATTTTACGGATGTAACCTCATCAATCCAATGATCAACAAAAAGAAAAGAGAAGGCATTATGTATAATAAACTAATTTTGCAATATTGCATAGAGACTGTCTTACTTTTGGTCTACCACATCTAATCCTTCTATGTATGTGCCAATAAACTAATTTTGCAATATTGCATAGAGACTATCTAACTTTTGGACTACCAGATATAATCCTTCTAAGAAATCAAATTTCAATTATTTTAATATTTCTTTGGTGGTTCTTAAGTGAATAACAAAATTTCATGTCAGGAATAATCCTCTTAACTAGTTCTTTTTCCAGGTCGAGTAATGTACAGTGTGCTCCAGCACGGGTACAATGTACACATTCATAAAAAATAAAAAAAAAACTAAGTGAGCAATTTTTGATACTATAAATGGATGGGTAATCACCTGAAATTGTACTCTAATGGCCGATGACTACTTATATTTAATCATGCCAAAAGTAGCTCAATTTTTTATTATTTGAAAGGAAATCTCTCTCTTCTCTCTCTCTCTCTGACGTTGCATCCTTATTTCTTTTTTAACTAGTCATAACTTTTGTGTATTGTGTATCTCCTTTTTATACAATGGCTGACTGTTTATAGAACTTTGTTTTCTCCTTTATTTCACCTTTACCTTTTTTTTTTTTGCTTGACGACGTAGCTCATTATTTTTCATCTACCCTTGGATACAATTTTCCTTTCCCAACTGATCCTGCTAAACCAAAAATACTAAATGAGGAGGTTTTATTAAAGGAAAAAAAAAAAAACGGTCGTTGAAGAAAATGGAAAAATTGCCTTGTTGCACCTCTTACATAATTTATTAAAAAATATACAATAAGAATTATCCTTCCTACGAGAAAATCAGAATCACTTCATGAGACATAGAATTGGGGGTTGAAGATGTACCATTAGTCATTCTCAAAGTTTCTGCTAAAAGATTTCTGTGCAAAGAAATGATAGACCCTGGTCATCTGCTTTTGCACTTGTCGATTAGGAGGTAGTTGTGATATTCTTGTACTAAAGTATACAATACCTAATATATTTGCTTCAATTCTAAAGTGCTCTTAAATTTCTCATGGCTTATAGTAGTGAATATCATCTTACATTTGAAAGCAGTCCTGTTAATCCCTTCCTATATATTTAACCTTCTGAATACTATTTGGTTTCATATATTTTTTTGGATTTAAGTTTATTAAACCTTTTGAGCATACTTGAGATAGCCTCCTAACCATTGGATATAATGATCGTTCTCTACTCTCTCAAGGAGTTTCAAACTTTGTATCCTTTAATAGCCATGTAGGTTATAATATGTGGTTCAGTCAAGTATAGAAAATATCTTTGGTTGTGCAGTTCAACAGAAAGAATCGAATTTGAAATTTAGTGCTATTTCGTCAGCTACCAACCACTCAAGCCCAAGCCCATGTCGAGAGATTTTCAATTATATTTAGATTTTGGTAATTTTCTCTTACACAGCTTCCAAATAACATGAGAATCAAGGGCGGGGCGGGGCGGGGCGGGGCGCATTGGTGGTGCGAAAAGTGCAATGATCTACTGCGATTTTCGCTTTATAAGACACTTATCCATTTGTTTTCAGGGGATATGTCCTGCCCCAGTGTGTTGATTCTCTTATTTTATCTTCAAATCAAGATTGTCGGTATTCCAGTAGGTCCCACCTGGAGTTATTGTAGTAAATAACGAACTGTAGAAAATGATAATAGCAGCCCTCAGACTCAAATTTGCCCTGCCCTTACACTATTCCTAAGACAGTTTCATTAACATCCAATCCCCCTGCATATCTCTGCATTCTTGACTCTCTCACATTAATTGAAGCGAGGGAGCTAACCTCGTGCCCTGTTTGGATACCCTACTTATAATTTCCTGCCACTATCTTTACCTATCTTCTATAAACCAGCATGAAAACAACCCCCAAAACTTTCCATAATCACCACTCATAATATGTATGTTTTTTTGTTGATGTTGGTGTTATATCGTTTTTTTCTTTGTGTATACAGGGGAGTAAATTTCATGCAATGGTTCTATTGTAATATAATAAAATAATGTTGATTGACTCTGATTTTTAAATATAAACTCTTTTCATTCTAATGAACAATCACAAAGAGTAAAATTTCAAAACACAACCTATAAAATATTTTTAAATTTCAAAACACAACCTATAAAATATTTTTTAACCTACTTAATTTACGCCGTGACATTCTTAGATCAAGGCCTTAAAATGATTTTTTTCCTTTCCAAACTTTTTATGCAGTTGTATTATCATTGGATTGACAATATTAAGAATTAATTTTTATTTTGTAAAAGCCTAAATCTTTAAATTCACCGAATAGATGGTCTATGTCCATTGTTGGAGGGGATTTATTTTGACCATATCTAAGATGCAAATTGTATTTTATTTTATTTTTTAAATTGATTACTTGGTTGAAGTTTGTGTGTGCAAAATTTGGGACTTACAAATATCACAAAAATAGTTTTTTAGAAGTATGGTTTCATTATACTACAATAACATGGTGATATGATACCATTTCATATATATATATATATATATATATATATAGAGAGAGAGAGGAGGAGAGAGAGAGAGAGAGAGAGAGAGAGAGAGAGAGAGAGAGAAGAAGAAAGAAAAGAAAAGTAAGTACGTAGTACGTACGACGACGTACGACTAACTAACTACTAGTACGTACGACCGACCGACCGACCGTAGTAGTAGTAATAACGTAACGAACG
>NW_006499435.1:1857722-1872858 GCF_000471905.2 Amborella trichopoda
AGAGAGAGAGAGAGAAAGAGAGAAAAAAAAAAATGCTAACGTATGCCAATGGGCCTACAACTACATATGAGCCCAACGGCCCAGATTGAATCTAAGACGATCAGACAAATATGACATCATTTTGTATTTAAATTTTAATTTTATTTCTACAAATACAAATCATGTGAAATTTTAGGCATCTATTATTCTCATCAAGGCGTACCTAATAAAAATATTAAAAAACTAATTCGCAAGATATAAATTGATCAAAATACCCTAGAAAAGTTTCAAAGGTATTTTGATCAATTTATTTCTCGCGAAATATTTTTATTACATTTTCCTATTTTTAAATAACACATGCTTCAATTTTTAAGTGATTTGTAGTTATAAAAAAATTAAAATTAAAATACAAAATACAATCGCGATCATTTGATCGGCCCAAATTCAATATGAGGGTGCTCACACTATTGAGTAATTTATCATTGTACTCAACAATTTTGGACATTTATGTACCATTGTTTTATACATTGAGCAATTTTGTAATAAGGGTATTTTTTGCAATTAAGAAAGCGTGATATCATCCACATGAGGTGTGTGAGATACAGAGTCATATATAGAAATACAGCCCTCTATTATTAGTCTATTTTTTACATGGATTTTGGCCCTAATTTTTAAGGAGTGTATAATATCTAATATGGAGATCAATAATATGTAATAATCATTAAATTTAAAAAACCAGAAAAAAAATTTAAAAGAAATTTATTGACCATTGGTTTTAATGTTTTTTCGAGGGAGCACCATTTACATTCATCTTTAAGATGGATGATTTATGCTTCGAGGGAAAAAAATGTAAATGTGTCCCCCGAAGCATACAACACTTAATAAGATGGATGGTTTATGCCTCGAGGGAAGAAAATGTAAATGTGTCCCCGGACGCATATAACACTTAACTATACATGTGTGTGTACATATGTGTACGTGCGCGTACTGCAAAACCCCTCTTAATCGCAGAGTTTGCTAATAAATAGGGTAAAGTGCACCACGTCTGTTGCAAGTCTAAATTGCATTTTTATCACTTTGAGCTAGAAAAGGAGCCCTTAGAACTAGGCTTAAGTGCACAAAAGAGGGAAAATTTGATGAAAACAACTAAGTTCATTTCTTTGTAGAAGTTACATCATTGATAACACCATTAGATGCAAAATCAAATAGCGGTAAGTATACGATCACCCAGGCTCAAAATACCAATGATATTTCTTGAACCTTGTGACATATGCCTAGCCACCAAATTTATTGTCCGATGGCTAGATGCGATTGACCTTGTTAATGACAAAATTAAGTAATATTATATTACGCAATTCGTGTGCAAATTCCATGAGGCAGCAACCTTACTTATATAAGTATGGTTCTAACTTTCTATACCATTTATTTTAATTAGACAACATCAATTTAACACATGATTTAAAACGAAGATAAAGTTCATATGTGGATGTTAACACATGATTTAAAACGAAGATAAAGTTCATATGTGGGTGTTAACACATGATTTAAAACGAAGATAAAGTTCATATGAGGGCCGACCTACATATGAACTTGCCCCCCATCGTCCAAAGTTGGCGGTGGGTGGTACAAGAACAATGTTAAATCTACATTTTCTAATTAAAATAAACAATATTCCCTTCAATATTACTTACTATAAAAATAACACTCTAAGTAAATATTTTTCTATAATATTATATTTTCTTATATAAATATTTTCTTACATATACTTATCAGGATTGAACCTTCCACCAAACTGATGAAGCATCTAGTCTAATAAAAACCGTTACGATAATTGGTCAAACCAGTTAAACCATAATTTTTAAAAATATAAGAAAATAATTTAAAATTATAAAATATATTAGAAAAAAATTTCAGCTTTGTCTAGTTGGTCGAATTGGTCAAGACTAGATATTCAGTTAGCCAAAATCAAGCAAACATCGATTTTGACCTATTTTTTAACAAATCATATTTACTTTAGACCCAACTAGTCAAGACACCGGTCGACAGTTCGACCGGTCAGACTAGGTGGTCTAGTCTAGTCTCCATAACTATGTTGAGGAAGCCCCTTTTAAGGGAGCAACATTTAACACAAACACAATAATAAGAGCCAATAGATTTTATGCTTCTGTGGAAGTATACTATTTATTTATTTCACTAGGTAAAACCACATCATCATCATCTGAACCTTTTCCTAACTATTTAAAATCAACTGCATGAATCCTAATTTGTCATTAGGATCGAATTATATATTTATGCGAAGTCTGCATTTCTACAATATGTAAGCTGGCCGCATAGAAACTGTGTGTCCATAAAAAAATGGGGAAAAAAAAAGGGAAAATATATAACAAAAATTGCAAACTCCGCCATGTGACAATGCACTTCTCAACCGATTTTTTGGACAAATCGCCGATTAGTGGCTGATTAGTTCTGATTAATGCCGATTAGTTAGATTAGTCTCCGATTAGTGGCTGATTAGTTCTGATTAATGCCGATTAGTTAGATTAGTCTGCTGATTAATGCATTGAAAAAAATTCATACATACATGACCGTTGATTGGGCCAGATCGGGATCGGCAACTGGCCGATCCCAAGTTAGTCGACCGATTTTTCAAAAATCGAATACTGTCTCAATATTATTGAATAGAGATCATCCAAGTTGATGTAAGTGTTAGAAAAATTAAGATTCATTTTTTTTCTTTTGAAAATAATGTTCAGAGTGATTCTTAGGTGGTTTCCCAAAATTTTTGATGTTTTTTTTTCCCCAAAAGAGTTAAGTGTAACCATGGGAATAGGAAGTAGAGATATTGATGCTCCCGCAGGAGCATAATTTATGCGCCTGTAATAAAAAAAAAGAAGGGAAGCTATTGGAGTGGGAACATAAAAACAAAGGGAGTGGGCGATTTAAAATGGCCTGCAAAATGGGAGTAGTAAGTGGGAAAGAGCCTTCACATGGGCCGTGGGCCCCACCCGCCATAGTGGCCACAGGGATGATTACGGCTCATTACGCTATACATGAATAAATTCACTCCCCTCCCGTCTACTCCTGCCACCCACTCTTTTTTAAGATTGCACCCCCAACTTTTGCTTTTCTCCACTGAAAAAGCGGGTGGAAATACAAGCCAAGGCTCAGATTTTAAAATAACGGCCAAGGCCGTCTGCTTTTATACAACGGTGGAAATCCGTTATCGTAGTGAATTGTGAAAAAGGCGTACTCCGGGAAGAGAAAGAATGGAGTGGTAGGAAAATTTATCAATAGAAAATAATGAGTCAAATTCTATGGCACTAACCAGTTTGCCTTTTTTTTTGGCCTTTCGTTGTTCGAGTCTGTAGCCGTTATGAAGACCTCGAGGCCCTTTCATAACGGATATTACATTGGGTATAACACATGCCACTTTGGTAATGACGTTACATTATACATATTCATCACAAATAAATCACGTAAAGATTGGGCGTTATCTTTATGTAGGCCATCATTTCACATAACAAATGTTATTTTAAAATGTGTTATAACAGCCGTCATTTCACATTATTTATTTTGAAATGTGTTACGATTTTATTTTTTTGCTATTTTTCTCGAAAAAATCATCTTTTTTCTCTTACTTTGAAATGTTTTACTAGCTGTTATTTGGGTATGGTTAGCGCAAGGTCTAAGCATTATGATTAAAAGTAAAGCCGTTACCCAAAATCCTGTCAAAAAACTGAATTCCGGTGCCAAAAACCTATTTAATAACCTCTATATCTATCCCACCATTGAATTTGAAGCTAGAAAATTAGTACATATTTGGTGGTTCTTTGAACAATTGAAAATGCATGTTTCAAATGATACATTACACGATAAACTATTTTTAGGGTTTAGAATACATTTTTATACGAGATTGTATACAATGAGACCATCTACCTTTTGTATAGGGAGATCACAAATACTTACAACCATCTAATTTGAACTTTCGCTAATGTCCGATAAAATTTCTTTTAAACTTTGATTTTGGTTAATAAAATAAATACAACCACTAAATTTCACATCCAATAGTCCAGATTAGTTGTGACTACCTTGTACCAAAAGTAGGTAAATGGTTTCATTATATACTGTCCCTTTTCATATCCCATTCTAGAGGACCGAGATGAGTATGATGCTTTGCCAAAACTCGAACAACAATTTTCTACAAGATCAGAACCACGGCCATACACAAACCTTTTATTTGTTATTTGGGACGTTATCACGTGGTGAGCAGTGCAATTATTCTACCGTTATTGGTGGATTACTGAAAATATCATGGGTGGGGTTATAACAAAAAACAAGAATGGAAATAATCGAATAAATATTTGTCCAACTTTTTGCTGCGCAAAATACACGCGCAAACAATTGAATTTATGGAACCAAATGGGGGTTGTACAAGTTTCAACCGTGAGAGGGCACAAGGCGAAACCAGGAAGGAGCTCTCAGCTTTCTCTCTCTACAAAAGCGCCCGGCTTTCTCTCTCCAGAGCAAGAGTTCGGCTTTCTCTCTCTACGGGGGAGCTCGGCCTCTCTCTCTAGAAGAGGAGGCCAGTGGAGGTGGCGGTGAAAACGCCGCGGCCACCCTAGGGGGAGGGGGCAAATCCAATGTCGTTTTCCCTCTCTTCTGCAATAATTGGCTTAAATGCTTCTTGGGATCTGTACTTTCGCTGAATTCCAAGGCGTTCTAACTTTCTTCGCTCCAATTATTTAGCTCCATTTCTAGGGTTTCTTTGTCCAAAGGTACTTATACCGTCCTCACTTCTGGGACTTTTTAGAGAGAGAAAGAGCGTCTGCAGAGAGAGAGAGAGATTTGGTAGAGAGAGTTTGTGTTAATTTTCATTGGTGGAAACCTTCTGAGCCACCCATACAGCTACAGCTCACGAAAAAAGGCGGTTTTTTTAGAGAGAGAGAGTAGGTGGTTTTTAATTTGTTTTTAGGGATTTCTGATGAATTGGCGGGTGATTTGAGGGGAATGAGCTAGGGTTTTTCAATTTTTTGGGGGGAAATGGCGGCTAATTCGAACATGGGGGTTCACCACTCCATGTTCAATAGACATGCAATTTCGTTTGGTTCAGGGGCGATAAATAGCTCAGCTTCCATGAGTTCAGAGTCATCTCCAGGCCTCAAGCATGACACTGGATTGGCCGTGGAGTGGTCTATTGAGGAGCAATCTATTTTGGAGGAGGGCCTTGGCAGGTAAGTGTCCCTATATATGTCTCTCTCTAGATTTTGTTTATTTTTCTGTTAGGTTCACTACTTTGCACCTTCGTCAAGTAGGTAGGTGTTTGGTCTCTCTCTAGGTTTCTTTTCCTTTTCGGGGGAGTGGGTTGATTTTTTGCCTTGTTGTCAGTAGCTGGTGTAATTGAGTCTCTTGAATTCTTTGTTAGTTCTGGTTTTTTTGTTCTCCAAGCTTATTTTCCATTGTTACAGTAATTGGTTTTTTTCTTTGCTGTTGCTTTGGTTGTCAGAAATATTTCGTATTTCTTCTTCTATCCCAGTCGTATTTATTACGGTTTCTTATTTCAATTTTCTTTTTTTTCCTATTTTGTTACGGTTTTTTTTCTTTCTTGTTAATTTGGTTGTGAGAATTGTCCATTTTGATATGTAGAAAGCTAGTTTTTTCATGCATGCACGCAGTCTCTCGTACTCTGTTCGATTTTTTCTCTTCTTTGTCCATAATTTATTAATTTTCTCCTTTCTCCATTAACCATGTCGGTTGAGTTATTTCATTTTTTCCCCATTTTATCTTCCCTTTCCATGCTTTCGTAATTCAAAAAAGCACTGGTAATTGCAAAATGAATAGAGAAAGGTCTTTTATGTACAGTGAGGTTCGCCGTAGAATTGGAGAATGTTGATTGATATTTCTTGCATGAATCTGTTTTGCATGAGATCGCCGACAATAGGTTTCTTTTTTGTTTTGTATCTGTGGGCTCTCATTGACTGCTTTCTCTTTCTAAATGGTCGTCGTGAATCGCATGCTAGTGCAGCAAGTGGCATGCCTTTGAAGAATTTGTTCTTTTTTTTTACAAGTGGCTTGTGACCAGATTCTCCTGGACTATGGTTTTAACAAATATTGGTGTTTTCGTTGTCCATTGTGGGCCTCGAAGAATTTCTCTTTCTTCAATTGTGACGTTCTTTAGCCATTGTTGGGAGGCAGAGTCCACTTGTAGATTCTTGTTTGTATTTAATTACCAAATCTTTGGGCTCGTGGCATGAATTTGTGGTCGCTCTTTGACGTGTTGGTCTGCTCATTTATTTCACTGTTGCTCCCAAGTTGTTAACCAATTACTCCTTGCCGATTTATCTATCTACAAGTGGGCATCCCGGACATGGCAGAGAACCAAATAGGACTGTTATTTGACTGTAATGCACAAAATCTATTTTATATTTGACCTGGCTTTGAAATGTGGGTCTCAATTTTTTGATTAAATATGCTCAGTAGGGAAAAGCTTCTCTGTATGAATTTACCAGGATTGCCTTTTTTAATAAATAAAAAAAACTTACCAGTATTGCGAGGATTTTATTTCTTTTTTTAATTAAACATAACATGTTATGAAAATAAGAACTCGAAATTTTATCTTGCTAAAAGCATTATTGAAATCTTGCTCAAAAAATAGAAACAGTACATAGGAGGGTTGCAAGGATGTTGAATTCAACCAATTTTCTCCCTGTCAATCCTTATTGGGCAACATATTTATGGTTTATGCATTTTCCTCCAAAATTGAAACCACAAAGAATGCTATAAGTGTTCTCCTTTTTTCTTTTTTATGTGAGTTAATTTATAATCACATGACAAATTGGTCGTAGGGACGCTCATCTACTTTGTTTGATACTGAAATTTTGCTTCTACTTACCAGTCTTTTTTTTAATATGCCTGTTGCCAGTGTCCTCACTTATTATTATGCATTTTCAGACTCTCTGAGGAATCAAATATTATGAGGTACATCAAGATTGCAGCTCAATTGCCAGACAAGACCGTGAGGGATGTGGCTCTCAGATGCCGGTGGATGACGGTGAGTTAATTGTTTTGATTTCATAATACGGGGCTTTGTAATTTCTCCAAGAGCAAAGTGAAAACTATGTTCCAATTGTTGATAAGAAGTTTTTGCAATAAAATATCAAGAAGCAAGAAAACAGGTGAAGTTTACTGGATTTTTTTTTGTGTGTTTCTTCCACGTATTTAACTTTTTATGTTGGGTGTACTTCCCCTTTCCTTTAAAGAGAAGATATAAATTGACACTTTCTTACCATAATTTGATTGTGGTTTTATCTTCAAGAATTTTCCTTGTTATGATATTAGTTGGAACATAGAATGCCAGGTTAGGTTGCTCAGAGACTTTAGACATTTCTCTGCTTTTACTGATGAAGAATACTTAAATAAAATTATTTTGGTAGAAACTGCACTGAATCCTAACTGCCGTAAGGTGTTTTAGTGCGTGCTTTGTGCAAGAAGCACTAGTTTGTCTTTCATTTGTTGTTTTTTCTCTCTGTGGAATTCCGAGAAGTATTAATTTCAGTTGATAGCTAGAGATGCATTATTCATTGTTTTGGTTGAAAACATTTAGAGTAGAATAATTATCTAATTAAAAGTTAAAATAAAATTAGAAGTACTGGAGATTTGATTTGGTCATCAGTCTGTTGGAGGAGACTGCTTATTGGAGTTCTTTGAACCGATTTTGTGCAGTTAAAATAAATATCTAATTAAAAGTTAAAATAAAATTAGAAGTAGTGGAGCCAATGAAATAGGAGACTAGCTTGAGCTTATAAACCCCAGCTTCAAAAAACATAATACTGAGTATGTTTCTGTTATGATTCTTTCTGAGTTTGACATCACTATGCTATTCATATAATCAAGTTCAATACCCTTAATTTCATATGATTTCCTCTGTATCTCTCCATGGTCTGAAAGCATTAGACTTGAACTTATCTTGGTCAACTATTGTGTTTACTTGAACCAATTACTCCCTGGGTCAAATATTTAAGCCATAAGCTAGAAGTAACACTGGAAAAGCAACAAACATCTTTAAATAGGACTATTGGGATCTTTCTGTAATTGTTGTGCAGTTTACTATTCGTATGAATGTTGTTGCACTCAGCATGTGGTTGTGTGTATGAATTAATATATGCTTGCATGTGCAAAAAATAGTTCATAATATTGATTCTCAAAGAAGTGCATGGTAGTGTATAATGATTTGCACAAAATAAAGTTGATTTGAAGGTTACATGTTATGGGAATAATCAAAGAACATTCATTATTGGAAAAAGATGGTGAATCTGGTGATAGCGAGTGGAGAACATTTTCCTCACATAAACTATAAGAGAGAAATGCTGTTTCCAGATTTCCTCCATTTCTTGGTGCACATGTATCCATCCTAGCCTTATAATAGAATCAGTCTGATTGCTCCATCACCTCCCTCGTTACCATCACCATTATCTCTGGTAGTAAACCCCATTATTCCCTGGAGCTCTATCGCCCAAAACCAAATAGCACTCTTATTAAATGTTCTTGTTAAACTCTCACTACAGCAATGCCACAAATTCCTATGGTAATAACGCAAACTCCAGCTCTTCCAGTTTGGGAACCTAAATGTATTCTCTCAAAAAAAGCCATAATCATGTCATCAATATCCTAGGGATTCTTCTGAGAGTACCATCCTCTGTTAGAGAGCGTGTGACTTCCCTTTATGTCTCATACTGGAAAATACAATATACTCGTCTTCTAGTGAACATCTAATGCTTGACTTTTGCCTCAAATCTATCTCCTTCAGCATGTTGTATATTACAACTCCTCGAATGTTCTCATCAGGCAACTTTCCTCTTCTGTTAGTGGAATCTTTCCATGGTACTAAGTCTTGCTATGCTATTACAAAACTCGTGCTTTGTACTCTCCAACCTCTGATCTATACACTCCTTTTCTCTCTAAGTCATATCCTTCGATCTTCATGTTACGTCTTGCTTCCAGTCTTTGTAGTAAAACAAGATTAAAGAAGGATTCTAGCTCCTTCACGATAATTAAAAAGACAATATCAACGAACACTATTTGGAAATCTCTAAAGAATTTCATCATCATCTGAGTCTTATCCCAACTATTTGGGGTCGATTACAGAAATCCTGTTCCACCATTCTATAGGTCCAAGATTCATGAAAAGACATGGCAAAGTTTTGCTCTAACGACCTACCTAACACAATCCTCCTCCTTTATACGGGATTGGGACCGGCCATGGTGGAGTTGGAAATCTCCCAAGAATTTGATTGATAAATGCAAAATGAAAATGCAGAAAGAGCTAAAAACATGAAGAAGAAGAATTAAAAGCACTTGTGCATTCTCTAGTCCATGAGAAGGAAAAGATGCTATGTTTATGCTCAATTAATGGATTGAAGTGTGGAGCATTCTGATACCTGTAGGCCACTAGCATCTTGATTTCCATATCTTTCTATCTCAGGTGATGAATCCCCCTTATTCCGCAAATCATTGAATATGTACCCTTCTCCAAATTCCATCATGTCCTCCAATCTCCATGGTACATTTCCCATTTTCATCATATGTGGGACTAAAGAAGTCTAAGGAATCTCTCAATCCACCGAAGGCTCAGAGTAAGAGAACACCCCTCTATTTTTATCGATTAGGGAGAAGATCCCACTATGGATTGAGGAGGGCAAGAAGAAAAGCATGAGGTGATTAGCCAGTTCCGTCACTTCACTTTTGAAACTCCCTGAAAGGTCTTTAGGCATTATTAGAAGAAACCGTAACTGATCCTGTGAACTTCGTAAATACTATTTTTTCCTTCAATGACTCATAACCCTTGAGTAATCCCAAATGCATAAGAAGATAATCCATGTACTGCTCTTCCTTATGGGAAAGGATGTAAGAATCGTGGCTACACGACTACTAGTTTAAGATGTTTTACTTCTCATCTGCTCAGAAATCAAATTTGAGTCATGTTTTTCAGTGGTACTATTGTGAGGAAATATCAGAATTATATATCTACTTGTGAACATTTTCAAGTTATCATTTTTGGCCCACATTTTCATTATTACTAGCAGAAATATGATTTTTATGTTCGATCTACAGCAGTATATCTCATGTCTGCTCTAATAGGGTGGGTGCTTGGAAATTTTCCATGGCATTTGCAGAAGAAGGAGAATGGAAAACGGAGAAAACCTGAAGATACTTACACCGGCAAGAAATTGAAAGAGCGGAAGGTAACTTGCTGTTCAATATGAACATTTTCTTATGTTCTTTTGTGACCCAATTGGTATGTGTATCCGACATTTATACCACACTGCACAGACACTTCAAATATGTTCCAACCCCCATCACCTACTAATTGAACTTGGACACTATCGAAGAAATGTTTACGTAGAATTATAGATACATGCCTGTCACCTAATTATTTTATTATGCTGACTACCTCATAGTAATAAACTTCATATGGATCATAGTTGAATTTTGATATTAATCCATTAGATACTGTGTGAATCCTTAAAAAGTTTTTGTTGATAGTTCAGCGGAGATAGGGTCCCCTACCCGCGGTAGGAATGGAACTCAAAATGTCATGTTATGGTACCTGGTCTCCCTGACCACCTAGAGTTGAGCCCATTCCGAGTGAATATTTAAAAGTTAATATCTTGGGAGTATCAGCCTGCTGTTGTCTATTGTAAGATCTGACAGTATTTGTTTGGTGCTAGTTGTAGTTTCCAAAAGATTAAGGTAGATTATGGTCATCTGATATGAGGCACTCAGAAGAAAGGGAGTTCAATAATCATCGGAAAAATTTCATCTTCCTGTTCTGTTGCATTTGGAGGTGGCAAATGTTGTTTTTAAAATTATTTTGGTTTTGTTAAAGAATTTTGTGAAATATAAGAATTACACTAACGTGAAAAGGCCTGAATATCATGATTTCCTACCTCGCCTAGTGACGATAGAAAATTCATGCTTCTTTATGATGGGAATAAATAAAGGATATCTATGTCAAGATGAAATTTTGCTTCACGGTGAAATTTTGTTTGCACCAAATCATATTCGGAGTGCACCTAGGTGTTTTACCTGAAAAAGTGGTTTTTCCTTTAAATTGCATAGCCCATTTCATCATCTTTATCTTTATGATACTTGGGCCTTCAATATTTTTCGGTCCAGTGTACCCTTAAAATATCACTTTCAAATTACTTTGAAGGGTTATATCACTTTTTTGGCCCCCAATTTAAGAGGGTGATGGCATGCTCTCAAACTTTCTTGCTACTTCTGCCACCATTTGTAGAGACAAATAATAGCGTGTATACTTTCTTCAGCCTTCTCAGCTTTTCTTTTCTTTTCTTTTCTTTTCCTTTATGTTCTTTCTTTTGCTTAACCTTAGCAATGATGATATGTGCCCCCCCCTTCACAATCTCATTAACATTGATGAGAACTTGTTTCCATTTCTTCCCATTGATATGGAAGGAGTCAAAAGAACTCAAGACAGTTATTCTGATTGCCTGAAAGTAGTTGTTAAATTTTTGTGTGTCTGCGTGTCTTTTTTCTTTTTCTTTTTTTTTCTTTTTTTTTGTGGAAGCACTAACTTGGACTGTCTTGAACAGTGCTGATCTGAGGATAGTCCATTAAACATTTATCTTCACAATAAGTCTTTAAATCTTTCTCCTAGGAATGCTTCCAGTAAACATATAGTTTAGGGACTGTGCTATGGTGGTTTGATAGTCTGAGAGGTGAGGTTATGCCTCAAAATGCTGCTTTGGTAATTCAAATATCTGAGGTTATGCCGCGTTGATGTGTATACCACTGATTTCCCACGTGGCCTCCAGCTGAAAAAACTATTCTTTCTGTATTCCGGATTCTACTTCCTTTCATAATTTATATTTTGATGGGAAACATAATGTTCCATTGTAGGCTTGCAAGACAATGTACTTTGTATTTCTTCGATCTGTGGTTTTGACTTTTTTTTATTAAAGTTATCACTATTTCATTATGCCAAAGACATTATTTATCTACAGTCACATTAATTATAACTTTCTATAAATGTTTTTTATTTCCTTGTTTTGATTGCATGTTCCGCATCTTCTCAAGTTTGTTGGATCTTATATTCTGGAGGACCAATGGAACTAAAAAGATACTTGACTTTTCAGGAAAAGATGGTGGATTCTTCCTTGAGGACAAGTATCCCCCCAGTCCTACCTTACAACATTTCTCCATATGCATATACGTTTCAAAATGTAGACAACAACAAGGTCCAATCTTGTGAAGGTGGGTCGTAGTTCTTGTCACTATTGCACATACTTTGAAATTTGGGACTTTGGATTTTGAAATCAAAAAGGAAAATTGTTTGAATTTTAACAAAATAAATGAGAGAATGCCCATGCAATTGCTCAGAATTTCCCCTAACTAGATTTAGTATGGAAGAAAATGCATGCAATGCTTGCAGTTTAAAACTTAATCAAAGCATCTTTTTTTTAAGGAAAAAAATAAATTTTGATGAATGTCTATTTTTCAAATATGCATTATATTTATTCATTACTGATTAACGCATATTTTTTTGCGGTTAGTTCCAATAATCAGTGACACAACAAGGCATCTATTGGAGGAAAATGTTCGAGTTCTTCACCAAATATCTTCCAATCTTGCGAACTACAAGGTGAAATTTGTCTTCTCTCATTGTCCATTAATTAATCTTGTAGTAGAAAACTTTCTTATTGAATTCTTGGAACATTTTGACGACAAACTTCCTCTCCTGTGTGGTGTCACTCAGTAGTTGACTTGCAAAGGTTTTGGGTTCAAAACTTTCCTATGCGAGGTCATTCTTCGAGCACCAATCATGATTTGAATTCCATTCTTGTTTGCTTGTTATTTCCTTAAGCTGTCTCTTGCTCGGTAAATTTGATTTGGTCATTGGTCAAAGTTTGCCATTTAATGAATTGGGGATTTTGTTTAGCTACTGTTTTCTAGTGGATTGCCAGCAAAGGGAGTTTGCCTATGTTGAGTTTAGGCTTATAATTGAAATGTGTGATTATGTTTCTTGCATTCTCATTAGTAGAGTTGCTCTTTCTGAGCATCGAAGGTAGAAAAGGTGATTGCAATCTCAACTGTCAATAATGGAACATCGTATCTGGCTGAAGTTGGTAATCGCTATTAGAAGTGGTGCTTATGTTTGCTCTTCCTTTTTCATGAGTGATGGATTATCGTCAAATATGTAGAAATTAAAAATTAAGGTGAAGGGACAAAAGTTGCAGTTGCTTAAAATCCCAAAACCTAGTTTCCTGTTAACCTTAGTTTCCATCAAGATTACTTTCGTTTTTTACATGAAAAAAACTTCTGGGAGCAAATCAAGAAATGAACTATGTTTTTACTCAAATTTGAGAAAAATGTTTCTCCCACATTTTCTTTTTTACTGATAAAAAAATTAAAAAGAAGTATGAAGACTTTTCTAATACTGTTCGCTCACTTTTGGACCGGCCTTGGAGAGAGTTTTATTAATCTCTAGTTTTGCGTTTGCATCTGTCCTTTTGATTTACTATGGTGATTGTGGGCTGGATCATTCATATACCCATGGCCCAATTTTGGCAAGGAATGTTGTTTTTCAAGGTTGTCCATTTTTGCCTTAACCAGAGGCAAATTTTGAAGAATTCTGTACACTGCCCTGATGGATAAAAGATGTTAATTTGAAGCAGATACAGGACAACATTGAGCTATTCTGTCGTACACGGGACAATATTGCAGCAATCTTGAGCGAGTATGTGAGAAAGTTTGTGCTTGTGGCATCAATTTCTAACTGTCTTAGCCGTGTCATCTTTCAGCATTTCATCTCTTATAGTGGTAACCATGCTTTAACTTCGATTTTTCTTGTGTTTGCAGTATGAGAACTATGCCTGGTATTATGAGCCAGATGCCACCACTAACATTTGGGATAAACGAACAACTTGCTAGTGCCCTGCTACCAAATACTTCTCAAGTAAGCTGTTATGGACTTTGAAGAAGATGACTTCTATTATTGAACAGCTTTTGCAGTTCAAAAACTCCTATATATCGGACTAGGAAACATAACCACATTTTCATAAAAAACGATTATTTGATTAAGAACCATAACCATGGTCTCATCCGAAGCTATACATGAAGGCATGTACATGGAACCTTTTGTGTGTGTGTGTGTGCGCGTGAGAGAGAGAGAGAGAGAGAGAGAGAGAGAGAGAGAGCATTCCTTTGTATCTAAAGTTATTTAAACATAGTTGATATAAGGCGGCGACCTTACCTGTAGAAGTAAAGTTGCAATAATCTAAACCATCTATTTTAATTGAATGGTGCAAATTTGACATTGTCGTAAGAGACGTGCAGTTTTAAATGGTACGTCAAATCTACTCCGTCTAACTAAAATGGACAATATAGAATATCGCAATTTTATTTTTACAAGAAAAGATTGTTGACTTATATAACCGCATGCTTATCAATTTGCCATTTTTCTTGTTTTAATTTTTGCGTGTTTTTAGTTGCATTTGCAGGCTCTCATGTTTGGTAACCCTGGTCTCCGTTTAAAACAAGAGCCCAGGTAGTTAGTGGAGCAGAGAAGCCTATGTAAGTAGAGATGAGGATGTTGGTCCTTTGTAAATCAGTGAAGATGAGGTGGTTGAGAGGTTTTTCTTATTGTACACGTCATCAATGGAAAACCACACCGTTGTAAAGAGTCCAATTTGGAACCTGCAATTGTGAAATACTGGTTTTAGGTTGCAGGGAATAAAAAGTTTGTTTATCTTTTCTTTCAGCTGAGTAAAATTCCAAGCCAGCAAATGATTTCTAGTTTGTGATGAAAATTCTAAGTACCCACTACCTACCTTGATCGCGAAATTTAAGGCCAAAAAAAATATTGAAGATGGGAACAGAAGAACAATGGCAAAATTGTGGCTTGGGTGTTGCTTTGTGGCCTTCTTAAACGAAGTTGAGAGAGAAATTTTGAACAATTACTTATTAGAGAGGAGAGAGTGAGACTTCAAATAATTACTTATTTAGAGAGAGAGGGGGAGAGACTTGAGAAATTTACTTATTTAGAGAGAGAGGGGGAGAGACTTGAGAAATTTACTTATTAGGTTATATATATATATATATATATATATAGAGAGAGAGAGAGAGAGAGAGAGAGAGTATT
>NW_006499435.1:1885525-1902480 GCF_000471905.2 Amborella trichopoda
TACCTACCTACTACTACTACTACTCTCTCTCTCTCTCTCTCTCTCTCTCTCTCTCTCTCTCTCAACAGGGCTGGCAACGGACGGCACCTCGAACTCCCCATGGGCCATCACATACCTGCCTCAGACTTAACCAGGCCAAAAAGGCCTACTCCCAAGCCCGGCCCCAGCCCTATCAGGGGGCCACATAAAAAAAAGACAAACTGCCGAACAATGCCGGCCTTAGCCTAGACCCGGCTCGGGTTTGCCTTTGGACTGTAGTTGCCCAACCCTGATCCGGCCTTCTGGCCACATTTCATAGCCTATGTCCCGGTTTTTTAAGACCAGGCCAACTGGCCCATTGCCGCCCATGATTAATTGCTAAAATAACTAAATACCAATTAAAATGCAGCAACCTGCGCTATTATAATAGAAATACCTTTTGTATATGTTAATGATGATATTCCGAGAAAGTCTATTTGCTCGAGTCATTCTCCAAACAATTAGTCAAAAGTATATCAAAAAGTTATCTTCAAAAGTATATCAAAAAGTTATCTATATTCTTGCATGATACCATTTGCCTTGAATCCGCGTCGAATGCTTAACTATTCAAACAAAACAAAGTATAAACGGGAAGAATAGTACCATTGTACTGTAGGGTTCTCGAGAACTCCTTGCAGAATCGGGAATCCCAAACACCGGGATTTCACTCAAGATCGTGTACATGATTGACTAAACGCGAAGTACGTGATTACAACTATAAATCGAGTGTGAGAAGTAAAGCAAACATAAAAAGCACACCACAACAACACACGATTTACGTGGTTCACACCGTAGGATTACATCCACGGCCTCGGCGACTCGAAATCCATTATCACAATAAAGATTACAGTTTTGAGTTACAATAGATAATACTTATCTATAAACATCGGTAAAAAATCATCACCGATCTTCCCTTTTAAACCCACTCTCCCAACTGAACAACACCGTCGATCAATCTCTTTCCCACTGTAGCGCCGCTACCGAAAAGATAACCTCGATAGCAATATAGAGATTTTCTCTCTCTAGAAGTATAAATTAACCAACACATGAGAATACCGTCTCTCTTTCGAAAGTCATGTCTCTCTATCTTGGAGACTCATCTCCATATTGAAGATCCATTCCCACAACCCCCAAAAGGCAACCCTCAAAAGGATTGGTATTATATCTTCATTCACTCTATTACATAGATCTCACTTTCTTTCGTCATAGATCTCACTTTCTTTCTTCCCAACAAAATCTATTTTCTATTTACCATAATACTTTTAATTTTCTAAAAAAAAATATGGGTATGGTGATTTAGCTATCACCAAACCCAACATGTACAAGACTAAACTAAGAGAACAGGACCACCCACCAATTTAGTCTCGACCAGCACGGGGCTGGTCCAACTGTCCCTCTCTCTTATTACCATTCATAAGTTTTAACACATTGTTGTCATTGTCTCTCTCTCTCTCTCAATATTAACACCTTTTCTCACTCATCATCATCATCATAGTATTTTTTTAATTAATCGGATCCGCTTTTCAAAATTCATAATAAATTTTGGCAAAATTTTATATTAATTATCTATCTAATACAACCCAAACCCCTTTACCCGAATATGTGATGAGTGAAAGAAAAGTTATGGTCATCATACCCAACACCTTTTCTCATTACTATTCGAAATTGTTAACACCTCTTTGTCATTGCCTCTCCCTCTCTCTCTCTCCCTCAATGTTAACACCTTTTCTCATTACTATTCAATATTGTCATATGCCTCTCTCTCTCTCTCTTCTCTCTCTCCCCCTAATATTAAATTCACCCAAACAGGCCTTGATCGAAATTAAAATTATCGAATTAACCAAACCCCATGATCCAGCTTCATGTGCAAATAATTTACATTCTTCTCCGGCAAATAATTTACACGGTAGCAATAGTAAGATTTCAAATATACAAAGAGAAATAAGAATGATATAGCGGATGGCACAGGCCACGAAAGGATCTTGTTATAAGGTTTTCTATTTTCGTAAAAATCTTAGCATAAAATTTTGTGCAGCACATGTCATGCACATCAAAGTTTTCATATATTGAAAGTTGTAATTTAATAGGCTTTGAAATTGGCCAGCATTCGACCAGGCCCCTACAGGCCGAAGAGGCCCCAGCCTTGGCCCCATATAGACAAAGCCAGGCCAAATACGATCCAAGAAAAAAAAAATGAATAAAAAGGAGTCAAACTGGCTTTTTACTGGCCCAGGCTAGGCCCTCAAGCCACATTATGTGGCACAAGCTCTAGTTTTTTGGGCCAGGGATGATCAGGTAAGTAAATGATCTTCATATATACATACATACAAACAATATATATAGCGAGAGAGTCGTGATTTGTATAGGTTTGAGGCCCTAAACAATCAAAGTAAAGGTGTACCTCTAAATGGTGTAGAAAAATGTCTTTTCATTAGTAAAAATGTTTGTGATGGCCCGAAAACATCTCTAATTATAAATTTTTATAAGAGCTTCACAAATAATATAAACACTTTAAAATTAATGGCCCAGATAATACATTACAAGATGTATTATTTCCTTTATTTGAAATCTATTTCTTTTCATGTCTAACATCTCGAGGTCGAGATGATCAATTTGACCGTTTTTTGACATCTCGAGGTCGAGATGATCAATTTGACCCTTTTTTGACATCTCGAGGTCGAGATGAATTTTTGAGGTGCGCCTTGATGTTATTGTTTAGGGCCTCAAACTTATATAAAATTAAAATAAATAAACAATTAAAGAATAGAAGGGCCAATATGACTTACTTGTTACAGAGAGGGACGATTGCAAAGTCTATTCGCTGCAAAACTTGAGTCTTGTTTCAGGGTAAAATAAGGGGGGTTTTATGGGTGATAGGATGGCTTTAGTGAGAAGAAAAGTAGACAAAAGAAGACAAAACGTTTCGTGTCAAAAGCTTGCGAGGAGACCTGCGAGTCAAGAAAAGGAGCACTCCGTTATGACTCTAAGAATATAATTTGGTTCAATATATCCAAGATCGAAGAGAGACTAAGTTATCACGTCCGAAAATGAAGCCTTAAAAACCACATAAAATATCAAGAAATAAATAAAATAGATTTGGAATTCTTTCCGATGTGTAACTGAATTATGGTGCTTACTTATGAGATTTTCGGGGATAATTATGCATATTTCATCATTTACTAAATAGTTAATCTAGCTTCTTTATCCGCTTATCCTTTTCGGAAGGAAAATAGTTGAGCATAAACGGAGACGCTGTAGCCGCGTAAATGAAGCCAAAAGGCTACATGCTCCTGCGGGAGCATATGATGAATTTACTCCCACCTATCATACCTCTTCAACGACCAACCTCAAAAATAATTAAAAATTAATAATCGTAAAAGGAATAAGTTTATGTATGTTTGTAACCTTATATTGTTGAACTAAGATGCACCTCAAAAATCCTATAGTGTAGAGTAAGAGGGCACTATTTTTGAAATTTGAAATCCATTTTTTTCTCATGTCCATGCATCTTGATGTCCAAAAGATCAATTTGATGATATTTAAACATCAAAACAACATCTTCCAGTGAAATTTTTGATAGAGGCTCTAATTTGATTGTTTAGAGCTTAGGCTCTATATAAACTTTTCCCAAAAATAAATGATACAAAATATAAATGCGCCTTACATCCACCATGTAAGGAGGCAAACTCACAACCTTATAAAAATCTCACCCATAATAAAAACATACCCAATCTTGCTCGAAAAGAACATTGTTAAAAAATACGGAATTGGGATCGAGATTGCTAGGGTCCTGAGCCCAAGATAGACAGAGAACGGGCCGAGCCTAAGCCTCAGAGTCGGGCAGTTTTCAAGGAAAACAGCAATATGGACCCTCAAAATTGATCCCCAAATTCCACTGCTAGAAAATTGATCCCCAAATTCCACTGCTACAAAGCAAAAACAAAAACAAAAAAAAGCCCAAAAGACGCCTCCCGACTAGGTATTTTGCTCAGGGGTGTAAGCATACAGTGTGCCCATGCAGGAGTAAGCTATCATACCGAAATTGAAGCAAGAATTAATTGACCGATTGAATTATAGATTGGTCCTCCAAACTCTGTCGACTCTTAAAACGCTGTCGACTCTTTAAAGGTGATCAAGTACTTTTTAGCGGTTCAGATTTAACCAGCGGGCTAAAAAAGAATTTGTTTTTTATTTTTATTTTTTATTTAAAATGATATTAATCTAAAATTTAGGTTTTAACTTCATTTTTATAAGAATAATTAAATAAAAATAATAAAAGTATTGAGCAAACTAAATTTAAGGAAATTTTCACTATTTTTATTTAAAATAATTTTAATTATGTTTATTAAGTTCTCGTTATAAAAATAAACCTACACCCAAAATTCAGATAAATATTATTTTTAAATAAAAATATAAAATAAAATATAAAATTACTTTTTTACCATTAGATATGGAAAATCTCAAAAACGTTGGAAGGGTGCTTCCACCGGTTCACATGTCGATGGGATACTTTTTCTCAGTTAGTAAATTCAGCAGCAATGTACCACGACTCCGCTGAATCCACACCAACTAACGTAGCGCGGACGAGGCTCACTTGGATTGAGTTGCAGGGCAACTTGCAAAAACCCAAAATATGCTGTAAACAATATAAAATAATATTAAGAAAAAATATATAAAAAAAAAACTGCTATATTAGTTAGAAATATATTTTTAGATGATTTTGATCATTTTTAAGATGATTTGGGAATTTGATAAATTTAGATTTTTTAAATTATTCTAGGTTTTTCTTTCTTCTTTAGTCTTCTAATGTTTTTTATTTCCTTTTTTATTTTTTCTAAATGTTAACTACTTACGAACTTTTTAATTTTTTCTATACCGCTTTTGATTTTTTTCCCCCTATTTTTAAACTAGTTTTACAAAAAATTTCCTTTTTTGCTTTTTTTGTGTTTTACGTAACTCAATCGATTCCATTTTAACTCGACCCATCGTGGACAAGGGTCGAGCACCTTGGCCGAGGCGAGTCGTGTAACTCAAAATATGTGAAAAATACCTAAACTGTTTGACGTCCATATACACACATATAAATTGAAACAAATAGATATTTGGGATTGATTTATGAAGATATCAATGATTGCAACATTACATATCAATTTCAGATCATATATTTAATATACAATAAGATCATTATTTGTGGTATGTAGAGGTCACAATCACTATTGACTATTAGACATAAAATTAAATGACAGAGGGTGTGTCAGACTCAAAAGTTTAAAATAAAATTTTTAAACTTTGTGAGACATTCTATATTATTGGATTTTATATCTGATACGAATGAAACATTGTCATTGGTACCTAAGGTAATTGGTCTTACAATATATAATCCCAAAAATCATAGCATCTACCGTACTTAATTGTACGTCAAACACAACTAATTATTTTAAGGAAAATTATACAACAAGGCTGATTGTGTTTTGGTATACAGAGGTCACAATTAATCTTGACTTTTAGATGTGAAATTGGGTAGATGCATTTATAGTGACCAGGCTCAAAGTTTAAAATAAATTTTTTCAAGCTTTGTAATACACCCCAGCCGTCACATTGTCATATCTGATGAGTATGGATAATTGTGAGCTACTTGTACCAATGAAAAAATGATCTCATAATTTATAATCCGTTAATTTAATTTGTGCATAATAGAAATTGCCTATGTGAGAAATGACAAAATGATTATGCCATTTGTAACATGCGCAGACCATACTCAACCAGTGATGGTCAAGATGAAATGTTATTTTCGATTGAGCAGTACAGGAAAAAGATTCGTAGCATTTTGTATTTTGTTGGTATGCTACATGTAGCAAGTAAAATCCCATGAACAATATACCAGGCGATGAAAAAAAAAAAGGGAAGATTTTGTGATTTTCTGAAATTAGCAAAATAAGATAAATAACGGAATTTTTATGCCCGCACAGTACATGAATAGTATATTTCACAGTAACAATATAGTACCGATACGATCCAAGACCTGAAGATTGAAGATAAATTAAAAAAAAATAAAAAATCTCATCGAAAAATACCATTTAATATCTGTCAAAATAAGAAAACTGCAATCCCAGAACTGATAATTTTTCAAGAACAAATAAAGAAATCAGTGCAATGGAATGAAATGAAGACAACCCATATTTCTCAAGGGAAAAAAAATGCAATCAAATGTTTTAAAACCAGAGATTTCAGGCTATTAATCTAATAAAGCAAAAGGATCCATGAAAATATAATCAAAATCAAAACACCCCATTCATTCATCTCAAGAAAAAAGAGAGGAAGAAAACAAGAAAAAGAAAAAAGAAAATTACCTCGTCCAAGATTGGCTTTTTGCTTGCTTCTCTCTCTTCAGTTTAGTCAAGAAAGAAGAAGGCACAACTCATTTTATTTGGAAATTGAAGACAAACGGGAAAACAGAAAAGGGGAAGGGGTTTCGTCTAGGAAGCCAAAAAAAGCTTATTTTGTGGCTTTTTTTGAGGTAATTTGATTGGGCGACTAGCTCAACGCTGAGCTCTTTGGAAATGAGTCAAGAATACTAAGAACCTTACGTGGCCCGTGCCCTATTTTCTAAGTTCAAAATTCGGAAATAACGGTCATCAAGGCAAAGTACCGTTACCGTTATCCGGTTGATAAGCTAAATATAAATGATTTTTAAAGGTGACGTTTGTATAAGGTTTCCTAACTGCTCTTTTTTTTTCTTTTTTCTTTTTTTTTTTTTAACAAATAGTATAAGGTTTCCAACTTATACCTCTGCATTTTTTCGGAAGATGTAGCTCCAGTGTGGAAACCTTACAATGGCTTAAAAATCTATATTCAATCCTATTTATACAATTTAAAATGTCAAAAAACAATGCAAATCGAATATATCTATAAACACTTGAAAATCTTAAAATAGATGACGCTAATAATTTGGGACGAGATGTGCTATTTTTAAGACTTTAAATTCCTTGTTTTATTTATATCTATAGATCTATGAGATGATCAATTGGAAAGTTTTCCGGATTTGAAACACACTTTTTTACTATATTTTTTAGGTGCAACTTACCTCTATAGTAAGGTTGAAACTTTATATAAACCTTTTCAGTTTTTAAAAGGAAATTTTACCCAATATTTTACTCAATTGTAACTACTCGTTATAAAATTAAATCAAAAGATCTAGGCAGAAGTAAATCTCTTATAGATATTTCGATTCTAAAATATTGTTTTGAATATATAGGTCCATATTTGAAGTAAAAAAAGTTTTTTGTACTTCAGCAAGAACATGAATTTGTCTTGGATTTTTATGAATTTAGGATCTAAAATGCTTCCCAAATCAATGCAATTGTACTTCCATGCTTGAATTTGCAACATCAATTGAAATTGATGGTTTAAATGAATTTATATAAATTATTTATAAGGATCAAATTTTATGTTTTCCATATTCATGATGGTCGAAATTATAAACTTATGAAATTTTGGATATATCTTTGAGATGGATTTCGGATAAATAGATCCACTATAACTTATGCATCTGTTGATGGCACGAAAAAGAGAACTGCAGTAAGTGCAAATGAGTTTCTAAACCAATTAGGGTTATCCTTGCAGCAACTGCAAATCATTTCTAAACAAAAGCTAGGTTGTCGGCTTGCTACCGTTCTATAATGTCGTTCAGTGATTTAAAAAACACCGCGTTGGCATGGAATCGCCTAGTTCGACCGGGGAGTCGGTCGTCTCGTTCCGGTTCCACATATATATAGTAAAACATACGAGTTTAGAAAAGAATCGACGGTTTTGCACAGTAAAGCAACGATTATTTACAGTAAAACGACGATCTTGATTGTAGATTCATCGTTCCAGACCGGTTGTTTGCACGTTCACAATTTTTTCACATGTTTTTATGCCAATTCGCTATTTTTTTTGCACAATAAAAATGGCGATCCAGACCGACAATTCAATGATGCATTACGGATTTTTAGGTGCCCGATCGAAATCACCAATCCATTTTTTAAATCATTGAAGCTGTCATTTCAAACATAGTATTCTATCAATTTTAGCTAATTACTCTTCATTCCATGCCCAGTATCGTTAACTCTGAAGGGAAGTGGCATTATTTGGTGCCGGGCTTGCTTATGTCAACATAACGGACGTTATCTAGTACCATGGGGCACGTTATCTATTTTCAAGGCTTTCTTAACGTGGAATGCAGCCATAGTTTGTGGCTCCACGCCGAAATCGGAGCTCGGCTCCGGTGTCCCACAAGGGTCATAGCCGTACGGACAACCACACGTGCGATTAATGGGCATGGGAGGCGTGACAAGGTCAGTGGAGACGTTCCTCTCCCTTGTGGTTTGACTGGACAAAACTTCGGTTCAAAGAAACATTGGTGCCTTAAAAAGTTTGGCGTCATTTTTTGTTGGGAAAAGTTTATATAAAACCCAGCCTCTAAACAATCAAATTGGAGATTATCACAAAAATTTCACTAGAAGAGGTTGTTTTGATGCCCAAATATCCTCAACTTGATCATCTCGACATCAAAATGTATGGACATAGAGAAAAAAATGGATTTCAAGATTTGAAAATATTGTATTTTGTAACGCATTTTTTTACTGTCAATTCTTTAGATTTTCAAGTTTTCATAGATCTGTCGATCTACGCTATTTTTTAAGCTTTAAAATTTATAAATAAAAATAAAAATATATTTTAAAACTATCACGAAGATTTCCAATATTGAAAGTTTGAAACCACATTTCTTGATACTATTTAAAGGTAGGCTTTAATTTGTTTGTTTAGAGCCTAGGCTCTCTACAAACTGCACCTTTTTCTTATTATGAGCATTGGAAATTTTATTAAGGGAAAAGTTTATATAGAGCTAAGGCTCTAAACAATCAAATTAGAGGCTACCTCAAAAAACTCACTATTTCGATGCCCAAATATCATCAAATTGATCATCTTGATATCAAGATGCATGGATATGAAAAAAAATAGATTTTAAGTTTTGAAAATAGAGCATCTTGTACCATATTTTTTTACTGTCAATTTTCAATATTTTTAAGTTTTCACTATTTTTTAAGCTTTAAACTTTATAAATAAAGCTGAAAATATATTTTAAGGCTGTCACAAAAATTTACAGTATTGAAACCATATTTCTCGACACTATTTGTAGGCTCTAATTTGATTGTTTAGTGCCTCGGCTCTATACAAACTGCACCCTTATCTAAACAATCAAATTAGAGCCTACCTTCAAATAGTATCGAGAAATATGGTTTCAATACTGTAAATCTTTGTGATAGCCTTAAAATATTTTTTCATCTTTATTTATAAAGTTTAAAGTTTCAAAAAACAGTGTAGATCGAGCAGATCTATAAAACTTTAAAATATTAAAAATTGACGGTCAAAAAATGCGTTCCAAGATGCACTATTTTCGAAACTTGAAATCCATTTTTTTTTATATCCATGTATATCGATGTCGAGATGATCAATTTGATGATATCTGGGCATCAAAACAACCTCTTCTAATGAAAGTTTTGATGTAAGCTCTAATTTGATTTTTTAGACTTTAGGGCCTAGGCTATATATAAACTTTTTCCTTTGTTAAAGGATCTATATGGTCCTAGCCACATCTATGCGTGATGAATTTATCACCGTCCACTCAATTGGTTGGATGGAGATGTGGGAGATTGGAGCTTTCCAATTAAGGTGTGGTTTGAATAAAGTTGATGCCCTAAACAATCAACGTATGGCACACCTTTAACTGGTGTCAAAAGATATTGTTTCAATACCGAAAATCTTTATGATGGCTTAAATTTTTTTTTTTCATATCTAATTATAAAATTTAAAGCTTCAAAATAGTGTAGATCAAGTAGATCTATGAACACTTTAAACTTGACATTCTAGATAATGCATTACAAGATGCACTTTTTTCATGACTTAAAGTTTTTTTTTTTTTTTGGGGAAAATATCTCTATACACCCGATTTTTAAGTTTCATTTCACAATAGATCCAAGGTTTTAAAATATATCTTGGGGCATAAAATTGTAAATTTTTTTTATTCTAACCCCCTGAACTAATTTAAACTTGTTTTTTTAGACCAAACAAATCTAAAAAGACATGCTTTTTTTAAAAGTCATCATTCCAAACTTCTAAAAAGAGAAGGTTTTCGTGGAGGAGAGAGGTTATCGGGAGGAGAGAGATGTTTAGAGAAATACGGGAGGAGAGAGAGGTGTTTGGATAAACAATGGAGGAGAAAGAGTGAGTGAGACACATGAAGAGAGAGAAAGAGATAAGTTTGGAGTATATGAGTGAAGATTATAAAGGATTGAGTTTAGAAATAGCATATATTTCTCACATTTGTTTAAGTTAAAAAATAGGTTTAAAGTGATCAGGGGGTTAAAAGATATCTTGTAAGTCCTTAGGTTTATCAATAAATGAAACCTTAAAGTAGGAGATATAGAGATTTTTTCTTTTTCTTTTTTTATGTCCATGTATCTCAAGAATGAGAGTATCGTATTCGAGGATTTTTCAACATCAAAACAACTTCTTTTAGTGAACTTTTTAAGTGAGCATTAGTTTAATTGTTTAGGGGGTAAACCTTATGTAAAAAATTTCCTTACAATTAGGGATATATTTGTGGTAGAAAATTAGAATATGGCGATCTAAATCAAGAATCACCAATGTTAATTGATTTTTGGAAGGTAGTTTATATTTTATAAATTTCTCAACCAAAATTTCACCTTTCACCTAATGTAGATTGCTGTTCTGGTGGGTGCAATACATTTCCCGATTTGAAGGTTTAAAACCAATGTTCACAAAATCAAACCGGAACAATTAACCGAACATGGGTCTAGAAGTGGTTTAGCCGGCCTACCCGGTAAACCGGCCGATTCAACTACTCTAACCGGGCAAGTCCTGAGCAGTCAAAAAAGTGTTAAAAAAAAATACAAAAAAATATATACTAAAATATGAAAAACATGTAAATAATGATTAAAACAAAACACATTTAAATGAAGTTGAAAATTAATGAAACAAATGGATTTTAAACCATTTTATATTTTTCAAGTGCTATTTTAATTTTTTCTAAAAAAGATGAAAAAATATAAAAGTGAGTATTAATGACCAAAACAATTTTTAATCTTTAACAATATGTAAAGAATATTTAAAAATACATTACAAGTCAAATTCCTTATTTTTTAGAATTTATATACATTTTTTTTAAAAAAAATACCAGTTGATCACCTTAACCGCCCAAAACCGGAACCGGCTACTGGTCCGTTCCGATCTAACCAAACAGTTAGCAGATCGAGCGATTTTGCGAACAATGTTTAAAACACTGTTTTGTATTTAAAAGCAAAACATTAAAATTATTTAATTTTTCAGCTTGTACGGGAACACTGTTGTAACTTGTTCGTCTTCTCAATTTTATGAACTTCATCAACTTGTCTTCTTAACATCGGGTTACATAATAAATGAGAATATTAAAAACTATCAACTATTCGAACTCACTCAAGTAATGAAGGCTTATGCACAGCCTAAAAAGATTGATTGATTTGGAGGTCAATGGTATAGATGATAAAAACGAAGGTTCGGGCAATCATAAAGGGCTAGAAAAATAATGCAAAATTAAAGTTGGGAAACACAAAGTTCTACATGGCTTAATGTAGCCACCTCATTCTGGCTGATAAAAGTATAGGAAACCAAAGACCCTGGGACTATAAAAACTTTGACACCACTATTTCCCTAAGCCATAAGCGTTAGGACTACCTAGTACCTCATAAGCCAACCCATGTGCAGACCTGACAGCTAAAACCCTAAATACCGACACTCGAAAGTTCAAGTCATGTAGACCCTTATGTTGGGTTTATGTGGTCTTTAAAGGTATTATGAGAGCTTGTATAAGTATTTTAAATAGTGAAATATAAACTCAATAGGAGTGTAGTCATCGTGTAGACCATATTAAGTAAATATAATTTGCCGATCCTGAAACTAGACTCGACGTACTAGGCCATCCGACTTGGAAAAGCCCAAGGTACCTGGGCAGGATAGATGAAATCGAGATGGGTTTAGTGGCTTAGCTCTTGATGAAGTCGAAATATCCCCGGATTAGAGTTGAGGGATTGTGTGACCCTTATTTGATAAATGGTCTTTAGAGATAGGGCTCAAACATTATCGTTATATCATAACATGACATGTACATAAATAGCCATATCGAGATAGTGGTCTACCATTGAAGGTAAAGCATGTACATGTGCGATATATTACTTATATTTACCATTGAGTCGTGGTTGCATCATGGTATGGGGGACCATGATTTTTGTCTCTAAGGGAGAACCCCATAGACTGGGATTGTGTCCCCTAGTCTATTGGATGACTTTGGTGGTCCAATCTTGAGCCCCTGTAGTGGACTGTGGGTCATAAGAGCCACTGGGTTAGTTTGATAAAGCTAGGCGAATCGTGGTCCGTAGTTGAAGGTGGAGTGCTTCAATGTATTAATAAATTGTTCTCATCAAAATTAATTAATTTTATATTGTATGTTTTTTAGAATGTTTATTTGAATTTTATTGAATCTGCTGATATTTAATTTTTGTCATTTGAATTTATAAATTAATATAAAATCATTTGCCAATGTTTTAAATAAATTACGATAATTAAAATTTTAAATTCAAAATAAAATATTTTTAAAAATTAAATGGGACCTTCAATAAAATATGGAAGCCCACTTAATACATGTGGTATTTGGATAGGGCCTATGAGAGGCCATCAAATGGTGACATGCCTCACCTATAGGGGATTATTCAAAGTAGCCTGATGTGGTGATGACTATCCCATGCAAGTTGGCTATCTACTTTTAGATGAAACCAACTTGCATAATAAAATCAAAAATTGAAATGTTATAAAGTCATGTGTATCAAGATTGATTGATTCAATAAATAACATGGATATATACTAAATGATAAATAATTTTCTTATTTAAAAATTTAATGGGAATAAGTTTAGGAAGTGGAGGATAATATTTTAGCACTTTTCGTCGAATATTGATGGTGGATCAAATGAATTGAGGACTCACATCTCTCACCACACAAGTCTCATTAGATTGACGATCAATATTTGTTCTTACTAAAAATGTCAAACCCTAAGGTAAAAAAATATATATAAAAAGAGACTTGCCCTCGTTACCCAAATCTCTACACTTCTTATCTCTTCTCTCTATGAGAATTATCTTTTTCTCTCGAGTCTCAAGAAGGGCACGGCCCAACCTAGGAAGCCATCTCTCTCCAAGTCTCTAAGAGGGCCACGCCCAACCAAGGCATCTATCTCTATTCAATTATCTAAAAAGGGAACTACGCCCAAGTCATCCCTCCCATTTGTGAGTTCTATGTGGCACACCCAAATCTAGGGTTGGTGGTTTTGATTGTGAGTAGCAAATGGGATGACCCCTTTGCTAGTAGATATCTCACTCTCTTTGATTTCTATTTCTTATTTATCTAAATATAAAGCTAAGGGGTTTGAGCAAGACTAAGGCATTGATGCCTTAGGTAGTTCGTTCTAAATCGAGATCCATATACCATTGAAAGGGTTTTTGCTACAAGTAAGAGAATCAAGAGACCGATCATATATCCTAAGCACCATCAGTAGGATGAGACTAAGCTTAGGGTGTTTTAAGCCAGGTTGAAGTGATATCCAACAATTTTACTTTTATAATTTCTTTTTTATTAAGCTCTTATATTATCATAAAGCAATGAGTTAAGGTTTTGATTTAATGAATTGTATCAAATAGTTGTAGCAAGTGAGAACCGTATTTATTTTATTTTATTTTATTTATTTGTTTCAATAGTTATTTGTTTGTAATTGGATATTGTGAGTGATATTGTTATTTGTTGGGATCTTACTCCTAGCGCCAAGGGCGTCCTTACCAAGGTATCAACGTCAGCAACAGTGTCCCAAAATCATTGGCTTGAACCACACATGAAGATTTGTTGGAAAACATGCCTCGAAGCCTCAAAAGCTTCAGTACCCAGGGAAGCAACGCCGTAAGCTGCAGTGCCCCAAATTAATTGGCTTGAATCACTGACCCGCAAAAACCATCAAAAAATAGGGACCGAAGCATCATTAGACATATTACGTTTCACGTGGGTGTTGCCAATGCCAACGTCAATGGTCGGTAGCTGGCAGACAAACAACCCCCACACATATAGAACAATGATTTCATTAAAAGAGGATGGGCCAATTATTGGAAAACAGATAATTGGGGCCAGCGTGGGTAGCCCGTGCCAACGTCAATGGTAGCAACGCCGACAAAGAGAGCCCGATATGATTGAGGGCCAAGGGACTGACATCGGTGGTGGTTATGCCAGCGTCAACGCTTGCAATCAGTGACTCTGATCATGTCACTCCTCGAAACAATGTTTTCATTAATAAGAGGAAGCGTGTCATGCACGCTATAATAATTCACCATCAGTATTATACATTATTGATATGACTTTGAAATGATTAAATGGCGCTAAGTTCGGGAATGACCCGTACCAACTTCAACATGGGCACCAGTGTCACTACCAATAGACAGCCCCAATTAAATCGAAACTTCATGACATTGTTGAAGGGATTTTTGCCTATAAATAGAGGCCCTGGCCCCCGATTTTGGTACTGAATTTTTGAACCAGAGCCGAAACTCTGTTGCACCTAGCACTTAACCTGAGCCCTTAAAACCTTAGACCCAAATCCTAAACCTCGTATCCTTGAACCCTTTGCCTAACGTCCTTTAGATCCTAAACTTCTCCTGATACCAATCATATCCTTGCACACGCGGACTTGGAAGGACCAGCAAAATTTGGCGACCCGAGCACGATCCTAAACCAGCCACTAACGCCAAGTGTCGGGCTCCCAGGCATGGCTTGTGGTTAGCCTTCCTGTCTCTAGCTTTTTACCGCTTTCGGTATATTTCTATTACTCCTTTTAAATCTCCCCCTCTTTCAATCGAAAAACCCTCTTTCTATCTTTCCAAATTCTCTAGCAGATTTTCGGTTGATGCTCCTCACAAGTTTAGCACCGTTAGGAATCCATACGAGGCAGTGTAATCCATACGAGAATGAATGGTATGACGGCCAGTCCTTCCTTTGGGTTACCATTCTATCGGACTCTTATTCTCTACCACCGATCAACGGCTTCGTATAGAAAAACAAGGCGGATATTATATTTGCTCAACCAAATTTTTTGCGTATAAACATTTAGTAATTTATCAGCTTATTTTGATTTAATATCAATAGAAATACATTGAAGCGTAAGTTTTTCTCTTGAAAATTTAATACTTTGTTAACATGTTAGTTATTTTAACAAATCTTCTTAAATGGCTTATTTGTGGAACCATTTTATGATATTTACCCAAAAAATTGTACGCTCTCTCTAGAATACCATGATGATGGCTTTGATGCTCTCGACGAATAACCTAACCACGACCGAAATATTAAATCAAAACATGGAACCCAGCCACGACCGAAATATTAAATCAAAATATGGAACCCAGCCACGACCGAAAGATTAAATCAAACAATGGAACATAGGGCTCCGCAATTGACGGCGTGGATCTTCCACAACCACTTAGCAACACGGATATTGGCCGTCCATCTCGGTGTAGCACCATGCCAGTGGGTCTACCCTATGGTGAAATTTTCTGAAATACCCTCGCTCCCACCAAATGATTTGCAATATCCTCCTTGTCCTTGAAGTACCAAATTCCTGTCTTGCCAAAATACTACCAATGCCTATGCACCCCATTATAGGGCTGACCATGGGCCAGTTGGCAGGGCCCCGGCCCAGCTGGCCTGACTTGGTCACCGCGGCCCTAGAAAACCAGGGCATGGACAAAAAATGTGGTCCGAAGGCTAGGATGGAACCCCTTGGGCTAGGCAACCACACCTAAAGGATAGGGTTGGGCCAATGTGGTAAAGTCTACGATCGTTCAACTTGACTGGGCCTAGGCTAGAGCCTCTCTGGCCCATCTAGGGCTGGGTCAGGCTCAGCTATCCCCGTAAGGACTAGGGCCCGGTTAGGATGCAGGCTAGCTCGGTATATTTGCCACCCCTACACCGAGAAGACGGTAGTCATTGGTACATAGGGAAGAAGGTGATTTCTACTTTCTCAATTGTAAAATCTAAATCTAAATGGACAATTGGAACATCTTTACTTCTTTAGTATTAGTGTTACAAGTTAGTATCTGTCTGATACTGACAAGAGTATTTTAGTTTTAATTTTTATTTTAAAAGTGGTTTAACATAAAGTTTGAGCATCCCCACTCACGTGCACCTAATAAATATAAGAAAAAATTTATTTGATAAATAAAATTTAACCAATGGCCCATTCAACAAGTTACGACGATTTATATAAACTATTAATAAAACAAAGGTAAGTGTGACATTGTGATTAAGTTTACCACAAGTGCCTAATCAAAGATGGAAAAGGTTAAAATAAGGCATAGTCCTCATGGAAAAAGAGAAGCTGCGCCTCAAATCTCATTGAAAATCACAGTTCTAATGTTGAAAACCTCTAAAGTTGATCATCTTGACTTTGACTATTATAGATGTGCAAAAAAAAAGAAAAAAAAAAAAGAGAATTCAAGCCCTAAAAATCGATATATAACATGGTATTTAGACAGTCCATTTTTAAGAATTCACAAATCCGCTAGATCTTACAATTATATTGAGCTACAAAATTCATAACTAGTCGTGGAAATTGGTTTTAGAGCTATCACAAAGATCTCCCATGCCCAAAGTATTTTCTAAACGAGGTTTTAAATGGAGAATTTACTTATTGTCATGAGGCTTACCTTATAAAAATACTTATATTTGAAATGTTAAAGCTATCAACTGTCCATTTAAATCGGGGGCGACTTGTGTTTTTATACACAAGTGGCGCTGCATGTAGAAAATTCC
>NW_006499435.1:1904925-1935314 GCF_000471905.2 Amborella trichopoda
GACAAATACATCGTCCCTCCTCTCTCTCTCTCTCTCTCTCTAAAATTAGGGTTTTTTCTGTTACTGTCTACGAGAAGAAACCTAGAAAGCATAGGGCTTTTCTCAACATTCTTTAACTAAAGGTAGAGGCGTGAAATTAGGGTTTTTCGCCTCCTCGGTGGGCTTTGACACGTAGATGGTGTGAGTTTACAAGCCTCTCCAAGGAGAAGCTTTCAATTCGGTGGGTTTTCTTTAATGGCGGATTCCTTAACAGCCGAGCTGGTTCTGCTGTTAAAGAGAGTCAGCACGCACTTGACTGTGAAAATCTCGAATCTATTGATGCTTCTAAGCAATCACAAGGTATTTTCTTGTTTTTATTTCCCTTATAGTTGAGGGTTCTCGGCATTTATGTGCTCATGTGAAGCTATTTAGTGGGATCTAAGAGATTGGGTAATAATTTGTTTAAAGGTTTTCTGTGTTTGGAGAAAGATAAATATTGTGATGGATTACTTGTTTGATTGATGTGTTAAAATGCTATCTTGTGAGGATTGTTATTTGTTTCTAGCAAATGGTTTGCTCTGTTTGGGTTTAATCTTTTCAGCCTTAATTGATGGTTTTGTTCTTGCAAGAATTAAAACATATAAAGATTTCAACTCTAATGATGTTTCCTCCAGTGTCTGTATTGTAAGGGGAATGTGTATGTAATGGTATTCACTTTTTTTTAAATAGTTACTGGTTTTTATTTTTGTCCTTTTTCTTGTGATTAGTCACACCTTGTGTTACGCAGAAACCCTCTATCAATATAATGATAGCGCTTTACTTGACCAGCAGCTGAATGACTTGAGGCGGCCCTAAATCAAAACAAAGAGACCGCCCATGTCACAATGCCCTAGAGCTCTTGAAGTAACATCGTGGAGAATGTTTAATAAGAACTGATGATCTGGAAAGGATAAACAGTCACAACGTCTCTCCTTTATTCCATACTCCCATCTCCCCCAAAATTATCCAAAAACTCCTTATCAACATGACGATTAACTTTCTCCATATTTGTGTTGACCACTAGCTTAGGTCATGATTTCATTGCATTTGGAATCTAATAATTGTAAAGCTTTATCCACAATCTGTTGTAAACATCATCAAGAATCCGTATGCTCCTCTGAGAGGCACCCTAAGGATCTCCATTGCCTTGCTTACTAATCAACGTTTGCAGTTTGCACCTTCAAAAATGTCAATTGTGATGCTTTGTTGTATTTCTGGAGAATTTTGTTGGATACTTGAATTGCAATGTGTTGTTGTTTATTTTTATCAGCGTAATATTCATGTGATTTTGCATCAGTTGATGTTTGTGTTTGTGTTTGATATGGACTTCATTGCTATGGAAAGGCTTCATGGAGCAGTTTTTTTTAATGCCTAAGCAATATATTTAAAATGCTAGAGCATGGATAATTTTCAGAATGCCGGTTCGATTGGAGCTCTCGCTGGGTTTGCTATTGCAATAGTGTTTACTTGGAAATTCTTGAGGTCCCCTGGTGGACAACAGAGAAGGCAACCAAAGAGAAGGGGTGCTGCATCTAGCAGTAGTGATGGCACTCAACTAACTCCAAGTGAAGTTGCTTCCCCATATCCTCTCTCCCCTGTAAATGATTCAAAGGGGCAAGATGTAGTTGAGGAGTTACCTGCCCCAGTTAAGGTAGGTGCAGTTGTTAATATAATTGCACCATCCTGATTTCATTATACGAGATGTGCTTATTCTTCATCTTTTTTCTTTCGTTTTTTAATTTTTTTGTAGCTTACTCTAGGACAAATAGTGAGAAAGAAGCTAAATGGTGGCAGGAAGGTAAGCACACATACTTCAATCACCTGTAACTTGTTGGTTACACGCACACACAAACATATGTATTTATGCATGTATTGATGTGTCAAATGACTGGTCTTGCTGATTATATTTAACTTATGCCATCAATCTCTTGTAATGCTTTCTTGGAATGATATTGAAACAAGGTCAGCGTATTGAAATTCATTGGCTCATGTAGTATCTTTCGTGGCATATTAGATTGTAATTCTGAGTGATTGCTAGTTTGGTTTCTCATATATGCCTGACCTAGTCATTTGTGAGAGATGAGATTTAATCGGGGTTCAATGTTTACGAATTGAATAGGTTTAGTGGGAGCAGTACTAATGAGTTTTGTGGAGCTAACATGTGATAGTGGGTGGTGGCAAGGTGGGAGTGATGTCTAAATATCTAATTGAATTGCGATAATTAACTCATGAATTGTTAAGCCCCACTAAATTCACAAGCCCGTCACGTTGGCCATGCCCTTGCCCCTCTCGATTCAAGATTCATTTTTCAAGATACTTCTGCAATAAAAATAGATTTCAGAAGTATCCAAAATTAATTTGTAAGAAACAAATTCTACTTGTTTCAAAATAGTTTGACTCATAGGGCAAATCAAGAAAACTTGTGTACAGTGTCATGAGGAGTAGACCTGCATATTGTTATTTAGATCGTAGAATGTTTACCAAAGGCTTTAGATTTTAGGGTGGATGAAGATTGAACTCATTCATTCTGTAGGTAAGCCTTTCAAGAGAATGCTCAAGTTTCATATTAAGCAGCCACACTTCCAACCCAAATAGGTAGGTCCATTAAGAGTTGCCTTGCAAGTTCAACACCCTAAACCTTGATTGGTATATAAACTCATTAAGAGCAAAGCTCATCCTCTTTCAAATTATAGCACCTGACGAGGAGGGGTACACCAAGTTAGCATATGTAATTTTGTTCAACAATGTGTGGCCTGACAATGACATAGGTAACTTAATAGGAAAGCCCATGCCATTAGTTGTTTTTCTGGGATTGGTACCTTGTAAGGCTTCTTCATAAATGAGTTAGGTAAGTTTTTGGATTTACTTTTACTGTCTCCATCAATTGCTCATTGAACAATTGGCTCACAAAATGTAATTTGGACCTATTGAGTGATTGGCTTTCAAAGCTTATAGCTTATATTTATATCTTGATATCTCTTAATAAATCACTCTTTATACCTTAAAAGCATTTCCGCAATTCGAAATTGCAAATATAGGCTTTTCAATGAACATTACATCTGTCTCTTAGTTTTTTTAGCTATTCAACATAGTTGATGCGAGTATACTTTCTGATGTTGTATAAGTATCCTTTGCCCTAAGGGTCTTCAACCAATGACTCGTGTGTAGATTCACATGAATCTGATGATCGATTTACATTGTTTCTATTTCTCTAATAAAATAGATCCCATGACATGAGTTCTATAACATCAGAATGATACCTCATCATTTAGCATATTACTCCTGGATTTCATGAATTTCATAACTTGGGTCCTGGAAGTTCTTAAGGGTACACCATGTCACATAAATGAGAAATATGAAACTATCAAGAATTGAAACTTACTCAAGCATTGATATTAGTAGGAATGCTTGTACCAACTTAAGTTTTTGAGAATTCGGCTGACAGAACTATATTGGAGATTTATATGTAAGCATTTAATGATAAATAACTATGATTTAAAAAGCGCTTCCCCAATCCAAAAGTGCAAATATAGGCTTTTGAACTAACGGTACATCTATCTCCTAGTTTTTTTAGCCATTCAACATTCCGACATATTCATTGAAGCAAGTATCCTTTGTAACGTTACATTGAGCCGTGGATTTAGATTCATTTGACTCACATGATCAATTTACATTGCCATGTTCTTCTAATTAAATAGATCCGTAACATGTATTCTGTGATATCAAAATGATACCTCAGCATTTAAGATTTCACTTCCTAGATTTCGTTATTTTCATGAATTGGGTTGTTATAATTCTTAAAGGTAACATCTGGTAGCACAATAATGAGAAATATCAACGTATAAGGTATTCTCATTCTCTCGAGCAGTGATATTAGTAACTTTTTTTTTTTTTGGATCATTAGTCAAGATGTTGGTTTATTCTTGAAAATGATTTACCACCGTCCTTGTCACAGCAATATGTTTTAATTAACATAAGATTGAATTAGTTTGTCAATCTTTTTTCCTATAAACTCATAAGCATCCAATGTCCTTTATAACAACAATACTTGTGCATGTAACACATTCAAGACCAACTTATCATATTTATTATTTCTTCCGCTTACAGACATGACAATGATATTATCTGGAGTCTTTACTAGTTACATAGCTTAATATGTAACTAGTAAAGGCATGACAATGGTATTATCCAGAGTCTTTACTGCATTTTTCAGGCCACATTCATACAAAGATCTCGAATTGTCATACTTTGTGTCTTCAACCTAGCATAGTTATGATACATCTAGGTCCTCTTTCAAGGATTCTATTAGATCTCCTTTATCTGCATGGCATAGAGTCTTATTCATTATTTACATCTTCCTTTCATTTGCCATGATAGTAGAGCTTAAAGGAACTACATGCCTAGAATGGTGATGCTCACATGCTTATTACGAATGAGGTTGCTTTTTTTTTTTTTTTAATAAATGGAGTTTATCATGAATATGCATTATTATATTCATCAGGTTTTCACTTGATTTTCATGATGGATAATATAATTAAACATCTTACGTTCTTTGAGTTCAAATCCCTTCCAGAAACACCATAATTTTAATGTCCCACAGTATGTAGCAGGGCTGTCAAAACTGGACTACTCACCAAACCCATGACGGATTTGGTCAAGTCAGAACTGGTTTGACTGGTTGGAGTTGATTTTTAAAAATAAAGCAAAACAAGGAAAAATAGTCAAAGAAGGAATTATGTCATGAAAGATAAGGAAAACCTTGTTTGGCCAGTCCAACAGGCTAGAATTGATTGTTTTGATCGGTCAAAACTTGTCAAGCATTAGTTTTGACCCTTTTTTTTTTTTAACGCAATTTGGTTTTTGCTTGGATTGAACTAGTCAAGGCACTATATCAGCCACTCCAATCCAGTCTTGATAACTATGATAAGCGTATTAAAAATATAACACATCTTTAGATCCTAATCTAGTCATTGCAATATTGGTAAACTCCACATCAATTTGGCACATACTGAACCTATGCCATTTGAATTCCAAATTAGTTTTAGGTTTCCAGAAGCTCATACATGGATTCTGCAAATGGAAGTTCTTGGTTTCCCAATGTATCATTAATCTATTTGACGGAACATAATTCATTGCTCAAAATCAACAAGTGCATGATATTTTTTTTAACAGAATTTGTTGTGAAATTTGTGTGTTATGAACTGTTGAATATTTTAAGTCTACCAGCTATTGTACTCAGGGCTTTTTATATCCCAAATCGATGCCGAATTTTGAAACTTGGGTTTGGTGGAAAGTCTAATTAGTCCACTTACCATTGCAACAAACAACACTTGATCTTGAGTCTGATTGTGTTGTAAAATGCTACAAAAGATATATATATATATATATAAGGAGTCACTGCTGTACGCCCATACGCGAATGGCCTAGATTGAATCTGGGCCATTCTGTGGCCGATCTGACGCTCACAATGTCCGATAGTTTTTGAATTTTAATTTTTTTTCTACAAATCCAAATCACTTGAAATTTTAGGCATGTGTTCTTCTTCATCAAGGCATACCAAATAAAATGTAAAAAAAAAATAATTCGCGAAATTGTTTTGACCAAAATACCCCCCGAAACATTTTGAGGGTATTTTGGTTAATTTATTTCATGTATTTTTTTTTGATATTTTTCGTAGATTCGCCTATATTTGAAGAATACATGCCTAAAATTTCAAATAATTTGGATTTGTAGAAAAAAATTAAAATTCAAACACTATCGAACATCCGTGATCGTCAGATCAGCCCAGATTCAATCTGGGTTGTGGGTGTTTACTGTAGCAGTACGCACTTGGCGCACAAGATCTTTTCCCATATATATATATATATACACACACACACACACACACACAAAATGAGAAATTCTACAAGCCTTTTACATCTGTTAGTGTCAAGTGTACAACTATTTGAATTTTAGATATTGTTATTGTATATTGGCTGCATGGCTATCAATCCTTTGGTACTTTTGGCTTGCAAGGCCATGAGAAGCGAAGTTCCATGACTTGGGAGACACACATTGTGGTGTACGTCATTTTTATGGCCCTTACAAGTGTACAAACATGGTTAGCAAGACTGGACTGAATGGGTTTTGGCTAGTCGAACTGACTGATTTTGAGTTGGTTGACAATCAAAATAGCTTTTGCAATTTTTTTGATGGCATGTTTCATTTATTTGGTCTATTTATTCATCTTTTATTTTCGTTTTTTTTTTAAATCTTGTCCGACACCCATCTGACTGTTGGTCAGACTAGTTTTGACTTGATCGATCATCCAATTTGGCGGCCGGTTAAATTGACATGACTCTGGAAGAATTACTTGCCTTACTTTATATAGTAATGAATATCCTTTGAAGCTAAATTGAGATGCTTTTCCTTTACAAGAGGGAAGAACATACTTTATGATGTCTTCTAGGTACTTTGGAGACGTACTATTCCATCTTTGAATGATAGATTTGGAATTATAATGCTATTTAATAGCATAAAATGTACAAGTTCTGTAATATCTTGAAGGAATATGTTGTGAGGATCTCAATCGAGCAATGCTATCTAAACGTTATTACCAGTAATATCGTTGGATAATGTGTATAGTGTCAAGCTCATGTTAGTTGCAATGTAATATACTTTTTATGTATGGATTTTACCATATATATGGTTGGTACTTGATAGTGATCTTGAATTTTTATAAACACAAACTACAATTGTCACATCAATAATACAAAAAAAATAAATTGTTGTCACTTAAATCACGGACATGGGATGCTGATGTGATTCTTGGAATAATCACTATGAGGAACCAACACAACGTTATGTTGATGAAATCTTAATAAAATGTTAAGGTTTTCAAAAGGTTAATCCTTGAGAGGGTTCAAATGTTAAATTGATACTGGATCAATGCTGATTAATCCCTATTTAAATAATGTGAATAATTGATGGATTGATCGTTACTATGATTATATGTTACATGGTGTTACCTCATGTTTGTGGAATTGATTGTTCTTTTGATTACCCAGCTCATGAAACCTTTTTCTACGAGGATATATTTTTCAAGGTCAGAGTAGAATTTGATGGAAGGGGAGAGGGATGAGAACTCATCCACTATGTAGACAAAAGATAATCCTCTCCCCATAGAGGAGAAATATTATTGCACAGAACTATTTTCAGCTGGATTCAATGATTTAATAGGTGGCTACAGCTCCATGTGAAGGAAGACCCTCAGTTCTCGACATTATAGAATGGGCCCTTATAGGGTTTTTCCCTTAGGATGAGATGAGGGAAGAAGAACAACATAGAGAAGAAAGAAACAAGGCAGAAGAAGTAGAGAAGTGAGGAAATGAGGTGCCATATTCTCGTGGTTGGTGGTGGCTGTGGGGCGTTGCTTTCCCCTAGCAAGTCGGCCATCTTGTTAAGGTTGAAAACCTTTCGAGTGTGCCGACCCTCCTCAGGGTATGTGTGGTCACCGGGCACCGGTTTCTGCTTGCAATTGGTCACCTTGTGTCGCATCTTCTTCTTGGAGCTGTTGGATTCACAAGGGTTCGCTTCCGATCGATCTCTAGAGGGCCAATGTCTCTAGCAGTCTTCTCCCTCTACAAGCCTTGCTATGTTAGTTTCCTCTCTTGTGTAGGATTTTTTCACACCTCTTAAGCTTGAACTTAAATGAGGCTAAGATCCCTTTTTGTAGAGGAGGTGGGATGAGGCAATGGGCCTCCATTGGTCGAGCCCATGTGACCTCTTTTAGGTGGAGGGCTCAGTTTGGTTGAGCCCATGTTACTTTGGAAAATGTGGTGTCTTTTCATTGGTTCGTCTATTTTGTTGTTAGAGTATGACTTGCTCATGTCCTTATGACTTTAATTGACCCACAAGAGGAATATCTCTTTTGGATAAGATAATGTGTTTTATTTCTCTCTCTTTACTTTTATTGTCAACGTTGTGAGTATTGGATTTGCCATCGAATCAGTTAGGGGTTTGGTCCAGTCAAAACTGATCCGATCGTTAGTCGGACCGGTTGGTCTGGATCTTAAAAGAATCAAAAAGAAAATAAGAAGGATAATTTAAAAATATGAAAAATATTTCAAAAAAAGTTGCTCAACTTTGTTTAGCCAATCCAACTGGCCAAAACCGGCTTGTTTGATTGGCCAAAACAAATATGAAGTTGGTTTTGACTAGCTTTTGACCGAACTCAGTTTTTGCCATTGTTATCAAGATTGTATTAGACTGGCCAATCTAACCACTTGGACCGCCCGCTGGTGCGTTGGCTGGTCTGGTCTACAACAAAAGCTGAATTTGTTCAAAAAACAATCAAAGCCAATGTTTGACTTGTTTTGGATAGTCGAATCTGCCGATTTTGACTGGTTGGACTGGCTAAACAAGGCTGGACAATTTTTTTTGTAATATGGTTCATATTGTAAACTGTTCTTCTTATTGTCTTTTATTTTTTTAAAATCTAGTCCAACCGGTTCGACTGACGGTCATACCGGTTTTGATTGGACCAGACCTCTAACCGGTTCGGTGGCTGGTCCAGTTTTGATAACGTGATTTTTACTTTGGACTAGACCAGCCAAGGTTATTCGGTTTGGTCTTGATAATAATATTCATTGGTGTATGGTGTTCATGCCCCCATTCTCTTTCTAAAAGATGTGGCCCTCACCCCACTTTCACTCCCTAGAGATGGTGTCCATGGTCCTCTCTCTTTGTCTAGAAGATGGGGCTTGCACTCCATTTTCTCTCTCCTCAATGGGACGGATTGCGGTCCACATGCCACACTCTCCCTTTCTAGAGAATTGTGGGCCAGTCCCCTAAGAGACAGAGAATCTCTTCCCCCTTGTATGATGCCTTGTAGTGTTTATGCCCCTCCTAGGAAGAGTGCACCTTTTGAGGTCATGTTGGTACCATTTGCATCCTTTTGATTGGCATCCACATGACTATAGAGCATTATCTTCCTATGATCCTCATAAGACTATGTAGAGGGGGGTTGTTCTCTACGACCACAGTCCCCAAATTACCATTGAATATTCTCCTCCCTTGATCTTTATAATACTAAATAAAGGGAAGATATTTCCTAGAAGCGTAGTCATTGTGGGCCTCATCTACCAATAAGAGAATATAGGGGATTTGAGCACATTCCATTATCCCAAAGAGATATTCCTCTCTCACCGGTCAATAAAAAGGGATTGTATGCTATAAGACCATTCATTTTTGATACAAGGAGGTCACAATTACCTCCTAGCCATTGGATACGAAACTCGATGGTTTAGGGCGTGACACAAAGTTCAAGGAATTTTCTTTTGGACTTTATACCTAGTCAATGGCACACCCCTAGTGACCTAATTTCATCCAAGGGTTAACCGTGCTTGTGACCTCCTTGTACTAAAAATAAATTGTGTACTTTTACTAGTAGAAAAACATGATAGTGAGAGCTAATCAAATTCTAAAAATAAGAAAGATAGATAATGGTACGACACCACTTCTCTAAAGGCCACATAGGCTCAGCCAATAGGAGCTTATTACCTCTTCTTGCGCCTCTATAATAGGGGCTTTTAGCCTCATTTGAGGCTGACCTTAAGAGGTGTAGGGATTTTCCATGTGAGAGAAGAAAAGAGGCTCTTAGAGGGAGGGAGGAGTTCTACAGAGAGGAGCTCTAAAATTCCACTAGAGGCGAGACTCGGGCGATGCCCTGTGATTCTATTGAAACCCAAACGAAGAGCCAGCACACTTGAAGGATTTGATCTTGACAAGTTCATTGGCTTGCTAGGAGACAATGGTGCCTTTTGCTCTAACAGTCTCGAGGATGAGGCCCACACACGTGAAGGGATTATGATCTCTACGAGGTGATCGATTGGCTGGGAGAAAGTGGTGTCTTGTGACTCACCATTGACCACAAGGATATGCTGCCACTCTCCTTATCTATGTATTGCCTGCTCCTCTTTCTACTTCTTTCCCAAGTCTTTCTCATCTTAGGGTCTGAACCTAGGGAAGCCTTTCTGCTAGGCCACTGGTTGAGGGTTTCCTCCTTTGCATGGGTATGTAATTAATGATTGGATTTTCATATCTTGCTTGATACGGTCTATGTGCAATAAAATTCTTCAAGGGGAGGGGATTTAAATATACGGGTTTTTATTTATCTACATTTCCTTTGGAATCTATTTGCAGACCCTGGGACAAACCTGCTCTCAAACATATTTGAACATTAGGAATCATATCTATTATGTTCAAATTTATTTTAGATACTGTAGTTAATGTTCTACATGGTGGAGAAACTTGTATTATAAGAATACGACGATGTAAATTGGATATCTTATAAAAATGAATTTAGGACTGGAGTGGTTGGTTGAACACCATGGTGGATGAGTATTTGCCTGGATTTTAGGAAGTGTACTTGCATTGACAATTTAGTTGGATTGCCAATGCAGCTTCTTAGTAGACTTTATCCCTAGTTCAGAGATCTATATCTGCAATTTCAAATTGTAACGCTCTTCTCGAAATAAAAAAATGTGGCATATGTTGATGAATCTGTAATAATATTTGAAGCAGTTGGAGCTAATTACTTGGTGAGTTGTAATTGATGTGGACTGCATAGAGTCAATTCAGACGAGTCTTGAGCATGTTTCTTTGAGCAAATTAGTTGAATGGCATTTGGTGATGATTTTGGAAGTCAAGGTCGATTTAGATGGACATATAAACAAAAGCCTTTACAAAGGTATTAATCTGGAGAAGTCATAGATCGATACGGCGAAGCCCATTAGGATTGCATCACAAGATGATGGGAACTCTACCCGATGGGAACCCTATGTAGTCGATTTGAGGATATCCCAATTTCTAGGTGGTAAGGTGGATTGGAGGAGTACTGTACAATATATAAAGGGAATTAATGGAGCCTAATTCTCACCCCTCCTATGATGGTGCTAATGACACAATGAGGTAGAGTTTAGACTCCAGTGAATGCCATGGTCCACTATAGATTGGAGCATTGTAAGTCACAAGTACATTATTGTTGGACTCACTTATATAACTGTGGAAGTCGGCCACTTCCTATGAGACATGATTAAAGTTTTTAGCGCTAATGAAATAGGGATGCTAGCATGGGTCTAATATGCTAGCATTAATAGAAAATTTGAAGGAAGGTGTGTGCGAGAGAGATGGGAGAAGGATGGACGCTGGGAGCCCAAGGTGTGCATGAGAGAGAGCTGTCACTGAGGGACCAAGGTAGAAGAATGGGCTTGTGAGAGAGCGAGAGAAGCACTGCAAGCCAAAAATTTCAAATCTGAGTAGATATTTTTTAAATGCCGATTTTGGCATGGATTGATATTATTCCTAATGGGAATTTATCATAGTACCTGTAAGAGTTGTACTCTCAAACATTTTGCCCATTTGCAACTATTCAAGCCCAAAATCACACGATTTCATATGGGTATTTGGAAATGAAATCAAAATATACAGGTGAATTGTTAAATTGTTCATCTCTCATGGGTAATTTAACAAATTTCTTTTTTTTTTAATGAAAAAATTATGTACGGACTCTTTTTTTTTTGCTGGGGGGGGGGGGGTGTCAATTACCAAATGGGGTATCTGTTGGCAGTTTGGCTGAAATTAACATCCCCCCTCTTGCGGCATTTTTTTCTTTCTAAGTTCCCCTACTGTTCGGCAATGCAAACACCGGACAGGGGGGGGCTACTCTTAAGTGAGCTGCTTTTTGATGTCCGGTACCTCAAATAACGAATAGCGAATATCTGAGTCCGGGAGTGCCTTGTCGACCATGCTTACGTCGACATCTTGAAACAAAATAAAGAAACAGTAAGTAATGGGGCAAAAAGAAAAGATATAGAGAAGAAGCCAGGACTTGGAAAAGAGAGGAATACGAGTGGGTGAAACCTTCTTGGAATTAGTCCTCCTTGTCATCTTGAATACAAATCCTCAATAAGAAAAACTCGAGAGGGTCTCTAGCTGTACCTCCTCGGAAATAGCACCCCCGGGCACCTGAGACCCATCAAGAAACAAGCAAATGAACCAAATTTATAACAAGATTAAGGAGCAGTCACTAAACCCTGGAAAGAAAAAATGGAACAGGGGAATAGAGTGGCGTGAGACTGTAGATGGGTCCAATCTCCATTTCTTAAAGTTTTCTTCAAGGATGTTTATGAGGCGGTCGCAGTCCTTGCGCCCTTTTTCCATCACACGCAGTCAACCATGGAGTCACGGAATCCCTACATTCGGAAATCAAAACCCGAAACACACTTTCATCAAACTCCACAAAATAAAAAATAGCTCCATCTTTGAAAAGAAGAGGGGTAGAGAGGGGTGAGAGAGAGAGAGGTGAGTGAGAGGCAGCATGAGAGGCTCAAAAGATGGGGAGAGAGAATTTGGATTAGAGAGGCAGCGGGATAGAGAGTTCGATGTAGTTAGCTCTCCGGTATTTGAAGTACCGGCTAGCAAAGAACAATTCACTTAAGAATAGCCCCCTTGTTTGGTGTTTGCATTGCCGGGTAGGGGGGGCAACTTAAGGGGAAAAAAAACGCCGCGGGACCGGGGGGGTTGGGGGTGGGTGGTGCTCATACTTTTGGGCAAGTGACACCCCATTTGGTAATTCACCCGCAACCCAAAAGTGTCTGTATGTAATTTGTTATTTTTTAATTTGTGTGAAAAAATGCTAACATTATCCAAATGCTTCTAAACCTTCATAAATTTTTATCGGCTCACATCCAAAGAAAAGCAGATTTTGGTACATCCAAACGAGTCATTAAGGTTCGCCCATTCATGGTCATACATAATGATTCATATGACATTGCATAAAGGTTCGAGTCCTCATGACAGCTTGACTTATGCACATTGTTTCCTGATTTGCCCTTCTAGGATCAAAAGTATCCTGCAACTGGTTCGGTGTGGTTTGTAGTTGTTGTCTCACAATGATTTTAGCAAATTGTTTTGACATTTTTTTGACATTGAACCTTTGGAAAATCAAACTAGAATTCAACCCACATGTGAGAGAGAGAGAGTGAGAGAGAGAGGAGGGGGTGGGGGGAATCCTCTTGGGTGTGTTTATGCAGTTTATTTTGGGCATGTGCATGCATCTTGTGTGCATGCACTTGATATGGCCATTATGCAAGCGTCCACTGTCTTCGTGTGCCCAACCAATTAGCAGCCATGCATGAGAGAAAGTTCTTAATTGTTATCCAACATTGTTTACATGTGGAGAGCCATCGCCTTCCCATGCTAACTCATAAAGAAGCCCGCTTTGTTAGCCACCTTTTTCACTTCAATGAGATGGGATCTTAAGTACCTTTTGTAGACATGGACTCATCATCTTTTATCTCTGATGAGCTTTCAATCTTTCGCTGCCTTTTATTGCCCCCTTTTGTAGACATGCACTCATCATATTTTATGAGCATGGGTGACATGATGTGTGACCGAAAACTCTATGTAGGTGGTGTAAGAAAACCAAAATGTCTAAAAGAAACGAATGGAGAACACCAAAACAAACTAGCTCTGTAAAAGAGCCAAGTGGAAGAAAGTAGTAGGATAGTTAGATGAGCAGGATCCTGGCTTATAGTAATGCTGGGCATCAGTGTTGCATCAGTGCTCTTGGATCACTACTATGGAATCTGGCCTGCAACGAGAATACCAGCACTTATTATCATCTAATTACCTTATCCTGCGGCCACCCTTCGTTGATAATTTTATGCTCCTAACTGGAACATAGCCACCTCTCTCCCTAAAAAAAACATGCTCTCGATTCTGGACCCAAAAGGACATACCTCAATTCCCATATTTGCTCAATTCCTTCATTGTGCACGCAAATTTTTCTTGTAGTTCGTTGTTACCACAGTTGCTATCAGTGTTGTGTCGTACTCCACTATAGTGCCTGTCCCATTTTTCTTTTAACCTACTATTGGATTGTTGATTTCTCATTTCATTTCCCTGATGTACTCATAACCATGTTTGTTATAAAGGCTCCATCCTATTGCTTGAAGTATAACGAATGTCCTATCTTACCTACTTACTTTCTTATAATTTCTCTCTATTATTTTATATTTTCATGGCAAGGGTTGGATAGTTTTCAACCACGGCTAAACATGATAGTTGACCGATGGTTGCATTGCCTGCATTACCTCACTTGCGTGGTTGATGTTGGCTTGTAATAGCTTTTGAATCTTGTAATGAGATAGTCTGATTTTTATTTTCTATAGACATGCCCTCATCAGTGTTTTAAAAAGCTGAATGCTGCCAAAAGCCGGGGGGGGGGGGCCCGATGCAATGCGGATGCGGCTGCATCGGCGACGCGGTCAATAAATATAAAAAAAATCTAAAAAAATAGATTAATATATAGATAAAATATATGAAGGTGATATATGTGATAGTAGGTATTTTAGTTTATTCATTAACTCCAAAAGTATCAGCTGTCGGAGATTCTATGTCCATTATCCTTTGATAGAAACTAGAAACTTGAACCTAGATTCATAAAACATTCAACAATCAACAACCATAAGCACAAATTTGCAACCACAAACTTTAAAGTTACAAAATAGTGATACTACAAACCAAAAGTCCATGTCTCCATGATGATTAAAGAGTTATGAAGTCAAGCTCAAGAAGAGTTAATACAATCTTCAAGTTCTTCTGCTGTGGTAGAAAATTGGAATTAGATAAATAAGATTTTTGATTAGAAAATTGAAAATTGAAATTGAAATTCAAGAAATGAGGATTAAGGAATAAGGACATACATGCTCAAATGCACTCCAATGCGCTCACAACCAGATGAGCTGCATGTGAGATTCAACACTCGAATAGCGAAATATTGTAGATTTGGTGTCCCCTGTCTCGCTTCCATATAATGCCCACCATGCAATTGTATAATATTTTATAATTTAGATTATAGATAAAAATTAAGGGTAAACAATGGAACTATACATAAAGTCATACACAAGCAATGGTACTTTTGGCCTTTACCCGGATTTGTAGTGTCTCTATTTTGAGTAGCGATCTCTCTCCTAAAGTTTCCCAAGCCTAACTTGAACTTAATCAATTCATGGCTCTGGATCTCATCTTGGATACCTTTGTCAGGCACCAACCTCTTAAGCACATATAAGAACCCACTATTTATTACACGATCTGACTCAATGGATGGGTGCTTGTAGTGAAGAGATGTGTGTAGAAAGTAATCGGTTGCATGGAGGTGCTTGTGAAGCTGGGTGTCCCATCTCCTATCAATAATATCAAGTATAGCTTTGTGTTTATTTTCATCATCCTTTAAAATATTTTTATCTTTGCTCTTGCCGTAGTTATTGCCTCATGTATATCGCCTATGTCGGGCTTCACATCACCATCAACCAGTCGAAGCACTCTCATTAAAAGGCGAGCCACCTCCAATGCAAGAATCATTTGAGTCCAAAAAGATGTTTTCAAGATAATTTGTTCAACCTTTCTCCCATCCTTATACTTTGACCATTTACTTTGACTCCATTGCTCTGAAGCAAACATGATCCTCAAGGCACTTTTTGATTGGCTAAGCTTCAAAGAGTGAGAAATGACGTGGCAAATTTGTACAACAGACATAGCTCTTGAAATCACCCTACTAAATAAGATGTACCCAATTCTATAAGTATAATATTAACACAATTAGCTATGCAAGGAGTCCAAAACATGTGTCCTCTTCAAAGTCAAGAGATGCCCAGGTGCAACATAATCGGTACCAATGTTAGTGACAATTAGTACCACATTTTTCTCTCCAACAAACTCTACAATATCATCCATCAAGCCACATAAGTATGTAGCATCATGTGACTTGTCTGATGCCTCAACAGACTTAACAAAAAAAGTATCAGTTGGATAGGTAACCAAAAAATTAATGAATGGCCTCAACTTCCCATTGGACCAACCATCACACATAATAGTGGCCCCATATTTCTCCCACCCTTCTCTTTGAGAAATCCAAAATTTTCCCTAACCTCATGTAGTGAAGGAGGAACAAGTCCTGGGCCATATTGCTCAATTGCCTGCAAAACTATCGAGGGTTATACTATTAAAACGAATGCCGACCATGTAAAACCACTTTGCTATAAACTTACGTACCGACTTCTTCTGTTATTTCTTGTATCTACTTTCAATTGTGATTTGTTTTGTTTTTTTTTTTTCCTCGTTCGAACCACAATTTCGGGGCTAGAAGTGAAAAAAACATCCATTGGCCCCTTAGATAGGTTCCTTTTTTCAACATTACCACCAATATTTATAATCTTCTCTCTTGAGATTGGAGTACCCCTTTGCCTCATGACAACGTCTGATATATCATCATCATCATCATCAATATCATCATTAACTAATTGCATATCATCAAGTAATTATTTTTTTTTTCTTTTTTTTCTTCTCTTTATCTTTTTTCAAGCTATCCATATATTCTCTAATCTCCCTTTTTATCTTGTTGGTAGCTTATGGGCATGCTCTTACATTCCTAGAAATACCGGCTAAGTGTTCTTTTTGTCGAAAAATACTTCCCATATAAGTATTTCCACAAAGCATACACATCACACTAATTCGATCTTTCGGATTTTTAAGTTTAGCTTATTTCCAAGTAGGATCTTTATTACTAGAAGATTGGGAAGAAGACATTGCCCAAAAAAAAAAAAGTATTACTGTAGAAGGAAAAAAAAGTTCCCGCTTATTGAAGCAAGTATCGATTTTTTCCTGGCCTTTGAAATCCTCGATTTGTAGTCACAAGTTCAACTAAACTTCCCCAAATCAACACCCAAAATGTTCAAATCAAAATCCAAGTATCAACAAATCCCCAAATCGAAGATCTCCACCAAAAAAATTTCGGCCTAATTTTTTTTTTTTGATTGATTGGATCACAAAAAAGCTACGAATGTGACTCAAAAATGTCGATTAAGGGGTTTAATCCCCCCCAATCCTTTCCCCCCAATTTCGAAGGTCAAATGACCTTTTTTCCCATCCCTGAGGGGCATTGTTTTGAAAAAAAACTGTGGAACATGATGCGGCCTGATGTGCCCTATGCGCTATGCAGCTCTGATGTGGCAAGATGCGCTGCATATGCGGGCGCATCCCTCCAAATTGCATATGTGGTGATTTTTTATGCGTTGCTCAGCGCCTACCGCATGATGCGCCTGCATTTGAAAACACTGACCCTCATTATTGATAAATCATCGTTTAAACAATTAATTTGGATAATGAATTATCTGACGTTTGACTGTGTCCATCATAAAATTATCTGAAATAAACTTATAGGCAGTTTTACATATAAGTTTATCTTTTTTAATAGCTGTTTCTTACTTTAATCAGAGTAATTTATTGAGAATCACTTGTTTTTAGCTAGAAGTAGCTAAAAGTCGCTAGAAATGGCCAAAAGAGTTACTCATTTTGAGTTTTACTCTAGTGTACTAAAAATAATTAAATATTGTTATACTTGATACAAAACATTCACCAAACAGCTAACATACTAATTTTATGAAGAGACATTAATTTTAAACAAGATACTGTACTCCTTGTAAAGTTAACTGTCATCCAAACAGGTCCTATATCTAGTCAAGTATTTGTCAATGCATTAGATAGCATTAGTAACTAGTATTTGTTCTTCTGGGCGATCATTATTTGTGCCTAACATGGCAGATGACAAGAGTAGATGTAGCCTTGAGTTTCCCGTTGTGCCTAACATGACAGATGACAAGAGTAGATGTAGCCTTGAGTTTCCCGTTGTGCCTAACATGACAGATGGCAAGAGTAGATGTAGCCTTGAGTTTGCCGTTCATATGGTATTTATTGTACTTTGTGCACTCCATTCAGGAAAAGTGACACTTGTTCTTGAATTGCTTTTCTTGATGTTAAGCACTAAGACAAAGGTATTTAGGTTTTTATATGTTATTTATTTAAACTTTAGTTGTGTATATGCAAACCAAGGTACTGATGTTGTCTTATTTGAAAAAGCTAGCACATTTTTGTTGAGTCACACTGACTTGCCATTTTATAGTGCAAGAAATTCAATATTGTCCTTGCATCTTGATACTTCAGTTGTTGGCATGCAGATGACTTGTCAGTTGCTTGGAGTAATCTTTGAGGAAAAAAGTCCAGAGGAGTTGCAGGTAAACAAAATGGGTGAAACTTCCTTCCATTACCAACTGCAGAACTAGATAAATTGATCCTGTTCTTGTCGTGTGGCAGGAACATGCAACTGTGAGGCCTCTTGCTGCAGAAGTTTTGATGGAAATATCTAAATCTTGTGACCTTTATCTCATGGAACGAATTATTGATGATAAAAGTGGGGTGCGTTTGTAATTTCGGCTCTTTCTTGCTATGATCATATCATATTTTGGTGCCATATTGTGGCCCTGAATGCACTGAATTTCTTCAGTTTGGTCTTCAGCACATGCCTGATCTGCGCACCCAATATTGAAACATGTGTTTTTTGACTGCTCACTTCCTTTTTGCTTCCTGTTCATTCCTAATTCTATCTTGATATGTATCAAGGCACTTTTTTGATACTGATATCAAGGTACTTTTTTCCAATAGAGATAATCAGATAAGGGCAAATTGCATTGTTTTTCTCTAATTTTTGAAAAGAATATAAACTATTCTCTGGTGGCATTTTAAGTTATTACAGTCGTCAATCAACCATAAGGTTATGCTGCATTCTGTTGAATTGCATTTTGATGCGTTCATTCAAGACAATTTGCAAACCACTGGCTGTTTGCATAGCTGTTTTTAACATCCCTGAGCATTCCAAAAAAAAAAAAATCCTTGAGCAAGACAGCTAACATGTTTTTCAGGTTTGCAAACATTAATCCAGGGTTGAAGAGTAGATTTATTTGGAAATATTAGTTCTCCAGTCGGTTGACATTTTTGTCTTCTACATCTATAGCTATGTGGTATATGCACACAATGTTGCTCATAGGTCTCGGGAGTCAGATTTATGAACAGCAAGTTCAGCTGATATTGTTTTAGTTTTGACAAGAACTAGTCTTTTACAGGAAATAGCTCTTTCAGCGTTGGAGGCTGCTGGACTCTTTACAAGTGGTGGCTTGATTAAAGATAAGGTAAACTTGAATTATATTATTTTCTGTCAGGTGATCTTTGAAGTGCTGGACATGTTTTTGATTTGCATAGATGTTAGTTTTTGTTGCTCTATAAGTTTTATTATCTATTGACAGACTATATGATGAATTATTTCTTTTGATTATATCGTTTTTGTCTTTTGGGGTTGATAAAACGATATTTCTCCTCAACTGACATTGTAGGTATCTGCAAGATTTTTCTGCCTATGCTACCTCCTTCAATTTTTGTCGTGAAATGCTTCCAATTGTTTATAGTCTAACTCGTGTTTGCTTTTTTTTTTTGCCAAAGTGTTGTGAACTTGTAAATGTGCTTTCAATTATTGACTGTATTCTGTTGTGTTTTTGCCATAGGTTCTCTTCTGTAGCACAGAGAATGGGAGATCCTCCTTTGTCCGGCAACTTGAGCCAGATTGGCATGTTGACACAAATATTGAGATAATATCTCAATTAGCTGTATGCATCCTTTTTTCGCCTTATATGCAATAAATCCTGCATATTTCACCTCAAAGGCCAAAATCCAACTATGTGTTATGCCTGTACTTTTTTTTTAATTCCATTAATATGACCTGGCTATTTTTCTTTCTTTCTATAAGCTGAAAGTGATTCACTCCAAAATTCACCCATTATTTGACTGAAAGGGCTGGAATTTTAGTTCTTTGCCTAAACGATAACCCCGATCCTTTTTGCCACCACTTGATCTTGTAATGCTGAGGTTTACCATAATCCTGTACTTGGCTGCAAAAAAGCATCCACCACTCATTCCTGCTGATGGGCAGTGGAGATCTACTAGAATGCCCACCAGGACTTCATTTCCACCATCTGTTATTAGGAATGGTGGATGGTGAATGCTTGGTTGTAGTACCATATTTGTTTATTGTATGTTTTCCTAAATGACCTTTTTTTTTGTTTTTTGTTTTTTTTGTACTTAGCATTACCTTCTTTTATTTATTTTCATTGTTTGTTTTGAATTTTCATTTTTTTGTCAATCTGGGGTTTGTGCCGTATCAGCGGTTCATCCGATATCAACTACACATCTCACCAGCTGGACCCCCCCATATTGCCTCTAATGTGTTCGGTTCGACGAGCTTGGAGCATTACTTCTCTCTCTTAGATCAATGCTGACACAAAAAGGTTTGGATCCAATTATTCCATAAAGATATATGTTCAGAATGAATATATATAATGAGTTTGCTTCCCTGGTTTTGGTGAGGGCCTTAATTTACATGAATCAATGCATGCGATGTGGTCTTGAGAATGCCATGAAGTGGCGACTGTACTGGGGTGTACAAAGCTTATGGTGGTTAGGTCTATTGATTTCATTTTTTGTCTTGTGAACACTACATTTCCTGCTGTTTTCTTTCTTCTCTATTTGTTGCTGCACTAATATTTGCTTGCGAGGTTTTTATAGACAGCAGGGTATTGGCTTATTCATGTCACATTGAAAACTACTCAGAATTCAAAGTCATGGTAGTTGTAAATTAATGTATGAGTTGACTATGGTTTGGGTTTTCCTTCCTTGTTTGTTAATAATTTCTTTTGTTCTAAAATGATCTAAAGTGCTTCAAAATGCATTTGGATGAGTTGTATTAGCTTGCAAAACTGACCTTAGTGTGCACTGGTTTTGCAATTTCTTTTTTCTGAGGAGCTTATGAAATCTTGGTATTGGGGTAAATTTCGGAGGGTTCAGGTGGTTTCTTAAACCAGATAGTTCCCTTTGTTGAGTCGATGGATTATTTTCCAAGAAAAAGTGGTTAAAATTCAACCTGAGGACCACCTCCATGGATTTATACCATAATGTGGTTCCCTTTGCTGGGTCAATGAAAGTATTATTTTGAAAAGAAGTGGAGAAACATCGGAAATAGCGAACTTAAACATGCGCCTTTCAAGGAAATTGGGCTAGAGCTTGCACGCCCCAGTGGCCCCGCTCAGAAAATATAGGACATGTGGCATGTGGCCTATACCAGCCGGGACACTGGTTGCAGCCTGGACAAGGCTGGCTTGGGCCCAGCCCAGAGGGGGCCCAGACTGATGGTTGGCGAGGCAGGCTCGGCCCAGGTCCAGTCCATTGCCAGCCATTTTGGTCAATTTTTTGAGTGGCTTTTAGGTGCGCTTGTGATGGACTAGTGTTTTGAAGTATACACGTGTAATCTTTTATGGATCGAAAGATATTTTACACTAATCAAAGGAATCGACTGATGTGCTCACTTAAATGTGAGAAAATGCTGAAGAGGGAAGATTTTAGTGGAGATTTTTTATGGTTCTCTAGTGTATTGTGGCTGAAGCAATAGGTGTAGGTTTAATCCGTTTCAATGGGTCGCTGTTGGCTCTGTCCGATTTTAAAAGTAGTGTTTTAAAACCTAGAATTGAATTTTCGATTGCCCACTCAATTGTATGTCAGCTGAATTGGTCGGTAAAAAAAGTGCAGTATCGTTCACTATTTTTGGGCTGCGACCCTGATTGCCCATCGTTTCCCGATTGTAGGGTTTTAATGTGATAAAACAAAGAGGATAAATGAATTCACCTTAAAAGGTCTGATGTGTCAAATTATCAACAAATTTGTTGTTAACCAGTGATCAAAAAATTGGACCTTAGATATGGTCAAAATTAGTATCTATCCAACAATGAATTTCCACCGTTCATTTGGTGAATTTAAAATCTAAGTCTTAACAAATTTAAAATCACTTTTTCTTTTTTTAGCATTATTAATAACATTAAATTAAAATTTTGGGAATAAAAAAATCTTTTTGAGGCCTATATCTAACCATCTCAATAAAATAGATGGCTTATATTAATTAGGGTAGAACGAAAACTTTCTAGACCATTTTTTCAAAATTTTCTTTTTAATGATTCTTTTTAAGAATGAAAAGAGTGGACATTTAAAAATTTGTGTTAAACAAATATCTCTAATATAGTTTTGAAGATGTTTGCATAATATTACACTACAATAACTGTTGCATGAAATTATTCCCGAGATTAGAGGGTTTCTCAATATTAAAAAACCTTTTTCAATGGATATTTGAGGTGCATCTTTAATTTTACATTTTAAGCTTGCAACTTTACATAAATTTTTTCTTTTTTAAAATATGGGAATTTATCAATTTACTTGAATATCATTTGAACATTTTGCCTTTCATCAATTGATCGAGTCATAGCGTCTTTTAATTTTATTTATTTTCCTTTTTGTCAAATTAAGTTCAAATTTTGGGTATCCATGTTGTGCGGAAATGCACACCAATACTAACTGCAAAATAGAAAATTGAAGGAAATAAAATTGATAAATATAAATGAATCTTGTAGTGGATTATTAGTCATCCATAATTATTGAATGATTTTTTAATTTTCTAATGGTACCGTGAGTAATGTATATGACAAAAAGGAAAAGTTTAAAATAAAGGTATAGAAAGGGTGTGGTTTGTATAGAGTTGAGGCCCTTCAAATAGTGTTGAGAAATGTGGTTTCAATACTGAATCTTTGTGATAGCTTTAAAATATATTTTCATCTTTAATCTTAAAATTTAAAGTTTAAAAAATAATGTAGATGGAGCAAATCTATGAAAATTTGAAAAACTTGAAAATTGACGGTTCAAAATTGCGTAACAAGATGCACTATGTTCAAAACTTGTTATCGATTTTTTTTTCATGTCTATGCATCTTGATGTCGAGATGATGAATTCGAGGATATTTGGACATCAGAACAACCTCTTCTAGTGAAATTTTGAGGTGGGCTCTAAATTGTTTGTTTAGAGCTTCGGCTCTATATAGACCTTTTGGTTAGAGCTTCGGCTCTATATAAACCTTTTCCTCATAGAAATAGGTAAAGGCTCACCTCTGCACCGTACCCAAAACTATCTTTCGAGCATAAGGGAGCCTTCAAATCAATCATTATCATTGTGAAAAAAAATTAAGACTTCAAGCCATAAAGACATTGCATATTGTAATGCATTATCTAGGCAGTTAATTTTTAAGTGTTCACATGTCTGTACCTTTTTTGTCAGCAACAAATTTTATAATTCGGGTGGAAATAGATTTTGGAGCCGTTTTAAGGATTTCTCATGCCCAAAGTGTTTTCCAGGCCAGAATTAGTGGTTAGGATGTACTTTTCTTCATAACTTCCAAGCCTTATAGAAACTGCATCCATAAAATAGAAACATACAATTAGAAGTGGGACTTTGAGCACAAAATACAAAATAGAATTTTATATAAATTTTCCACAAAAAAATAGCACAAACAGCTCCATCTCTTCTTACAGTTTCTGGAAAAGTTCCATGTTCAACACATCTGCGAAAGAAACCTTTTTCCCTATGAACAACTCCAACTCTAATAACTTAACAAGTTACTTTTTTCCTTGCAAATATATTTGCCCATGTGTTACATTTTTATCAAAACTATATGGGGAAAAATTCAGAATTTCCAATCTTTCTAAACTCAAGTTCGCTTTCAATTTATTTCTTTTTGTGTGGTCCTGCATTGAATGGGTTAAGAGTGGTCCTTTAATTAGGTGGCATCCTAATGTGGGGTTAGAGGCCCGGGTATAGTTTTTTATCCTTAGACAATGGATCTAAAAATTTCTTAATCTCGTCCAACATAAATTTAACTTTAAATTATATATCAGATGAACTAAAATAAACCTCCTAAATAACCCCAAAATAAATTTCAAATAATTCATATTTAAAACTCAAAACTTTTTTATTTCTAAGATGGATACTAGGTTGGCTAAGGCGACCCACAAAAACCACCCTAGATGGTAAATTACATTTGTTTTCTTTGTGATTTGGCTATCTAAGCCATAATATGAAGTGACATCCAAACACCACATAAACTATCTAAAATAAACTCCTGCCTCCCCTCCTCTCTCCCACCTTTTCTAAAACGGTGCAATTTCTACAAAGTGTGAACCTTAAAAAAATCGAAGTAATGTACACTAGCAAACACTGTCTGAAGAATGCTGGAAGCTCGAACATTTATTTTCCTCATTTAAAAAAGGGTGAGTTTTGTATAAGGCGCCAACTTATACTATATAAGGAAGGTAGGTATGTCTCTAAATTTTACGGGAAGATGTAGTTTCGGCGTCAGAAACTTTATAATAACTTAAAAGTCTATGTTCAATGCTATTATAAATTAATTATTCTAAAATAGCACACATTAAGTAGATCTATAAACAATTGAAAATATTAAACATAGACGGTCTAGATATTTTATTACTAGATGCATTACTTTTAAAGCTTGAAATTCTTTTTTTTTTTTTATATCCATACGTCTCGAGGTTAAGATGATCAATTAGAAAGTTTACTTCATAATACTTTTTATACTAGATTTTTTAGGGGCACCTTACTTCAATAGTATAAGTTTGCAACTTTATATAAAAAATTTTACTATAAAATTTAAAGTCCCAAGGGTGAGATTTACGTAAGATCATATGCAACCTTAAACATTCCAAGTAAGGCGCACCTCAAATAAGATACAGTTTTGTTGTCGAAATTTTATTGGATGTTCCGAGAATCTATTTTCATCTCCAGTAATAAAATTCTAAACTTACTAGAGTTCATATCATGCAAATCTATAAACGCACAAATTTTTTTGAAAATGGACGATCAAGATAATGTGTTGTAAGATGTACTATTTTTGGGATTTTTTTTCTTTTTCTTTTTCCAAATCCATGTATCTAGATATTGAGATGATCAATTAGAAAATTTTCTAATGTCAAAATAGCATTTTCTAAGGAATGGGGTTGAGGTCGTGGTGACAGCACCACTTGAACCTCAACTTCCGGTCTAGGTTTCCATTCCTACTAACGCATTTAAAAACCATTAATTATTTCTAAAAATGGGTTGGGGTCAGTATTCCCCACTGATCTACCCAAAAAAATATCCTTTTCTAACATAGTTTTGATGTGTACCTTATTTGTACAATTTAAGGTGTCAACCTTACATAAGCTTTTTTTAAGTTCCAATTATAGTACAAATCTAATATGTCTATACATATTGAAAAATCTTAAAAATAGACGATCTATCTAGATAATATGTTAAGTGAACTACTTATATAACTTACCCAAAAAAACATAAATTTATATAGTTCAAACTTTTAAGTAAAAAAGTTTATATAAGGGTGAGGCCTTAAACAATCAAATCAAGACGCACTTCAAAAGTTCACTAGAAGAGATTGTTTTGATGTTGAAAAACCCTCAATTTGATTATCTCCACCTCAAGCTATAACTATATGGACATGAGAAAATATAGATTTCAAATATTAGAATAGTGCATCCTATAAATAATATCTAGACCGTCTAATTTCTATACTATTTTTTAATCTTAAATTACTTCGAAATTTTAAATGGGCATATATACCCAAAATTTTCTCTAACATATCCATGACGAGGAGGTCAAATGACAAGATTTTCTAACATCCAAGCGATCTTTGCGTTTTATCCAAAAATGAAGTTTTTATAAGGCCTAGGCTCTATTTAAACAAAATAAAGCCTCATTTCAAATATTCGCACTTTACATGATGAGAAGCTCCAGGATAACTTGAAAATAAAATTTCTAACACTAACAATAAAATTTGAAACTCAAAAAATAGTACAAATCTTGAATAATTAATTTTAAAACGAAACATGTGGTCTAGATAATTGTTTACAATATATACGCTTGAAATCCTAATTTTATTTCACAACCATAAATATTCAAGCAGAGATGATCGACATAAAGGTTTTCTTTTAAATAATATTTGATGAGTTTTACAATATACACAGCTTGAAATCCTAATTTTATTTCACAACCATAAATGTTCAAGCCAAGCCGAGATGAACGACGTAAAGGTTTTCGTTTAATATTATTTGATGAGTTATAAGGTGGAGCTTTACTTATTTTATAGGGCTGCAGGCCTATCAAACCATATTCTTTTATTTTATCCAAAATCTATTAAAACGAACTTTACGCGGCAATAAGATATAGGATTCAAATTGAAAGCATTAGACACCCGATTGAAGCGTATAAATCGTTGGGATTTTCTTGATTCTGATAAACATTAGGACACTATAAAATTTCGGGATTAAGATTCTTTTTAAACTAATCTGCGTATAAATCGTTGGGATTTTCTTGATATATTCTGATATACATTAGGACACTATAAAATTTCGGGATTAAGATTCTTTTTAAACTAATCTCCGCATAAATCGTTGGGATGTTCTTGATTCTGATAAACATTAGGACACTATAAAATTTCGGGATTAAGATTCTTTTTAAACTAATCTGCGTATAAATCGTTGGGATTTTCTTGATATATTCTGATATACATTAGGACACTATAAAATTTCGGGATTAAGATTCTTTTCAAACTAATCTGCGTATAAATCGTTGGGATGTTCTTGATTCTGATAAACATTAGGACACTATAAAATTTCGGGATTAAGATTCTTTTTAAACTAATCTTCGTATAAATCGTTGGGATTTTCTTGATATATTCTGATATACATTAGGACACTATAAAATTTCGGGATTAAGATTCTTTTTAAACTAATCTGCGTATAAATCGTTGGGATGTTCTTGATTCTGATATACATTAGGACACTATAAAGTTTCGGGATTAAGATTCTTTTTAAACTAATCTTTCTACCTCCTCCTCTCTATCGCTCTTTAACTCTGCGTTTTGGAGAATAAGTTTGCTCTGCGTTTTGGAGAATAAGTTTGCTCTGCTATATCGCTCTCTTGCTCTGCGTTTTGGAGAAGACGCGCTCTCAGTGCTCTGAGTTTTGGAGAATAAGTTTGCTCTGCTATATCGCTTTCTTGCTCTGCGTTTTGGAAACCAGGTAACTTTTCTCTTTGTGCGAGAGAGTCTTTGCTCTCTAAAGTTCTGTAAAACCACAACATCAGGTTGGGTTTCTCTACTCAGATGAGCCCTCTTTCTCTCTCTAATCTTTTCAAAACCTGAGAGATTTCCTCCTCTGTTATCTGTACCCTCTGTATGCAATAGTTTGGTTTCTCCATGTATAGTTTTTCTTCTCTCTCTTTGTATTCACAAGATGTGATATGTGGCTTAGATTTCTACGATTAGGAATTAAGATTTGTATATTTCACTCTCTCTTGTTTAGGATTTGATTTGGACATAATTTGACTGGAATTGTGGTATATGGTAGGCGTTCAAGGCTTTGATTAGAACTTTGTAAGCTTTTCCATGTACTACTATAGGGTTTACAGTTCTGAGGTTTCTAGGGTTTAAGGATATACTTACATGCATCCATTATCTACTCATTAATCTTGATCAGGTTTTAGAAAACTGTTCCCTTGAGTCCCTGTAAGGTATGATATCATTTGCTTGAAAACTTTTGAGAAATCTTACTTGGTCATGCAAGTTTGGGGTCATGAATTGATTCATATGATGGTTAGAACTTAGAAATTGCTTTCTAGGACCCTGAAACATTGCTTCTTCTCTCACTTGCCAACTTGCACATGAAGCTTCCATTTCGTAATTAGCCAGAAAATCAATTTGGACAGTGAAACCTTGTTTTGAGGAATTTAAAGATTTTATATGCATACAGTCAATTAGATTTGATTTGATTTGATTAGTAATGGTGGGAGAGTTACAAGATCATGGATTAGGAGCTTTTTATCTCTTATGATGATCAAGCTTCAGTTCTGAAGTATTAAGCTAAGAGTTACAGATACAACATATACTCTAAGTAATAGCGAACTTCTTAAACAATAAATTTTTTTAACCTGAGTTTATATCTATGATATTCTATATTCTAAGGATGATACAAAAGCTTACTACAGGTTGACCTGAAGAGAACTTCTGTTAAGAAATTGGCTTTAATTATAGCTTCTGAAAAGTTAAAAGTTTGTTTCCTAAATGGTTTTTGAAGTGTTCTTCATCATGGGCAGTTCTCTTGAGGTTAGAAATAGTTCATGCTATGGGGAAGGATGTTGCTTTGAAAATTCTTAAAATGAAAAATTCTTTTAGCCATAGCGAAGGATACACGCACATATATAATATACATATTTTTACATTGTTAGCAAGATCATTAATAAGTATAAAAGATATACAACTATAAATGTTGTTTAAGATATACACCATTTACGTTCTGTAATGGGACATTATTCACACTTTTTACTGTTATCGAATAATTTTTTATTCCTTCTCTTGTCAGGAAGTCCTCGTAACTTGTTTGATTCTCTCCAAATATGTCTAAACCCAACTTCAGAAATTTCACATACTTCAAAATTTCTCCAAGAATCTCTCCAAGCACCTTTGGCATGATTGCGTTCAATGAGTCATCCTTTTACCAAAATTGGACACCAATTAGAATCCATACCTAGCAATATGATTTGTATCAGTCTATGCAGTATTTGCTTCTTCTTCTTCTTTTTTTAAAATACCTTTATGCACTTTGTTGTTATGTAATTAGGGTTAAGTTTAGAATTTGGATGCCCTTGCTATTAGTTCTTCATGATTCCTCTTTATGAATTGGTTTCTTTTCCTTGTTCTTTTTTTTTTCTGTTTTCTTTTGGAATTGGCATTTTCTATCATTGATTGCTTGACATAATTGTTCAATTTATATGATATGTGATTTGATTATTTCAACCAGTGTCTGAGCTGAGTATTTGAAATATGGGGAAGAGGAAGTCCAGGACCGTGCTTCCAAAGAAGAAGCTACCCAAGCTTGATACGACATTTTGCTGCCCGTTCTGTAACCATCCTGATAGTGTTGATTGCATAATGTGAGTAGCTTTTCCTGGTAATAATCTTTATTTTCCCTATAATAATTTTTCTGGGTGTCCATTTGTATCTATCGATGGTGCATTTTAAAGTGCTGAACATGTCACCGCTAAAAGAGATGAGAAGCTTTGTTGGGCAGGCCTTCGCTCTAATCTTAAATTGGCCAACACGCTGCTTTATCGTGTACTGAGTACTGTCTCTTTTGAGACCTTTGCGTTTGTATCTCTGAAATGAGCAAAAGATTATTATGCTTTGTTGCATTTTTTAATTTGAATTCATATTTCAATTGAGTTCTACAGTCTTTCTTTTTCAATCCCAAAAGTTTCATATTACTATTATTCTTTCATTTTCATTAGTTGTGTCTGTCTTTTGTTTTCTTTTTTCTTTTCTAGCCTGCAAATGGACTGATATATGTCTCTGGATGAGTACTCTGACTTACCTATTATGGTGGGTATTAACGGATAATGTTATTCTTCAGAGATCGAAAGCTAAAGATTGGGGAGGCTATTTGCAGGGTTTGCGAAGTGGGATATGCAACCAAGATTCATGGTATATCTAAAAACCTCTCTAATATAGAACTGAATTTAGATTTCTACAAATCTAATATATTTCCTATCTCGCCCTTATCATTCTGCGATATCGTGGCCATCTTCGCGTCTTTTCAATTATTTAACTTTAATTCTAACAAAAGTTGAACTTTTGTATTTGTAGCTGTCCAAAATCAAAATATGGTAAACTGCTATTTGTGCCTTTTCTTTAAGCATTACTCTGACCCAATTCCTTATTTCTCTGTTTTTGCAGCTTTAACGGAACCCATTGACATGTAAGTGGCTTTAACCATCTGTTCATTTCTTTTCTTTTCTTTTGGAACTCCATAGCCATTTGATATGTTTAATGTTAGGCTTCATTACCCTTAAGTTATGCAATCAAGTTGGTTAACTAAATTTTTTTTGTTACAGTTAGTTTCAAAAACAAAATAAGATGTACTGGAATCAAAATAAGAAATGTAAAAATTAGATCTCGAAGAAATGATAAAGCTGCCTAGTGCCCAATGCTATCAGAAAACATAGTAAATGAAACTAAAATACGAATGGATTGCCCAATTCTCTCTAATGTTGCCACACTCCCGGCATTCTTACACAATTTCTGTGTGTGTGATATATATATATATATAGGAAAAAGCTAACAATAGCTGGGCAGCTATAATGAATAGTAATATAGGTGGAATGAGAGCCGTCAGATCTTCATGTGGTTTAGAATGCATATCACTATATGAATTTTAATATTTCTTCTAAAAATCAGATCATAATGAAATTTTTGACGTGTGTCCTATAAAATAGGATGCACAATTAATATATATATATAAAATATTTCTTAAAATATAAAATGATTGAAGTATACCCTTGAAAAATTACGGAGGTAATTTAGATATTTTAAATTGTTTAATTTTTTTTATATTTTTATATGGTGCGCAATAGTTTTAGGTATATACATCCCAAATCATCTTAATCAGATTTATAGAAAAAACATTAAAATTCATATAGTGATATGCATTTTGAACCACATGATGAAGATCTGA
>NW_006499435.1:1935334-1980919 GCF_000471905.2 Amborella trichopoda
TATCTAATTTTAAAATTTTAAACTTCGAAAATAGTTAAAATCAAGTAGGTCAATAAATATATGAAAATTTTGAAAATGGACAGTCTAGATAATGTGTTGTAAGATGCACTATTTATGGGACTTAATTTTTTTTTTTTTTCATAGTCATATATCTCGATGTCGAAATGATCAATTAGATGGCTTTTCAACATTAAAACAACATCTTTTGATGGATTTTGAGGTGCATCTGTAGTTCTACATTTTAAGGTCTCAACTTTATATAAACTTGAGAGAGGGGAATAAGAAACACTTGGTATTGTGAGGTTTAATGTCAAATGTAGTGGACTTCTTATCGCCTTACTAATTTTGCAGTTATTGCGAATGGGTGGACGCATGTGAAGCTGCAAACGCTCCAAAGCCTTGAATCTTAATCATTATTAGAAGATGGACGCTCCAAAGCCTTGAATCTTGGATGCAAAAAATGATATGATTTGGAGAGTTGCCCTATTTGTACAAGACTTGATGGATTCTTTTTTTCTCGATTTTTGGTGAAGAAGAGCACACAAGTTATGCATCATGTTCAGTTCTTGGATGCTGTAAATAATTAATTTTTGCTAAGATTTGTTCTTATTTATTTCATTTATTCTTTATAGCGAGTTGGTGTTGTCATTGTTTTGAAGCTATAGAAAATGTAAATGTGAGCAATTTCTCTCATGTGTATATACCACGGCCAAATTTGTGCTTAAATTCATGTATTCAAAATAAATGAATTTTTATGATGTGCAAATATGTATATGGATGGAGTGTGAGTTTATGAAATTTTGATATTTTGATTATTTATAGTCATTTAATAAATTATTTTACTTCCATTACGCGACTCTCTCTCTATCTCTCTCTCAACTATAGTTGATATCCTTGTGAAGGATACTATGCCGATTTCTTTGCACAACATACCATGCACTGTCGCTATATGGTAGATCCCGTCCCATGGGGCATCACGGTCCATTCAATTGATGGACGGATGAGATTAACCATAAGTACATGAATGTCATTTGGAATTATAATTAATCTCTACTGCCATCACTGGGCATGGATGGTGGATGGCCAGAAGTCGATCCCACGAAATTGCTCGAATTTAATCAATATTTAGAAATTTATAAAACTAAATTTTAGATTTGATAAATTTTTAAAACTAAATTTTAGATTTGAATTATATAACATGTTACATATATTTTTTATCTAATTTCACATAGGTCATTTTTCTTGTCAAATTTCTAATAGCATAATAATGGGTTCTGAAATTGCGCCTAAGATAAAAAGTCAAATGGTTCAAATTTGCGGTGTATTTTGATAAATTTCCGTAAACTTTTGCGCATGTATTTGACTTTTACAGTTAGAGGGTAACAACCATTTTACCTGAGGTATAAAATACAAAATAGAACATGTGTAAAGAAGAATACTTTTAATATTAACCCTTATATTTTGTCTAGATTTTTTTATAAATCTCTCTGGTTTTCTCTCATTGAGATTGTATCCCTTAAATCTTGAACAAAAAGTTCATATAGGTTACAACTTTATACTATTAGAAAAGGTTACATAGAAATCTAAAGAACCATACAAATAATATTGAGTAAAATAAAAACAGAAATAAAATTTACTTTGTTGATTAAGTATTTAAAAGTGGGTGTGGTTTGTACAAGGCTGAAGCGCTAAACAATCAAAGTAAGACGCATTCTCAAATAATGTCAAATTATATTATTTTAGTATCAGAAATAGTTTTTATGGCCTGAAAATTCATTTTCATCTCTAATTGTAAAATTTAAAAATTTAAAAATTTAAAAATAGTGAAGATCAAACAGATCTATGAACACTTGAAAATTGACGGTCTAGATAATACATTACAATATGTACTATTTCCAAAACTTGAAATCAATTCTTTCTCATGTCTATACATTTTGAGGTCGAGACGATCAAGTTCAAACTTTTTCAGCATCAAAACAACCTCTTCCAATGAATTTTTGAGGTGCGCCTTAATTGGATGGCTTAGGGCTTCACCCTTAGATTAGCTTTTTAGTATATTTCGAAAAGAGGTCGAGATGATTGAATTGGGGGTTTCTCAACATCAAAACAACTTATTCCAATGAATTTTTATAAGTATGCCGGTTAAGGGGGCCTCACCCTTATATAAACTTTTCGTATATTTCTCAATAGGAGCATTGCGCATGGCATGTGCAATTTGTTAGTAATATTAACATTTTAAAAATTGCATCAGTGTTTTGGTCACTGCTGTACTCTTGAACTCTGAGAGAGCGAGATGATTCCTGTGTGGGCAGGGCAGGGCAGGGCAGGGCAGTGGCCAAATACATGCACCCTGAAACCACATCTACCCCTCTTCACTGGTCGATCAAATCCTCATGAATTAACCTAAATTCCTGAGGAATCAGTGGCTCTTGTGCCAAAAATAACTAAACGCCTTGGAAGCAAATGAGAAGGATTTTTTGAAAGGTTTATCAAGCCATAAAAATGATCAAAGCTATGAAAGGTAATCACTTTGATCAAAATAACATGTCTTCACAATCAGCCAGAAGCTCATCAATCTGCTCATCAGTCCAATTTGCCACTGAAAAGTTTGTTACAGACTTCCCAGTCACTCCATGCTCAGTCCTGGGTGAGATCGTATTATCAAGCCTAGCAAAGGTGCATCTCTGATTAGGGGCTTCGACTGCATTTACATGACTTCTTTGTGGAGACTTGATGGGGTTTGGAGAGTGACATTCAGCTTGATCAGTCTTGTGACCTGCTGTGCATAAATTCTCTCCCCTTACTCTTGAAGTCTCTGTTGCTTCAGTTTCCATGGTTGGACAGTGAAGGTCAGCTCGATTGTTCACTTCACCTTGGTTTGGTGTCCATGATTTGTCTCTCATCTCTCTTGACGTCTCTGCTACTACGGTTTGCACAGCTGGTGCAGCTGGAAATTTATTTAAAGGCAAGAAGAGACTAAACTTTTTTGTGAAGCTAAAAGAAGAACCTTATCCTTTTTATCAGAAATTCTTAATAAATTGTGACAAAATGAGGGGAAGATAGGAAGAGATAGAAGGTCAAGGTTGGGAAGTATTACCTGACGTTGTGCATCTGACTGCTTAGGCAGGAGCTGCTAGTTTGGGAGGTGGCTCACTTTCTTTACTGAAGACCTGTTGAAGCACAAACCCGATTTGCATCGATTGAATTTTAGATATTATCCCAAGTAAAACTTCCCTCTTATTCTGGGAAAAAAAAAAAAAAGAATTCAGGACCCTAGGCCTTTTGGAATGGGGCTAGCTTGTCTCAGGGATCAAATCTCACCAGCATTCGAGAATTCGGCCCAGTTATTCGGCCTCACTAGGAGCCGAGGCAAGTTTCACCCCCCGTTTTCATCTCTCTCTCTCTACCCAGCAGAGTCTCTCTTTAAATGATCCCTCCCCCAAATATAGTTCCTGCTTTTTCTGATTTTTTTTGGAATTATTGGGATTTTTATTTTCTTTTTTCTTGCTTTTATTTGAAAGGAATTTTCATGCCAGTACACAATTCAGGTGATTCCACTGGGACTCGCTTGAGTTACTTAGCTCGAGCATGGCCTGAGTCCCAGACCAAGCATAGTATTTAAACCTTGATTATCATGCTTAACTATAAGAGATATTGAACCGAAAAAAACGAAAAATAAAAATGTGCTCTATCAATTATTATCACGAAAACCATTTCAGTTTGTTCTCTGAAAATTCTTGTTAAGAGGAAAGAAAATTAAAAAGGGAGTGCCACTCAGAAGAAAACATTAGTGGGTTTCAGAAAGATAGGCATACAGAATTCATAGGATTGTGTAGCTTGCATTATTTCAGAAATGACAATGGCTCTTATCTTTCAGGTACTTGCATCATAACTAGCTCAGGATGCATTCCTACCACCTTTTTTTTTTTTTTGGGTAGTACAGGGGTGGTAATCGGACTTGGTGTTGTAATAGTCAACAACTAACCAATTAAGCCAAAGACTTTTGAAATAGTAACTATCCAAAAAGAAAACATCCAAATGGTTGTACTTTTTCTTTACTCCTTGTAAAACTGGTTTCAAACCCAAGACTAATTGTCCCCAGCCACTAACCAAGAGGCTGAACCCCTTCAATATGGTTTAATGTGTCAAACGTAAAGAAGAAATTCAAATTATAGTAAATTCATGCATCAAGATAACCACAGATGATAAAACACACCTTCTTCACATTGTTCAATGTTATGTTCAAATAATGTGATGCGCGAGCAGGAGAGAAGACCACGACCTGCAAAAATGATCCTTTAGAAAGAAGTGTACAGTACGTTGGCTCATGCTAGAGGTTGGCCAAGTTCAGCAAAAGTTGCCTTGATGCATAAATAATCTCAATCGGTTACGTGGTCTATAACATGTAAATAAAGAACGATCTAGATTTCACACCAAGCATTCATAAGAAGTGTTTTAGGGCAAGGAGGCAGGATGAGACCTAGACGAGTTGTGCCCAGCACAGGTACAAGGTATCAAATTCCTCATGTCAAGAAGAACAAGAGCCAGAAACACCGATATATTATACGAGACGACAAAACCCAGCATAGTTTACTAATTCTCCATATCATGATGAGTAGCCAAAACATAAGTTATGCCTTGTTTGAATTAATGTGGATTTTCAAAGTTCATAAGTCCATATATATATATATATATCAATGAGAAAGAAGAAGAAATCCGAAAAACAGTGTCTATCTGTGCTTCGAAAAAAGTACAGAACCCAAACAGAAGAATCCATGAAACATAGGATAAGCTTTTCATCCATAGGAAAATGTAATAGAAGTTAAGGGGTGGTAAATTGTGCAAGGGTTCAAGGGCATAGAAGGTTAATTCGTGGGTGCATGCAAACAAAACTACTCTTTAGATGTGGATCCAAGAGGGGTTAGGACTCAGGTTGGAGATGGGAACATGATAGGTTTTGGGGAAACTTGAATGATGGGGTAGGTAGTCTCAACTGGAAGTTATCCATGTCCATTCATGTAGTTTTGGACAGTAAGGTCCATATCACACTTTCAAAGGAGGAGAGGAAAAGTTGTGTGGTGCAGACAGAGAAAAATCCATTTTTGAGGTAGCAGGATGAAAAAGAGGAGGTAAAGGTGGCAATCGGTCAAGCAGCCCAAACCCACTAAAAGCCCGAGCGCGGGCTAGGACCAGCAGATCATGGCTTCCCCACCCAAGTCTTAGACCGTCCAATGGGCCTGGCTCAGATTGGGATGAAAGCCTATAGTAATGCTCCTTATAAAAAAATTTAGGGAGGTCTAGTGTATCAATCTGAACAATCGGTCCATATTTGGTGGAACAAAGCAGGCAAACAAAATGGCCTCCAAAGATTCTATCTAGAGCAAACCTTAAGGCCTTTGATGAACACAATATCTTTACATCCTCTTACATTAACCCGTAACTCTTGAGTCTAAAAGGAGTATGTTAATGAAGAAAGTGTCTCTTAGGCTTCGGCTTAGTTGGAGACGTATCATTTTGGGTGAGGGAGGTCAAGGGTTCAAACACTTGCAGTGACCTAGCCTCATATGTGTGTGTGTACTAAAGAATGAAGCAATCTATCACGCGGAGGGGGATAGCATATCTTATACAGCATTTCATAGAATATTACATTATACAAAAAAAAAAAAAACGAATTGTAGAACTTTGAACACATCTAAAGCCATAGATATGGATGAAGAGGAACTATCTTTAAGCACTTAGTGGAACCTATTCCACAAATGAAATAAAAGAGCCAAATGCCAATCCTCAACTTGTTTGGCATTGGGAAAGGCAGAAAAAAGTAAGCATTCAAAAGCATTTCACGAGCATCCAGTTTAAGATGGCAAGTATTATTCTTTAGACATGTGATTAATTATTAAAAAGAAAATTAAAAAATAACATTTAAGACAAATAACATAATGACAATATAAAACCTGGTTGAGGATTACAACAGATCCAACTGATATATCCCATGTGGCTTCATCGTTTGTAAGAACTTTGTGATGGAGTTGAGGCCCTTGAAGTAGTGTCGAGAAATGTGGTTTCAATACTGAATCTTTGTGATGGCTTTAAAATATACTTTCTTCTTTAATCTTAAAATTTATAGTTTAAAAAATAATGTAGATGGAGCAAATCAATGAAAACTTGAAAAACTTGAAAATTGACGGTTCAAAATTGGGTAACAAGATGCACTATGTTCAAAACTTGTTATCGATTTTTTTCTCAAGTCTATGCATCTTGATGTGGAGATGACCAATTTGAAGATATTTGGGCATCAAAACAACCACTTCTAGTGAAATTTTTGAGGTGGGCTCTAAATTGTTTGTTTAGAGCTTCGGCTCTATATAAACCCTTTCCTAATAGAAATAGGTAAAGGCTCACCTCTGGACCGTACCCAAAACTATCTTTCGAGCAAAAGGGAGCCTTCAAATCAATCATCTCGACCTTGATCATTATGATTGTAAAAAAATATTAAGACTTCAAGCCCTAAAGACATTGCATATTGTAATGCGTTATCTAGGCAGTCAATTTTTAAGTGTTCACGTATCTGTACCTTTTTTGTCAGCTACAAATTTTATAATTCGGGTGGAAATAGATTTTGGAGCCGTTTTAAGGATTTCTCATGCCCAAAGTGTTTTCCAGGCCAGAATTAGTGGTTAGGATGTACTTTTCTTCATAACTTCTAAGCCTTATAGAAACTGCATCCATAAAATAGAAACATACAATTAGAAGTGGGACTTTGAGCACAAAATACAAAATAGAATTTTATATAAATTTTCCACAAAAAAATAGCACAAACAGCTCCATCTCTCCCTACAGTTTCTGGAAAAGTTCCATGTTCAACACATCTGCGAAAGAAACCTTTTTCCCTATGAACAACTCCAACTCTAACTTGCAAATATATTTGCCCATGTGTTACTTTTTTATCAAAACTATATGGGAAACTTGAACTACAGTTTCGACCATACGGCAATTTACCGAAATTTTCGTAATTCAAAATTTCCAATCTTTCTAAATTCAAGTTCCCTTTCAATTTATTTCTTTTTGTGTGGTCCTGCATTGAATGGATTAAGAGTGCTCCTTGAATTAGGTGGCATCCTAATGTGGGGTTAGAGGACCGGGTATAGTTTTTTACCCTAGACAATGGATCTAAAAATTTCTTAATCTCGTCCATCACAAATTTAACTTTAAATTATATATCAGATGAACTAAAATAAACCTCCTAAATAACCCCAAAATAAATTTCAAATAATTCATATTTAAAACTCAAAACTTTTTTATTTCTAAGATGGATACTAGGTTGGCTAAGGCGACCCACAAAAACCACCCTAGATGGTAAATTATATTTGTTTTCTTTGTGATTTGGCTATCTAAGCCATAATATGAAGTGACATCCAAACACCACATAAACTATCGAAAATAAACCCCTGCCTCCCCTCCTCTCTCCCACCTTTTCTAAAACGGTGCAATTTCTACAAAGTGTGAACCTTAAAAAAATCGAAGTAATGTACACTTGCAAACACTGTCTGAAGAATGCTGGAAGCTCGAACATTTATTTTCCTCATTTAAAAAAGGGTGAGTTTTGTATAAGGCGCCAACTTATACTATATAAGAAAGGTAGGTATGTCTCTAAATTTTACGAGAAGATGTAGTTTCGGTGTCAGAAACTTTATAATAACTTAAAAGTCTATGTTCAATGCTATTATAAAATTAATTATTCTAAAATAGCACACATTAAGTAGATCTATAAACAATTGAAATTATTAAACATAGACGGTCTAGATAATTTATTACTAGATGCATTACTTTTAAAGCTTGAAATTCTTTTGTTTTTTTTTTTATATCCATACGTCTCGATGATCAATTAGAAGGTTTACTTCATAATACTTTTTCTACTAGATTTTTTAGGGGTACCTTACTTCAATAGTATAAGTTTGCAACTTTATATAAAAAATTTTGTTATAAAATTTAAAGTCCCAAGGATGAGATTTACGTAAGAAAAGATGCAACCTTAAACATTCCAAGTAAGGCGCACCTCCTAACTTTGTAATAAGATGCAGTTTTGTTGTCGAAATTTTATTGGATGTTCCGAGAATCTATTTTCATCTCCAGTAATAAAATTCTAAACTTACTAGAGTTCATATCATGCAAATCTATAAACGCACAAATTTTTTTGAAAATGGACGATCAAGATAATGTATTGTAAGATGTACTATTTTTGGGAATTTTTTTCTTTTTCTTTTTCCAAATCCATGTATCTAGATATTGAGATGATCAATTAGATAATTTTCTAATGTCAAAATAGCATTTTTTAAAGAATGGGGTTGAGGTCGTGGTGGCAACACCACTTAAACCTCAACTTCCGGTCTAGGTTTCCATTCCTACTAACGCATTTGAAAACCATTAATTATTTCTAAAAATAGGTAGGGGTCAGTATTCCCCACTGATCTACCCAAAAAAATATCCTTTTCTAACATAGTTTTTGACGTGTACCTTATTTGTACAATTTAAGGTGTCAACCTTACATAAGCTTTTTTGAAGTTCCAATTATAGTACAAATCTAATATGTCTATACACATTGAAAAATCTTAAAAATAGACGTTCTATCTAGATAATATGTTAAGTGAACTACTTATATAACTTACCCAAAAAAACATAAATTTATATAGTTCAAACTTTTAAGTAAAAAAGTTTATATAAGGGTGAGGCCTTAAACAATCAAATCGAGACGCACTTCAAAAGTTCACTAGAAGAGATTGTTTTGATGTTGAAAAACCCTCAATTTGATAATCTCCACCTCAAACTATAACTATATAGACATGAGAAAATATAGATTTCAAATATTAGAATAGTGCATCCTATAAATAATATCTAGACCGTCAAATTTCTATACTATTTTTTAATCTTAAATTACTTCGAAATTTTAAATGGGCATATACCCAAAATTTTCTCTAACATATCCATGACGAGGAGGTCAAATGACAAGATTTTCTAACATCCAAGCGATCTTTGCGTTTTATCCAAAAATGAAGTTTTTATAAGGCCTAGGCTCTATATAAACAAAATAAAGCCTCATTTCAAATATTCGCACTTTACATGATGAAAAGCTCCAGGATAACTTGAAAATAAAATTTCTAACACTAACAATAAAATTTGAAACTCAAAAAATAGTACAAATCTTGAATAATTAATTTTAAAACGAAACATGTGGTCTAGATAATTGTTTACAATATATACGCTTGAAATCCTAATTTTATTTCACAACCATAAATATTCAAGCAGAGATGATCGACATAAAGCTTTTCTTTTAAATAATATTTGATGAGTTTTACAATATACACTAATTATAAAGCTTGAAATCCTAATTTTATTTCACAACCATAAATGTTCAAGCCAAGCCGAGATGTAAGACGTAAAGGTTTTCCTTTAATATTATTTGATGAGTTATAAGGTGGAGCTTTACTTATTTTTATAGGGCTGCAGCCCTATCAAACCATATTCTTTTATTTTATCCAAAATCTATTAAAACGAACTTTACGCGGCAACAAGATATAGGATTCAAATTGAAAGAATTAAACACCCGATTGAAGCGTATAAATCGTTGGGATTTTCTTGATATATTCTGATATACATTAGGACACTATAAAATTTCGGGATTAAGATTCTTTTCAAACTAATCTGCGTATAAATCGTTGGGATTTTCTTGATATATTCTGATAAACATTAGAACACTATAAAATTTCGTGATTAAGATTCTTTTTAAACTAATCTGCGTATAAATCGTTGGGATTTTCTTGATTCTAATAAACATTAGGACACTATAAAATTTCGGGATTAAGATTCTTTTTAAACTAATCTGCGTATAAATCGTTGGGATTTTCTTGATTCTGATAAACATTAGGACACTATAAAATTTCGGGATTAAGATTCTTTTTAAACTAATCTGCGTATAAATCGTTGGGATGTTCTTGATTCTGATAAACATTAGGACTCTATAAAATTTCGGGATTAAGATTCTTTTTAAACTAATCTGCGTATAAATCGTTGGGATTTTCTTGATATATTCTGATAAACATTAGGACACTCTAAAATTTCGGGATTAAGATTCTTTTCAAACTAATCTGCGTATAAATCGTTGGGATGTTCTTGATTCTGATATACATTAGGACACTATAAAGTTTCGGGATTAAGATTCTTTTTAAACTAATCTTTCTACCTCCTCTCTATCGCTCTCTTGCTCTGCGTTTTGGAGAATAAGTTTGCTCTGCGTTTTGGAGAATAAGTTTGCTCTGCTATATCGCTCTCTTGCTTTGCGTTTTGGAGAAGACGCGCTCTCAGTGCTCTGAGTTTTGGAGAATAAGTTTGCTCTGCTATATCGCTTTCTTGCTCTGCGTTTTGGAAACCAGGTAACTTTTCTCTTTGTGCGATAGAGTCTTTGCTCTCTAAAGTTCTGTAAAACCACAACATCAGGTTGGGTTTCTCTACTCAGATGAGCCCTCTTTCTCTCTCTAATCTTTTCAAAACCTGAGAGATTTCCTCCTCTGTTATCTGTATCCTCTGTATGCAATAGTTTGGTTTCTCCATGTATAGTTTTTCTTCTCTCTCTTTGTATTCACAAGATGTGATATGTGGCTTAGATTTCTACGATTAGGAATTAAGATTTGTATATTTCACTCTCTCTTGTTTAGGATTTGATTTGGACATAATTTGACTGGAATTGTGGTATATGGTAGGCGTTCAAGGCTTTGATTATAACTTTGTAAGCTTTTCCATGTACTACTATAGGGTTTACAGTTCTGAGGTTTCTAGGGTTTAAGGATATACTTACATGCATCCATTATCTACGCATTAATCTTGATCAGGTTTTAGAAAACTGTTCCCTTCAGTCCCTGTAAGGTATGATATCATTTGCTTGAAATCTTTTGAGAAATCTTACTTGGTCATGCAAGTTTGGGGTCATGAATTGATTCATATGATGGTTAGAACTTAGAAATTGCTTTCTAGGACCCTGAAACATTGCTTCTTCTCTCACTTGCCAACTTGCACAAGAAGCTTCCATTTTCGTAATTAGCCAGAAAATCAATTTGGACAGTGAAACCTTGTTTTGAGGAATTTAAAGATTTTATATGCATACAGTCAATTAGATTTGATTTGATTTGATTAGTAATGGTGGGAGAGTTACAAGATCATGGATTAGGAGCTTTTTATCTCTTATGATGATCAAGCTTCAGTTCTGAAGTATTAAGCTAAGAGTTACAGATACAACATATACTCTAAGTAATAGCGAACTTCTTAAACAATAAATTTTTTTAACCTGAGTTTATATCTATGATTCTCTATATTCTAAGGATGATACAAAAGGTTACTACAGGTTGACCTGAAGAGAACTTCTGTTAAGAAATTGGCTTTAATTGCAGCTTCTGAAAAGTTAAAAGTTTGTTTCCTAAATGGTTTTTGAAGTGTTCTTCATCATGGGCAGTTCTCTTGAGGTTAGAAATAGTTCATGCTATGGGGAAGGATGTTGCTTTGAAAATTCTTAAAATGAAAATTTCTTTTAGCCACAGCGAAGGATACACGCACATATATAATATACATATTTTTACATTGTCAGCAAGATCATTAATAAGTATAAAAGATATACAACTATAAATGTCGTTTGAGATATACACCATTTACGTCCTGTAATGGGACATTATTCACACTTTTTACTGTTATCGAAGAATTTTTTATTCCTTCTCTTGTCAGGAAGTCCTCGTAACTTGTTTGATTCTCTCCAAATATGTCTAAACCCAACTTCAGAAATTTCACGTACTTCAAAATTTCTCCAAGAATCTCTCCAAGCACCTTTGGCATTTGGATTCATTGGATGCTCCAGAGATTGCGTTCAATGAGTCATCCTTTTACCAAAATTGGGCACCAATTAGAATCCATACCTAGCAATATGATTTGTATCAGTCTATGCAGTATTTGCTTCTTCTTCTTCTTTTTTTAAAATACCTTTATGCACTTTGTTGTTATGTAATTAGGGTTAAGTTTAGAGTTTGGATGCCCTTGCTATTAGTTCTTCATGATTCCTCTTTATGAATTGGTTTCTTTTCCTTGTTCTTTTTTTTTTCTGTTTTCTTTTGGAATTGGCATTTTCTATCATTGATTGCTTGACATAATTGTTCAATTGATATGATATGTGATTTGATTATTTCAACCAGTGTCTGAGCTGAGTATTTGAAATATGGGGAAGAGGAAGTCCAGGACCGTGCTTCCAAAGAAGAAGCTACCCAAGCTTGATACGACATTTTGCTGCCCGTTCTGTAACCATCCTGATAGTGTTGATTGCATAATGTGAGTAGCTTTTCCTGATAATAATCTTTATTTTCCCTATAATATTTTTTCTGGGTGTCCATTTGTATCTATCGATGCTGCATTTTAAAGTGCTGAACATGTCACCGCTAAAAGAGATGATAAGCTTTGTTGGGCAGACCTTCGCTCTAATCTTAAATTGGCCAACACGCTGCTTTATCGTGTACTGAGTACTGTCTCTTTTGAGACCTTTGCATTTGTATCTCTGAAAATGAGCAAAAGAATATTATGCTTTGTCGCATTTTTTAATTTGAATTCTTATTTCAATTGAGTTTAACAGTCTTTCTTTTTCGCTCCCAAAAGTTTCATATTACTATTATTCTTTCATTTTCATTAGTTGTGTCTGTCTTTTGTTTTCTTTTTTCTTTTCTAGCCTGCAAATGGACTGATATATGTCTCTGGATGAGTATTCTGACTTACCTATTATGGTGGGTATTAACGGATAATGTTATTCTTCAGAGATCGAAAGCTAAAGATTGGGGAGGCTATTTGCAGGGTTTGCGAAGTGGGATATGCAACCAAGATTCATGGTATATCTAAAAACCTCTCTAATATAGAACTGAATTTAGATTTCTACAAATCTAATATATTTCCTATCTCGCCCTTATCATTCTGCGATATAGTGGCCATCTTCGCGTCTTTTCAATTATTTCACTTTAATTCTAACAAAAGTTGAACTTTTGTATTTGTAGCTGTCTAAAATCAAAATATGGTAACTGCTATTTGTCCCTTTTCTTTAAGCATTACTCTGACCCAATTCCTTATTTCTCTGTTTTTGCAGCTTTAACGGAACCCATTGACATGTAAGTCGCTTTAACCATCTGTTCATTTCTTTTCTTTTCTTTTGGAACTCCATAGCCATTTGATATGTTTAATGTTAGGCTTCATTACCCTTAAGTTATGCAATCAAGTTGGTTAACTAAATTTTTTTTGTTACAGTTAGTTTCAAAAACAAAATAAGATGTACTGGAATCAAAATAAGAAATGTAAAAATTAGATCTCGAAGAAATGATAAAGCTGCCTAGTGCCCAATGCTATCAGAAAACATAGTAAATGAAACTAAAATACGAATGGATTGCCCAATTCTCTCTAATGTTGCCACACTCCCGGAATTCTTACACAATTTCTCTGCAGTTGATATATATATATATATATATATATATGGGTGCGGTTTCCATATAGTTGCAACCTTAAACAATCAAATTAAGGCGCACCTTCAAACTTTATGATAACAAATAATTTTGATGTAAAATATTCTTAAGGATTATCTCAAAATCTATTTTCAAATCTAATTATAAAATTTTAGACTTCGAAAATAGTTAAAATCAAGTAGGTCAATAAATATATGAAAATTTTGAAAATTGACAGTCTAGATAATGTGTTGTAAGATGCACTATTTATAGGACTAAAATAAATTTTTTTTTTTCATAGTCATATATCTCGATGTCGAAATGATCAATTAGATGGCTTTTCAACATTAAAACAACATCTTTTGATGGATTTTGAGGTGCATCTGTAGTTTTACATTTTTAAGGTCTCAACTTTATATAAACTTGAGAGAGGGGAATAAGAAACACTTGGTATTTTGAGGTTTAATGTCAAATGTAGTGGACTTCTTGTCGCCTTACTAATTTTGGTGTGCAAAATGCTTGTGTTTGTAGTTATTGCGAATGGGTGGACGCATGTGAAGCTGCAAACGCTCCAAAGCCTTGAATCTTAATCATTATGAGAAGATGGACGCTCCAAAGCCATGAATCTTGGATGCAAAAAATGATATGATTTGGAGAGTTGCCCTATTTGTACAAGACTTGATGGATTCTTTTTTTCTCGATTTTTGGTGAAGAAGAGCACACAAGTTATGCATCATGTTCAGTTCTTGCGTGCTGTAAATAATTAATTTTTGCTAAGATTTGTTCTTATTTATTTCATTTATTCTTTATACTGAGTTGGTGTTGTCATTGTTTTGAAGCTATAGAAAATGTAAATGTGAGCAATTTCTCTCATGTGTACATACCACGGCCAAATTTGTGCTTAAATTCATGTATTCAAAATAAATGAATTTTTATGATGTGCAAATATGTATATGGATGGAGTGTGAGTTTATGAAATTTTGATATTTTGATTATTTATAGTCATTTAATAAATTATTTTATTTCCATTATGCGACTCTCTCTCTATCTCTGTCACAACATACCATGCACTGTCGCTATATGGTAGATCCCGTCCCGTGGGGCATCACGGTCCGTTCAATTAATGGATGGTAGAGACTAACAAAAAGTACACGAATGTCATTTGGAATTACAGTTAATCTCTACTGCCATCACTGGGCATGGATGGTGGATGGCCAGAAGTCGATCTCACGAAATTGCTAATCAATTTTGAGAAATTTATAAAACTACATTTTAGATTTGAATTATTTAACATGTTACATATATTTTTTATCTAATTTCACATAGGTCATTTTTCTTGTCAAATTTCTAATAGCATAATAATGGGTTCTGAAATTGCGCCTAAGATAAAAAGTCAAATGGTTCAAATTTGCGGTGTATTTTGATAAATTTCCGTAGACTTTTGCGCATGTATTTGACGTTTACAGTTAGAGGGTAACAACCATTTTACCTGAGGTATAAAATACAAAATAGAACATGTGTAAAGAAGAATACTTTTAATATTAACCCTTATATTTTGTCTAGATTTTTTTAAAAATCTCTCTGGTTTTCTCTCATTGAGATTGTATCCCTTAAATCTTGAACAAAAAGTTCATATAGGTTACAACTTTATACTATTAGAAAAGGTTACATAGAAATCTAAAGAACCATACAAATAATATTGAGTAAAATAAAAACAGAAATAAAATTTACTTTGTGGATTAAGTATTTAAAAGTGGGTGTGGTTTGTACAAGGCTGAAGCGCTAAACAATCAAAGTAAGGCGCATTCTCAAATAGTGTCAAATTATATTATTTTAGTATCAGAAATAGTTTTTATGGCCTGAAAATTCATTTTCATCTCTAATTGTAAAATTTAAAAATTTAAAAATAGTAAAGATCAAACAGATCTATGAACACTTGAAAATTAACGGTCTAGATAATACATTACAAGATGTACTATTTACAAAACTTGAAATCAATTCTTTCTCATGTCTATACAATTTGAGGTCGAGACGATCAAGTTCAAACTTTTTCAGCATCAAAACAACCTCATCCAATGAATTTTTGAGGTGCGCCTTAATTGGATGGCTTAGAGCCTCACCCTTAGATAAACTTTTTAGTATATTCGAAAAGAGGTCGAGATGATTGAATTGGGGGTTTCTCAACATCAAAACAACTTATTCCAATGAATTTTTAAAGTATGCCGGTTAAGGGGGCCTCACCCTTATATAAACTTTTCGTATATTTCTCAATAGGAGCATTGCGCATGGCACGTGCAATTTGTTAGTAATATTAACATTTTAAAAATTGCATCAGTGTTTTGGTCACTGCCGTACTCTTGAACTCTGAGAGAGCGAGATGATTCCTGTGTGGGCAGGGCAGTGCAGGGCAGTGGCCAAATACATGCACCCTGAAACCACATCTACCCCTCTTCACTGGTCGATCAAATCCTCATGAATTAACCTAAATTCTTGAGGAATCAGTGGCTCTTGTGCCAAAAATAACTAAACGCCTTGGAAGCAAATGAGAAGGATTTTTTGAAAGGTTTATCAAGCCATAAAAATGATCAAAGCTATGAAAGGTAATCACATTGATCAAAATAACATGTCTTCACAATCAGCCAGAAGCTCATCAATCTGCTCATCAGTCCAATTTGCCACTGAAAAGTTTGTTACAGACTTCCCAGTCACTCCATGCTCAGTCCTGGCTGATATCGTATTATCAAGCCTAGCAAAGGTGCATCTCTGATTAGGGGCTTCGACTGCATTTACATGACTTCTTTGTGGAGACTTGATGGGGTTTGGAGAGTGACATTCAGCTTGATCAGTCTTGTGACCTGCTGTGCATAAATTCTCTCCCCTTACTCTTGAAGTCTCTGTTGCTTCAGTTTCCATGGTTGGACAGTGAAGGTCAGCTCGATTGTTCACTTGACCTTGGTTTGGTGTCCATGATTTGTCTCTCATCTCTCTTGACGTCTCTGCTACTACGGTTTGCACAGCTGGTGCAGCTGGAAATTATTTAAAGCCAAGAACAGACTAAACTTTTTTGTGAAGCTAAAAGAAGAACCTTATCCTTTTTATCAGAAATTCTTAATAAATTGTGACAAAATGAGGGGAAGATAGGAAGAGATAGAAGGTCAAGGTTGGGAAGTATTACCTGAGGTTGTGCATCTGACTGCATAGGCAGGAGCTGCTTGTTTGGGAGGTGGCTCACTTTCTTTACTGAAGACCTGTTGAAGCACAAACCCGATTTGCATCGATTGAATTTTAGATATTATCCCAAGTAAAACTTCCCTCTTATTCTGAGAAAAAAAAAAAAAAATATTCAGGACCCTAGGCCTTTTGGAATGGGGATAGCTTATCTCAGGGATCAAATCTCACCAGCATTCGAGAATTCGGCCCAGTTATTCGGCCTCACTAGGAGCCGAGGCAAGTTTCACCCCCCGTTTTCATCTCTCTCTCTCTACCCAGCAGAGTCTCTCTTTAAATGATCCCTCCCCCAAATATAGTTCCTGCTTTTTCTGATTTTTTTTGGAATTATTGGGATTTTTATTTTCTTTTTTCTTGCTTTTATTTTAAAGGAATTTTCATGCCAGTACACAATTCAGGTGAGTCCACTTGGACTCGCTTGAGTTACTTAGCTCGAGCATGGCCTGAGTCCCAGACCAAGCATAGTATTTAAACCTTGATTATCATGCTTAACTATAAGAGATATTGAACAGAAAAAAACGAAAAACAAAAATGTGCTCTATCAGTTATTATCACGAAAACCATATCAGTTTGTTCTCTGAAAATTCTTGTTAAGAGGAAAGAAAATTAGAAAGGGTGCGCCACTCAGAAGAAAACATTAGTGGGTTTCAGAAAGATAGGCATACTGAATTCGCAGGATTGTGTAGCTTGCATTATTTCAGAAATGACAATAATGGCTCTTATCTTTCAGGTACTTGCATCATAACTATGCTCAGGATGCATTCCTGCCACTTTTTTTTTTGGGTAGTTCAGGGGTGGTAATTGGACTTGGTGTTGTTATAATCAACAACTAACCAATTAAGCCAAAGACTTTTGAAATAGTAACTATCCAAAAAGAAAACATCCAAATGGTTGTACTTTTTCTTTACTCCTTGTAAAACTGGTTTCAAACCCAAACTAATTGTCCCCAACCACTAACCAAGAGGCTGAACCCCTTCAATATGGTTTAATGTGTCAAACGTAAAGAAGAAATTCAAATTATAGTAAATTCATGCATCAAGATAACAACAGATGATAAAACACACCTTCTTCACATTGTTCAATGTTATGTTCAAATAATGTGTGGCTCGAGCAGGAGAGAAGACCACGACCTGCAAAAATGATCCTTTAGAAAGAAGTGTACAGTATGTTGGCTCATGCTAGAGGTTGGCCAGGTTCAGCAAAAGTTGCCTTGATGCATAAATAATCGGTTACGTAGTCTATAACATGTAAATAAAGAACAATCTAGATTTCACACCAAGCATTCATAAGAAGTGTTTTAGGGCAAGGAGGCAGGATGAGACCTAGACGAGCTGTGCCCAGCACAGGTACAAGGTATCAAATTCCTCATGTCAAGAAGAACAAGATTCAGAAACACTGATATATTATAAGAGACAACAAAACCCAGCATAGTTTACTAATATTCCATATCATGATGAGTAGCCAAAACATAAGTTATGCCTTGTTTGAATTAATGTGGATTTTCAAAGTTCATAAGTCCATATATATATATCAATGAGAAAGAAGAAGAAATCCGAAAAAAAGTGCCTATCTGTGCTTCGAAAAAAGTACAGAACCCAAACAGAAGAATCCATGAAACATAGGATAAGCTTTTCATCCATAGGTAAATGTAATAGAAGTTGAGGGGTGGTAAATTGTGCAAGGGTTGAAGGGCATAGAAGGTTAATTCGTGGGTGCATGCAAACAAAACTACTTTTTAGATATGGATCCAAGAGGGGTTAGGACTCAGGTTGGAGATGGAACATAATAGGTTTTGGGGAAACTTGAATGATGGGGAAGGTAGTCTCATGTGGAAGTTATCCATGTCGGTTCATGTAGTTTTGGACAGTAAGGTCCATATCATACTTTCGGAGGAGAAGAGGAAAAGTTGTGTGGTGCAGACAGAGAAAAATCCATTTTTGAGGTAGCAGGATGAAAAAGAGGAGAGTAAAGGTGGCAATGGGCCAAGCAGCCCAAACCCACTAAAAGCCCAGGCCCGGGCTAGGACCAGCAGATCATGGCTTCCCCACCCAAATCTTAGACCTTCCAATGGGCCTGGCTCTGATTGGGATGAAAGCCTATAGTAATGATCCTTATAAAAAAATTTAGGGAGGTCTAGTGTATCAATCTGAACAATAGGTCCATATTTGGTGGAACAAAGCAGGCAGGTTAAGATCGCTTTTACTGAACCAAATGGCCTCCAAAGATTCTATTTAGGGCAAACCTTAAGGCCTTTGATGAACACAAGATCTTTACAACCTCTTACATTAACCCGTAACTCTTGAGTCTAAAAGGAGTATGTTAATGAAGAAAGTGTCTCTTAGGCTTCGGCTTAGTTGGAGACGTATCATTTTGGGTGAGGGAGGTCATGGGTTCAAACACTCGCAGTCTGTCGCAAAAAGCCCAAACAAGCTGACCTAGCCCATATGTGTGTGTGTACTAGAGAATGAAGCAATCTATCACGCGGAGGGGGATAGCATATCTTATAATGTATATCATAGAAGATTACATTATCAAAAAAAAAAAACGAATTGTAGAACTTTGAACACATCTAAAACCATAGATATGGATGAAGAGGAACTATCTTTAAGCACTTAGTGGAACCTATTCCACAAATGAAATAAAAGAGCCAAATGCCAATCCTCAACTTGTTTGACATTGGGAAAGGCAGAAAAAAGTAAGCATGCAAAAGCATTTCACAAGCGTCCAGTTTAAGATGGCAAGTATGGCTAGGTCTGGGAACATTGCAAAAAAATTATTCTTTAGACATGTGATTAATTATTAAAAAGAAAAATAAAAAATAACATTTAAGACAAATAACATAATGCAAGATTCATGACAATATAAAACCTGGTTGAGGATTACAACAGATCCAACTGATATATCCCATCTGGCTTCATCGTTTGTAAGAACTTTGTGATGGATGCAACCAACTATTGTCCCCGTTGGATCCTGAAATGGAGTTTCTGATATAAAATCAGTTCTTCTGAAATTATCTTTTCAACATTGATGCGTCAGTCAAACCATAGAAATTTTGAGTTTCCAGGTTGTATTGTCTGAAATATGTGAACTCTTACCTTTAGAGTAACAATCATATCCCCAAAGCCATTCGATTTGCAAGATTTGATGATACCCACAACCTAAACACCAATCACAAAGTTGAAACGGTAAAAATCAAGATTTCAAAGAATAAAGATGCTCTACTACATGGATAGCTCCTCCATCCACCCATAAGAAAGAAAAGGATGACTGCAAAATATAGTTTTGGGCTCAATTACCTGGGGCACACGATCGATGTTCCGTCGCATCTCGATGGAGCTTATAGTTGACCTCAAATCAAATCCATCCATCCCTAAAGGAATTCATGAAAAGGAATAGTATAAATTACTAAATTACAATTATCATCACGTTAACTATCAAAAATAAAGCAAATGGAAAACAGTATCCCAAAAATTACTGATCTCAATAATTTGATATTTAGAATTAACCAAAAAGAAAACCTGAAACAATTCCTTAGTTTTTGTATAGCAACACTGTGTAATCTTCCCACCCCAAATCCTAATGGTATGGGGCCATTGATCATGACCTCATAGTAGTGAATATGAATCCCTTATCATCTCTCCTATCGTCCAATTGCAATCATCATAGACAGTTAGGCAAAGGGAAATGTAAAATGAGAAGAGAAAAAAAGAAGCTATGTTTCAAACTTGCAACCCTGTCAACCAGGCAAAGAAAACACGAATTTCCTATCATTTCTAAGCTCTCTTGTGGTAACCCAATGGAATCCCTTCTCTCCATACCTGAGGATCTACATTTTCAATGACAATATCATGTATCAGCAAATAATCATTATAAAAATTTCAGAGGTAAAGTGACAATAGAAAGCTATTCAATCTCAAATAAGAATCCACTGCTTCTTCTCTATTTTTTAGCCAAAAGAACTACAGAGCAAATTAGTAACCAAAACACAACCCCTGAAAATCCCAAATACGTTCCACATTATCAAAGATAAGAACCAGATAGCACGTAATAAATAATATTGTATAAAACTATAAGAATAAGAAACCCACAATCCAAATTTCCAACACACTAACAAAGGAAAAAGACTAAAACATATGGAACTACAATTCACATACGAATGGATGAATCCAATTAAAGGAGAACATTAGAAAAAGAAAAGAAAAAGACAACAACATAAGAATACTAGCAGAAGTGAAATTTTCCACCAAAACACCAAGAATAAATGTTCGTACCTGTGCACCCATTTTCTCTTCTGATAAAATCCATAGCACATAGCCAAGAATTCCTCTGGAAATCAATATCATCTCCAACAGAAATACCTAAAGATCTCCCATTTCCACATTGAGAACCAGTAAAAGAAACATTATCACTTCTAAAATTGTTGTCATGCATAGCCGATTGAATAGCCCCAGCTGGTCCGGGAATTGGACGAGAAAGCCTATTTGAACCTCGAAAAACCCTAATTTCTTCAACAGGGTCATCGAAATTGTCCTGTGAATTACTCTGATATTGGTCATTTTGGGACAAAGAAGCAGCAATCCTGTAACTTCCATGAATCGGCCCAGAAACCCCACTTGAACTCAGAGGAGCCCTAATTTCTTTGACTGAAACATTTAAATTGCTTTGTGAATTTCTATCACACTGCTCATTTTCAAATAAAGAAGCAACTTGAAAGGAGGGTCCAGGAGTTGCACTCGAAACCCTGACTGAACTCTGCGAGACCCTAGTTTTCTCAGAAAAAACATCTAACTCTTCATTTCTTGTGATTTGGGAATTCTCAGATAATGGAATCCTGGACTGGTTTGAATTAGAGCAGGGTACGAGAGGTGGCATGGAACTTGAAAGAGAGAAAATTGGATCTCTTTGAGAAGTGAAGTTGGGTATCTGAGAAGAGTCCATGACTTGATTTTTGGGTCGAAATAAGGTTTGAAGGTCTGAATCATCCACGTCCAGAGCTTCCCAAGTCGCCATTTTCGTAGGCCTCGAAGCTCGAATAACTCACATGGCCCGATCTCTCTCGATTTCAATATGAGAACGAAATTTCAGCGCGCAATGATATGCAGATCGAAATTTCGGACGTTATCCGGAATTTTGAGTGAAGTTTTCGCCTGCGAAAAGCAAAAGCGAAAAGATACTCTGCTCCTGCAGGAGTATACGTTCCATTTGATCCCGTGGGTAACTAATTATTAACCGAAAACTAGTTTTTTCTTGACAATGTTACATAGGAATCCAACTTGAGAAGTTGGACCATTAAAACCTAGCTTCTACCGACTTGATCCAAGCCTGTCTCCTAAATTTTGGAGGTGTAACCTCTTGGGATCTCAAAAAATTGTTATTTTTGGGTGTCGTTTGAATAGAGCTAAAGCTCTAAGCAATCAAAGTAAAGCATACCTTCCAATAGTATCAAGAAATGTAGTTTTAATGTTAAAACTCTTTGTGATAGCCTTAAAATATATTTTTATTTTTAATTATAAAATTTAAAATTTAAAAAACAGTGTAGATCGAGCATATCTATGGAAACTTGAAAATCTTGAAAAAAATTGAAAAGACGCACTATTTACAATACTTGAAATCTTTTTTTTTTCTTCTGTCCACACATCTTGATATCGAGATGATCAATTTGAGGATATTTGGGTTCAAAACAACCTCTCGTAGCAAAAATTTTGATGTGGGTTCTAATTTGATTGTTTAGAGCCTTGGCTTTGTATAAACTTTTTCCATGTTTTTTTTTTTGTTGCTTGAAATAATGTGAAAGAAAGTCCAGATTTCAGAGGACGATATGGAGGCGTTGAAAACTCAACATCCATATGTTTTGTTAGAAAATAATTATTCTTAGTGGAAGTTAAAACCTCAAATAAAAAAGGAGCTAGTGTACAGTGTACTCCCATGGGAGCATGCTGTTGATGCTCGAAAAGTTCACGAGTTAACATTATCAAAAGTTCGGGAAATTTTCAAAAAAAATACGTACTGCGTTGATCTATTGACCATGAAGACTCTATGGTTATGGGTGTCTCAACCGTCCATTAGCCGATTGGACGTGATGGATGGAGAGATTGGCCTGAAGTGCCGCTTGCCTCGGGTTATGTCCATATTAGTCCAAGTCTTGCGGGTGTTAATGGGCCAGTGCTAGTTCCTCGGACTATCAGGCCAGACTCCGTTGGGGTAGGTCTGGGCCACATGCTAATGCCCACAGGCCAAGCTAGGACCGTATGGCCGAACCAGCTTCAAAGCTTTTTAAAGTATATAATACATTCTTTTTCATATTTATATAGGTTCCAATGGGCCTTGCCCGTGTTTTTGGGCCATGGTGGGGCTGAAGCATAACTATCATGAAATTGGATTGGGCTGGAAACCGAATTTTCGGGCCTGGGTTGAACTAGGACTGCAAGACACTAGTCCAAGAGAGGCTCATACCAGGGCTGCTCTGCCCAAACCTGGGCTGTTAAACAGCCATGACCATGATTCTCTAGGTTCACGTGGATACTGCATACCTTCCCAAACCAAAAATTCAACCCTCGATGAATTTCAATAATTTTGAACCCGAGATTGAGATTATCTTTTACAAATAGATTGTATGTTATGAAGCTATTTGTATTTGGTATAAGTAGGTCACGAACATCTCTAACATTTAGATGTAAAATTCAAAATTGTGAAACGCTTCGCAAAGTTTTTTAAAAAAATCTAAAACTTTTAGAGAAAATGTACAAAGTCGTATTGTATACTCTCACGCGGCAAGGGTATATATCAATATAGCGTATTCCCCTTGGGTTTTTATACGAAATTGAGAAATCCAATTAGAATCACAGGATGAGTATTTTGGAATGAAAAAAATTGATTTTATTTTATTGTACATTTAGATCATCTCCTAGTGAAGCAAATTCAAAACTTAGGATATTATTTTTGTTTTGAACGCTTAGCTCTGTTTGATAGGCCCACAATATTAAGATATTTTAAGATATTGCAAGATCTTGAAGTTCCCAAATGTTTGATAACACAAAATAAATTACATAATATTTGAATATAACCCAAAAAACATAATCCAAAAAAAAAACAGTTTTGACTTGAATTTGGAAAATTTAGAAAAGCACTAACTTGCACGTTTGCCTTTCTCCGTCAAAATATTGGTGCCCGAATGTTACCACTCTCATGTCAAAAATTTAGCCTCCCTCCTCTTTATAAGGTGGAAAGTGGGACACCTTCATGGTGGAAGTGGATGCGTCTTTATCTCCAATTCAACGATGCGTCTCTCCCAAATTCAACAGGATTTTTTCTCTCTATCTCAAAACCTTTTTCTCTCAGGTTTATTGGTTTTAAAAAAATCTTTTTTTTTTTTAAAACGCATACCGTCATTATAAAGAGCAAGAGACAGAGAGTGAGATTCAATGATACTAAATATTGAGGTAGCTACGAATTCAATACGAAATACGCAGTTTGTTGTCTTTTTTTATGCACAGAGAAGTTCAATTAATTTCATATTTTATTGGCATATACAACAAAGTATTTTGGGTGGACTACTATTTTATATATTTGGGTCTTTGTGTTTTCTTTTAATTAACTGGAATCCTCTAATGAAGGCATTTTTTTGTTTATTTTTCTTTGAAAAATAATGATATACATTGATTCACAGTTCTTGTTATTTATTAATTAATTATTACGTTTATTATTGTTGTTGTTGTTTCATTTTATGCTCCCAATAAATCTATAATATGTTTTGTGTTGTGACAACACAATAAGCATTGTTGTTAAATTTATTAAAAGTTTCAACAAAAAAGTATTACTCTAGTGACAGTAGCAAGGCTATAAAATTATTCTTTAATGGCTCTAATATATCTATACAATAGCCGCAAATCATAATCCTATATTGTATCATTTTTATTTTTTGACAATCTTGATTTTTTACCTGATTTTTTTCTTTCGAACTTTTGAAATAAAATCGATTTATGTATCAATATTTTATTATTCTCCGACTTGCTAACTAGGGACCATAATACCCAGAGCATTGACCATCCGACAAGTCCCAAGGACAATTCCGTGGGTCTTGATAACCATGGCCCTCACGTCTCTTTAACTATATTTATGTTTTGGAGTATTTGTTGCTCCATGTGAATAAATTAATTACAGTGCACCCACATGCAACGTGTTCCGCTTCACAAAAAACGTCCTTTACCATCTTACCTAGGAAGACATAAGATCGAACAATTAATATAAACACTTAAAACATTTCTTCCAAGTAATAAATAACCTTTGTTCATTCAATGTTTGCGGTGCTCCTTGAGCTGGTCTCCTTGACTTTGACAACTACATTTTGCTTTATCAGCAGGGAAAAATATTAAATGGGTTCTATTAAAATGCTCTCCCTTTACAAAATTCTAGCTCAATTAGGAATTTAAGATTTTAAACACATTTGAAATCACTCTAGATGCATTTTTACTTTAGATCCATCAATTTGCAACTCATAAAGTAGTGCGGAATTGATGATCTACTAGCAATTTAAATGAATTATTAAAATATAATTTTAATATAGTCTATATTTATGATTTTTTTTTTACAAAAAATCACTTATCCAAATTGAGAATCGTCAAATTAGACCAAATTTGGAAGCTAGCTAAGCAGATTTCCGCCTAGAATTGGGAATCATTCCTAATCTCTCCATTTAACCAAAATGCCTATGTTTAATTTGTTATTTAAATTCTAAATTATCAAACAAAGACGCTCTTCTTTCCTCATCTTTTCTCTATGTCTTATTTCCAAATCCTCTTGCTATATCATTGAATCGGCCTATCCAAATATTTGACTGTCTCATGTCGTTCTATTTGCTTTTAGCAAGTAAATTGAAAGTATATATATCTTCTCTACGGCAGGAGAAACATATAAACCTTTCCCAATTGAAAATGAGAATATCATATGCACCTCTTTTGGCCTCAACTCTAACTTTGGCATCACCATTGCTTCTCTAACTTTGGCATCACCATTGCTTTTTTAGTCTCAATAAAGGTTGTGTGCGGTTTTTTTACAAGAGATTTTGGATCAAATATATTGTTAGCATGCGTAACTTGCCGACCCCAATTAGTTGAAAAAAGCCTTTGAGGATGACGATGATGTTGCTATCTAACTTTTCTAGCATATACATCATGGTACAATTGCGTTATCGTCTTTATCAATACGTTATATTACTCTTCTCTGAGTTTAGCTTGTCTTGAGAACAAGTTCTAGGCAGAAATGGTTGGAGTGGTTGGTGTCGCACCATAACGTTTAGAATTTCATCATCATCAAATTCCGAGTCATTATAAATAAAAATAAAATTTATTTGGTTTGTAAAACACATGTTTCGTTCCGTCAAACTTTTACTGTGTTACTGCGACGTAATTAATCCAACTTTTTTGTTTTTTGAAACTGGCAACGTTAGATGAACGTGTATGCTACTTGGTATGCCCTTCAGACATGTTTTTGTGTGATATAATTAGCCAACTTATTCATAACTTAATGGGTAGGATTTTGGTGCTCCACCAAATTTGGGGATAGATTTTAGATCTAAAAGTTCACAGTCATGTCAACTCGATCACTGCGGTTGTGAATATATGGGAAAACAAAATTTATTACGAGCCTTAAATAGGTGTATTTTGTAGTTTTAATTAGACCGTTTAATTTAGTTGTTTAAAGATCATAATGAGATCTACAGTATTTTTAGAGCTCCAAATTTATAAATTTGAGGCGAAAATAGTATTCCACCAATCTGAAATGTGTTTCGAATCCTAAATCCCTAAAAAACAAGCAGATGAGTGAACCAACTCAAACGAATACTCCTCCAAAATTGAATATTTTCATTTTATTGAAGAGGTCGACGGTTTCCCTCCAAAAATCATATTTTAGTTTGTGGGTTTTGCTATTGAATGGGGCTGGCCAAAAACACAACTTAGTAGAGAGCTCGTTATTAACAATACCTTAATGTTTAATCAATACATTGGCATCATCCCCCTCTCAGTTAGTTAGGCTCTTATCATGATTTTCAATATTAAAAATGTCTTGTCTGGATTGGAATCGCCCAATTCAAATTGGTTATTGGTAGAATTGATCTGGTTTTCACCATATGTTAAGAATCGCTAGGGTCTTGACATAACCCATGGTCCAGCTCCACTTTTCTTTTTTATTGTTTTTCAAAATTTTAGATCATTTTTTATTTTTATTTTATTTTTACTGGCTCATGCACTTAGCTGCGATTTGCCTATGTGGACCGGATTTCCACGTGGGCGATCCTATCCATTTCTTTCACATTGATCACTTAAATTGGAGCAATAAATGCATGCAAAGGCTCCCAATGGCCTCGAGGTCACCAAAAACCAAAAAGCCTTGCTTTTTGTTATTTCTATCAGCGAGATCAATAACTCCACCACCTAAAAATAGCTATACAACAACCAATAACAAATGTTCATCCAAAAATCTTTAAGAAACTCTCATCTAAAAATATAGTTTTTCAAAAATCAAATTGGTCATGAAAATCGACATTATAAAATATGTTCCGGGTCGATTCTTTGGTGTGATAGTTTGTCCAAAAAATAAATAAATATTTTTTTATAATAAAAATGACAAATAGTAAAAAATAAAAATGGGAGGAAATAGGATGTTTCATAGATCCGGATTGCTCAGTTTCCATAGTCTAGCCTAGTTCCAACAAAATCAGAAGACTTTCTAGTTTCGACTAGGAACGGATTTGTACGGATCCCTATCTAGATCAACAAATTTTGAATCACGGTTGAAACAATGAGATTGGGAATCTTGAGAAAAAAAAAAGAGAAAAAAAAAAAGAATTGAAAAGTATTTTCTTTACAATTTATTCACCTTTAAATTTAAATTTTGGTAGGCTCCCCTTTCTTTTGCATCCATGCATGGGGTGGACTTCTGATGCTCACCACACCAAATACTTCTCCAAAATAAATTTTCAAACAATTAAAGGTCTCATCATCTCATGTACCAAAACAGCATATTCGGTAGGTTTTGCAGGTGCTCTTCTCACTTTTATAAGGCCGCCGGGTTCACATACAGTTATAATAAACTTATAGGAGGAAGGTGCACCTAAAAAACCTCCTAGACAAGGTTGTGCTCATTCTCAAAGACTCTCGAATCAAGAATCGACCGCAAGATTCATAAACATAAAAAAAAAAGATTTCTAGTACTGAAAATAGTTATTCTAACACATTATATCGACCATCATTTACAATATTGTTTAGCGTTGGTAGATCTATCGTCACCATTTTTTAAACTTTAAGTTTCATAATTGGAAGCAACAATAAATATTCATATCAATACATTTTCAGCATAGTTTTGATATACAGCTTACTTCAATAGTATAAGGTTGACACCTTATACAAACCTCACCTTGTAGATTTTAGAGAGAAAAATTGGTACGTGGAATATACGCAAGTATGGAACTAGAACGATACGTAAGCATTCGAAAAATAAAAAACGTTATCATTCGTTTTTCGTAAAATTCGGGGAACATGGCATTGTGGTAACGGCGGCAAGGGCGACCCCTCGTAAAATTCACGTGTTTTTCCAAGTTTATCGCTCTCGATTTGGGCAAAATTTTTGTTATTCTCCAAAAAGGGATAAAGAGGTTTTCTTTGGTAGGCTACATCATTTGGTATACCTTTTAAAGTTCTTAATATTTTTAGATACTTAAATATTATTGAATTGTAATACAATATTTTCAAAGTAGGGGCATTTTTGTTGAGTTAAAAAAGTAGAATGGATTTTTTATAAAAATAATATCATTCTATTAGTAATTAAAAAACAATTAAAGCATTTTGAAAGTGGTTTCACACATTATGTCGGTAATGCCATTGTTCACTATTGTTAAAGAAATGCTTTTGTTTTTGTGAAGAATTTATATTTTACCTTTGTGTAATTACTTAAAATAACCTTAGACAAAAAGTTACCGCACTATAAGATATAGGTATTTAAATGTCAAAAAATGTCGAAGATTTCAAAGGCATACACCCTAACAAAACCAAAAAAAAAAAGGTGTAATTTCTATAAGATTGCAATCTTAAAAAATCCAATTAAGGTGTACTTTCAAATTTTATCATAACATGTAATTTTAATGTAAAAAATTATTAAGACTATTTAAAATTTTATTTTCATATCTAATCATAAAATTTCAAACTAAAAAAATAGTTAAAATCAAGTAGATCTATAAACATATGAAAATTTTGAAAATGAACGATTTAGAGATAAATTATTTATAGGACTCGAAATATTTTTTTTTCACATTTATACATCTCGATGTCGAAATGATTAGTTAGAAGATTTTTTAATATTAAAATAATATTTTCTGATGGATTTTTATGATACATTTATAATTCTACATTTTAAAATTGGGACCTTATATATATTCTTTTTTTTTTTAAAGAAAAAAAAGAAAAGAAAAAAAGCGCTATTACTCATATTTTGGGTGGAAAAATCAGTAATGAGGGTTCAATTAAGAATTTCTGTTGATAAATGGGATTAGCTATAAAGTGTGGGATTTGTTAGTTGTACATGTACGTGCACAGATAAGTTCCTTTCTCTCTCTAGGTTCCATTCTCTCTCTAAGATAACATATATTTGCGGGATTTCTCTTTTGGGTCTAATCCCTTTCCCTACCCGAAAGCTTTCCATTAATTTTATGATTATCGCAGCTGAAAGTTGCAGAGAGCTCGAAATCTAGGGTAGATAGGTTTTGATGGCTGGATGAAAGTCAAAAAGCCCTAATTTTTATGATTACAGGACCACTTGCAGGACTCCTTTTGCTTGTAGGCTTGTAAGGCCTTGGCTTGTTTAAGCGTTGGAAAAGGTTCATAGTTGAGCTTTATGGCGGACTAGTAGAGAAAAAAAACCCTAATTCTGATCGTTTGCTCTGGTTCCTGGTTGTCTAACGTCGACTTATCTGACTTGATTGGTAATTGTGTACATATTTGGTTCTTGACTTTGATCATATCAGAGTTTTGAATTGAGGAGTTTTGACTTATATCAGGAGGTTATGTCCATTAAAATGGCTGTATTTCATCGTTTGGGAATGAATTGATATTTACGATTCATTCATGGACTCTAATGTAGCATGATAATGGTTTAAAACATTTTCCTTTAAAAGTTCAGTTTGTGGTGGTATTTACAGAGGAGAGGATTTCCTCTTTGTGGATTCCCATTAAAAAATATATCATAACTTGTCGTTTCATTTTAGGGTTTCCTGGTCATATTTTGGAGTCATGGAGGAAATGAAGATGGAAAACCCCATCTCATAATACAATACTCCAGGGCTGTTTCTGGGGCTGAAAGAAACAGCCTGGTTATGGTGAAGAACATAAAAATTTTAGGGATTCCTGGTTGCAATTGGGATGAAGAACAGCAGACTGAAGTTAAATCGAGGTGCTTCAAAAATACCCCTGGCTAATGGCTTTTTACCTGGTTCTCTAGGATCGATCAAAGGGTATTGGAGATATGTCTCTTCAGGGGCTTCTTGTGTTGCTTCTACTGTTAAGTCAGCAGGGGCATCGGTTACTTCTTCGTTGCCTCGATGGGAGAACACTAGCCTTCGCGATCAGGTGAAATTTCTATGTCCCCGTTTGTTATATTCCCTTATGTACACTGTGTGTCAGTTTGAATGCGAGGATGCAGCGAAGTTTGTATGAGTTGTTGTAATATATATTTGGGTTTTTTGGATATATCTATGTGATTGGAACTAAGTGTGATGCCTGTTTTTCTTGTGCCTGAGTAACAGGGCTTTATTTGTATCCATGCTAGATGATTACAAGTTTGTACTTTCCAATGTATATTTAGTTTTGTCAATGACTTCATATATGATCCCTTATATTGGTTCATTTAATTGGGAGTTAATTAGACTACATATTTTAAGTTGCTACCTCTGTCCTACCTTCCCATAATGCTGATGCTTAGAAAGGTATAAGCTTGAGGTGTTTCCCAGATTTCAGTCTTTTTCCTTAGTTTTGGCATGCACATGAGCGGCAATGTCTGTTGACAATGCTCAACTTCCATTGAAGATTTTGGAATTTCTGCCTATGAGTTCCAGTATCGTCTTTGAGCGGAAATATTTGTCCATATCATCATCTACAAAAGAAAAAATATGTCTCTGTTAATGTCTTACTTAATAATATGTAGAAAACCATTTCTTTGTATTGGTTGTGCATATGAGCATAGATGTGTGTGTTTATGTCTATGTATTTCTCTTTGTGTCCATTTATTCATTTTTCTAAGAACAACCCACTACCAGACTCCAGCTCCTTCAAAATGAAAAAGAAATCCTAACTGTTTATTATGTACTTTTTTGGAGGCAACTTCATCATTTTAAGGGGTCATGAAAAATTACGATTGCAGAGTTGGGAAATGGATCCAATGATGATGACGATGAAAAATCATGCTAGATACCCATTTATTGGGTGATACTATGTCAACATTAACCGACATGGTTCATTGCTGACATGAAACAAATTTAAGTTTGTATTGTATTCATACATGAGATTGTCCTAACAAAGTTCATCTCGCTTGCTGTGAATTCTTTAATCACTTCCATAAATAACTTTAGCTTGATTGTATGTCCTCTGGAAAAAAGTTTGTTTCATATAAGGAGTATTTATTTGAATTTTTGAGAGAGCTTAACTTACTTGAGCTTGTAAATTTCAATCCAAGGAGTTTTGGGTTTGTTAAATGTTAGATGATCCCCCATATATATTTCTGTGTGTTTAATACGTTGGATGCTTTGAAGTCCAAAAATAGTGGTATGCATGTTTCTCTAATTACATAAAGGAGTCTTTCTAGTTGTTGTTGCTTCCTCTCCTTGTCAATTTCCCATACGGATTGATTTTTTGTGGGAGCTACCGTTCTGTGGTTATTTGGTCTTTTTGAGGTCTTAGGCAAGGTTTGAGTATTTCTGGTGGAAAGGTGCATTTATTGTCTTAAAAATGTAGTAATTGAGAAATTCATACCTATAAAAAAAATTGTTGTATTTGAAAGTGCTAAATTTGTATAATTATTTCAGAAAAGATGTTTGATATTTGCTATGATGATACTATTTCTAATGCTTTTACATGGAGAAATTGATTTAAAAATGTTTGGGAGTTTCATACATGAGGATGCTATACTCGTTTAAAAACTTGTCGAGAGGTATGTGCTTGCTAGTGAAGTATCATGTAGTGCCAATGGCAGAAGTGAGATCAACATTTTGTGAGTTCTAAATTTATTGCAAGTGTATGTTTGTGCACTTTCTGATTGTTCCACTTCAAAATATGAGGTATGATCATTGCTTTCGGAATCATGCCTTCACCTGCACCGTTACCTTATCATTGATTGGACGTCCTTCTTCTTTCTAGTATAATTTTGTCTAAATGAGTGACTACTGCTTGCTCTTCTGTTGTCAATATCAATTTGTGTTGTATGATACAGATCCACTTCCTTTTTTTGTTTAAAGATGAGACATGACATATCATGTGATTCTTCTCTGATACTATATTTTTCAACCTCTAAAGGTGCAATGGGCAGGGTTTGACAAACTAGAATGTGAAGACAGCATTGTTCACCAGGTTCTTCTTTTGGGTTATACTGATGGCTTCCAAGTCTGGAAAATAGAAGACAGTAATGATGTGGTGCAGTTGGTATCCAAGCAAGATGGCCCTGCTGCTTTTTTGCAAGTGGTACCAAAACCCATTGTATCATTGGGATCAAAGGATAACTATGAATCTGTTCGTCCAATTCTAGCTCTTGTTGGAACTGGAGATCGAGATCCTAAGAGTCATGATGAGATGGGGTACTCCCAAGCTTCTGATGGGAACAGTAGGAACTTCTCGCCCTCAATTCTCAAGTTCTACTCGTTAAAATCACATTCTTATGTGCATGAACTTAAATTTAGATCTGCTATATGTGCTGTACGTTGTAGTCCTCGGATTGTGGCTGTTGCCCAGGCGATTCAGGTACTTTAACTTGCAAAAAATTGATATATGGGTGCATCATTTGTATTGTATAATTAGAATATGACTCATATTGATAAGAAAATTGAAAAAAAATATGGACAATTGCTTACGAAAATGGGTTATTTCAGATTCACTGTTTCGACACTGCAACGCTCCAGAGCACGTACACTGTCATGACTTATCCTGCATCATTAGGATGTGGTGGCAGTGGGCACTTGGACATGGGCTACGGTCCATTAGCTGTTGGTCCAAGGTGGTTTGCTTATGCTGGAATTCCTGTTCCAGTTTCAAATACTGGCCGTGTGAGCCCCGTGTGCTTGACCTGCAATGACAGTTCATCGACCTCTTCAGTTGGGTCTTCAGTTGCACACTATGCCAAAGAATCGAGCAAGCAGATTGCTTCGGGTCTTGCGGCCCTTGGCGATAAGGGGTGCAAGAAGCTGACTAAATACTGGGGTGAATTTCTTCCAGATAATAACAGATCTATGCGAGTGGGGAGGCAGACCCCAAAAAATGGGCACTATGGTATTGAGGATGCAAATCAGGCGGAGCATGCAGGAACAGTAAGCTGCGTTCCCTAAAAGCATGGAGCTTTGTTCATTTGGGGGCTTCTGTATTTTCTTTTTGTTTTTTTTGTATATATCTATATGCTTTTTTCTTTTTGTTTTTCTCCTAAGTTTTCATCTTTTATTTTTCAGGTTATTGTAAGAGACATTATTCGTAAATCTGTTGTTACTCAGTTTAAGGCCCATGATAGTCCTATCTCTGCCTTATGCTTTGACCGCAGTGGAACACTATTGGTGACAGCTTCAATTCAAGGTCATAACATTAATGTTTTCCGAATTATGCCTGACCAGCATGGCTCTTCAGGTGTTGACCCACATTTGCCCTATGTGCATCTTTACAAGCTCCAGCGTGGGCTTACAAATGCGGTACATGAATATTTATTCCACTACTTCTGTAATGCGAGATCAGAAATTACTGTAGAAAGCTCACTTGCGTCAATATGCTTGTTCATGTGTTCTACAGGTCATACAAGACATCAGTTTTAGTGATGACAGCTGCTGGATTATGATCAGCTCTTCAAGGGGAACAGGTCACTTGTTTGCAATATCACCTTATGGCGGGATGCCAAGACTGCAATCTCATGGTATTATTAATGGAATGGAAGTTACAAAAAATAAATCATTTTCTCAAGCAAGTAGTGTGGGTCCATTGGAACTTGATCAGCAGAAGTTTGCATCTGGTCCGCCATTGACATTATCAGTTGTAGGAAGGATAAAGGATCAGAACAATGGTTGGAGTGGCCCCCTTGGTGATGCTGTGCTTGCTGCAACAAGTAGGGTTAGTTTACCGTCTTTGGTAGTTGCTTCAGCTTTCCTCACCCACAGCCCTAAAGCTCACCAATCAGATGAAAGTTCGGTTACTTTAAATCCCTACATTTTGATTTTTACTCCTTGTGGATACGTCACACAATATGGTTTCCACCTATCTTCTGGGGCACAAGATTTGCATCCACGCACCAATCTTTCTGGCTTTAGCGGTGCTTCCAATGAGCCAAAAGATGATCTGGATTTAAGACTAGTTATAAATAAGCTCCATAAATGGGATGTTTGTCAAAGGGAACATAGAATTGAACGAGAAGAGGATATTGCCATCTATGATGAGCATCGAGCTATTGGTCTCAAGCCCAGCCCTGACTATATATCTTATGCTGATTCTGGTCTTAGAGTTATGGAACGAAAGGTCTCATCTCAAGCAAAGTATGAGTGTTATGTTTCCAATGCTGAACTACAAACACACCAAGCAGGAGTCCCTGTGTGGGACAAACCCAAGGTATTGCTGCAGTCAGAAAACATGTCCATAAAATTGGGAAAAGAAATTTCATTTTTTTTTCTTATTTTTTTTCGGTTGAGTATGATGGCACTAACTTTTATGTAGATATCTTTCCAAGCGATGGTTATCGATTACATTGCTGAGGAACTTGATGGCATTCATGATGGGGACATTGAAATTGAAATAATCCCAACGCGCCCTATTTTGCATGGGAAAGGTGACCAGTTCCGGAATCATGAAATCCTGCCTTCAAGGTACATTGTCGTTCCTAAATTATTTCTGATCATGTTGTTCAATTCTATGTCTGTGGTGTGCCTGGAGGTGCTTGTGGCCTCTTCCAACTTTTTAGTTGGTGCTCACCATTCCTCTCTCTCTTGCACCTGTTGTTGCTCTTCCTTCTATTATTAATTTTGATATTATCATCAATTTATTAGCAAAAACTTCACAAGGGGAGGGAAGACACCGGACAAGTTATAAATACAATTTTGGAAACTTAAGGGTTGAATCCTATGTCTGGAAAGAAGTCCTCGATAACCCAAAGACCACTCAGTAAAAAAGATAGAAGGTATTGAGGGTATTCGTGAACCTATTGGCTTCCCTTTGAACATGCCTGAAAGGCACTTGTGTCTAGACATGCTTTCTCTGTCTCTAATATTTCTGAGGTTAGCAACTTGATATCATGGAAAGGAAGCCCCTTGAAAACCAGAGAGGAAACTGGAGGTGATGGAGAGTTGATCGTTGTGAAGGGGTCTGGAATTGCCATCTGGTTTTGGAGTCCGTAGGATGTCTATGAGGTGGAAAGGGCAGGGGTGTGAGTTGGCCATCCAGCAATATTGGATCTAGAGTTAGGAAAGGGTATTGGCATGTCTTAGAATGATGTGTGATGTGGGGAGAATGCCTGTCAGCTTACCTCTGAGTTCAAGGCAGATGCACCGGCCATTCTTTGGAAGAAAATTTAAGGGTGGGAAAATTGATAACTATGTTGTTTGTTAGGATCTTGATCTTGGGTAGCTATTGTTGATGAAGGAATCAATAGACATTTGTGGTTCTACCAAAGCAGAAGTCGGAGCCCCAATTATTGGAGTTTCACTGTATTCTTTGTGAACCTCTGATAGTCGTTGGCGCAGTTGATTCATTCAGTATCATGAGATGGGTTAGAGGAGAGAGAGCAGCATCATGGAGAATTTTGAAGGTTATGGTTTAATTTGTGCAAGACCCATGTCAAATCCCCTTCTCATGAGGATGCTGATCTTTTGGCTAGAGAAGGGTGTATAGATGAGAAATAGACAAGTTATTTGCTTCATTCATTGTAGAGTAATGATCCTATGCGATCCTCTCACACCCATGTGTGTAGGACCCTAAAGGATCACCATTAAATTTGACACAGATCTCTGGAAAAGTCAAGTCCCACACCCATGTGGTAACTTTTTTAGAGATCTGTGCCAAATTTAATGGTGATCATTTGGGGTCCTACACACATGGGTGTGAGAGGGTCTTATAGGATCATTACTCTTCATTGTATATCTACCCTCGATTAATTTCTACCTTGTTAGTCTACCTTCAACTCGCTTTTTTTCCTTTGTTCCTTCTGTCTGCTATTTTACTTTGTAATGCTGATGTTTGACATTTTCATGGCTTGCTTTCTGGTGTTTATTTGCTCATTATAGAGATGTGCCTATGGTTTCTTGCTAGGTTTGTCTTTCGTAATGTGGGTTTTTAAAGATTTCTTTTGCTTTCAGCTTGACTTGTTAAACAGTCGTGTATATTTCCAATTTGTCTTCACAAACATCTTGAAAACTTGTAATATTTGCAGGCCTTCTGTCCTAGTTCGCAAACCTTCCAAAAATCAAGAAGATGGAAAATTTTGTAAGGTTTCGGATGCTCAGACTGGACAATGCAACGGTTTTGGATGTAGGTCCAGTTCAAAGCAAACCCCTGATTGGCAGAGGGGATTTACAAATGAGAACCGCCCATGCCTTCCAGGTGAATGCACAAGAGAGTATGCTCCTATAGACTGGTAAAAAAAACCAACCATTGTGATCATAACCATCCAATGGAGAGAGTGAGTGCCACAAGGAAGGACACAACCCCACTAGGCAGTCCCTCTCATTATCCATCACCGTCCATCATTTCATTGGATGGTCATGATCCAATAGATTGTCTTTTTATGAAGCCCATTGGACATTATTAAACCTTCCAATTCACGAACCCTAAGTCCTAACCTACTGCTTTTCCATGAAAAGCTTATATTGTATTTTCCTCTACTATTATTGCTTCTTCATTTATTCCACTCTTTGGAATGCAGATTCAGAAGACCGTGTATTCAACGAAGTTGTTTTAAGTCCATTAGCCCATAAGCACGTATCTTCAGAGGCCTTGAATTCTGGATCTAACAACCATCAAGAAAAATCCCTTCCTTCCTTGCAGGCCCATGAAAAATCCACCTTTCTATCAATGACGTGTACAGATTCTGAGGTGCAAGAGATGCAGAGATCCCATCTCTCGTTTGCTTCTGCTTCTCCAATCCAACATTTTCCTAAATTGAATGGCCATGACACAAACACCATTGAGCTGATCTTTAATGCCGAGAAGCCATCCTTGCCAGGCGAGGATGATCAGCCGAGTGCTGCTATATCAGAAGAACGAAATGATGGCTTTGCAAATAAAGATGATAGCCTGATCGGTGAAGCGTGTGGCAAAGATGATGAGCTTGGTAGAAGGGATGATGTTGAAGAAGGGCTCTGTTTTCTTTTTGAAGGTATGCCTTGTGTCTTTGGTGGGTTGTGTAAGAACATGTTCTAGAGAGTTTCTTCGCTAGGTAATTTCTTGGGAGATTTTCAAGTTTAGGTTTTCTTGAGATATTCCCTAGAAATCTCAAGAAAAAGATACGAAAAGAATACTTTAAAAGAGTGAGGACAAAAAATTTGAAAGGGTGGGGTTTAGATGCACCCATCCGCTCCTCCAGGTCCGTCTTGGCGATGGATTGGGGATTGAAAACTTGACAGGTCTATTGTCTTGACCACCAAGCCATTAAAACTGGTTGAACTTGTGCCCTTTTCTTGGATTGATCATTTCAATTATTGAAAGATTATCAAATCTACACCCGTTTTGGAGCTCCACATCATGGATTTGAGGCCGAAATGGATTTTCAGTGATTTGGGATGTGTTTTGGATCCAAGAACCTTTGAAAACCAGGGCAGACACATAAGTTGTTGGACTCACTGAAAATTTTTCGAAAACAAGAACAAGTGTTTTTTATTGTTATTTTTATCTTTTGTCTAAATTTAAATTTCTATAAAGTCGTATTCTCTTGAATTTTAACAGTTTTTATTTATGTGACTTATCTGTAGACTAGTGTGTAATGTTTTCCCAAAAATTGCAGGAAAAAAAAGGAAGGGGTTATTGGTCTCTTGCGATATTACAAAATATCATTTGCATTAGTGCTCAATGATATTTTTGCAAGATTTTATTTTTCTTTTGGAAATATGGCAGAGTGATTTTCTCTGGCCTTCTCTAGTATTCGGAGAAAGATAGTAGTCACTATTGTGGTATTTAGTTTTGGATTTCAATTTAAAGTGCAAACTTGGTATTCTTTTCTTTTCTTCAGAAGAAGGCTAGATCAACTAGCCATGCAACAAGATCTCGTGCGAGAAAATAACGACGGATTGGATGAACAGAGGACTATCTTGTATATTCTACAGGTGCACATATTCTTTTAGCCTTGGAGGCTTCACCCCTAGTACATAGAATTTAACTTGTTATCGATTTTATACAATAGTTTCAATGCATTTAATCGGGCCACACATGGAGAGATCTATAGTGGGGTTTAGCGGTATATTTTTTTCTGTATAGTTGGCAATGTGGGGCTTGCACTGGGATTGAAGTCCAACTACTGGTTTGAGTGTGTCACTGTGTACATAGCTGTGCAGCTCTCACCCCTTTGTGGGGATCCTTGTAAGTAATTGAGACTTGGGTGGAGAGACCAAAAGGGTCCTCAATTTGTTATCAAGCTATATGCGTTCTGGATTTTAATTTCAATGAGAAAATGTTTTTTGGAATAAATTGGCTTTTCTTGTTTTCTTTGTAAGCAAGATATAAGTGTAAAAAATCTGGTATCAAGCGTATGGTGACATTAAGTACATTTATATTGATAAAAAATCAGGTATTAAGAGTAGGGTGATATTAAATACTTTTATATTGAGATTTCAAGAAATAATATTAAGACTTAAATTTTTTAAGTATTAGATAAAGGTGGTGTTTCTTTCGTGTTTCAACGTATAAATAATAGAGCACATGTGTCTCCATGTGCATGGATTGTTATTCTCCGTTTGGCTGGCTTTATCTTGTTGTCCAATGCAGATTGGGTGTTCTTAGAGTTTCTCGTAAACATCAAAACTAATCGAGGAATAATAATACATTGGCAAACCAAAACATGTACGATAAATTGGTTTGGTTTGGGTACAAAGGCAAAAAAAATAAAAAATATGGATCGTCAAAAATTAGTTAAGGTAGTGAATAATGAATATTTTGAATTTGGCTCAAAACCAAAGAGTGAAAAAAATTCAGATATGTAAAAATTGTATGTGATTATGAGTTGGGGTTATTGTATGAAGGGAAAGCTTTTTATGTTCTCCCTACAGCACAAAAGTTTTATTTTTATTTTTATCCAACCCTTCATTTTTTAATGGAGGGTTAAGATTGTTCCAATCACAATGTCATGTCTCTACACTGTTTTATTTTTATTTTTTTCTATAAATTATTGTGACACCAAATTTTGGATGCCAATTCCTCTATTAAACTCACACTAACGAATAATATAAAAAAAATATTTTCAATAAAATAAAATGATTAAAATACTTTCGAAAGTTTCAAGGGGTATTTTGGTTATTATTTTTTATTGAAAAATTATGGTTAATATTTTTTATAGGTGCGTCCCAATGAGAAGATGACACGTACTAAATTTCATATTTAGAAAATTTATATTAAAAAAATTAAAAATAAAATATTTTGAGACGTCGAATTTAAGATCAAATGGTGAGTGGCTCTCTTGATAAAAAATGGACGGTTGGATGTTAGGGAGAGGATAGAACTTCTATGTTGTATGGGGAACATAGAAAGATTTCTCTTATATGAATACATTAGAACCATTGAAATAAATTTTTATTTCCTTACCGGGTATCATTAGAGTTATACTTGACAAACTTGTCTTAACTTTCAACAGCTATAGTAAAAATGTTTATTTTGTTGTCACAACATAAAACATATGATTGCTTTATTGGGAATATTCAATGTATCAACAATGAACAATATTAACATAAGAACTACGTTAGCAAACAATAAGAATGGAAGCCAACGTATATAATATTATCAGGGGAAGGAAAACCAAGAATGACCTTTAATATGGGATTGTAGTTAACTAAAGCACAAAACCTCAAAAATGTAAATAGTGGTCTATCTAAATTATTTTGTTGTATGTACTAATGAAATAAAACAAATGAAAAGGTGAAATTAATCAAACTTTTGTATGCATAAATAATGTAACAAAATGCTTAAATAAATTCAAATATTCAAAGCTCACGTTGAATTTCTAGTTGTCTAGTTCTTTAGTTGTCACTGTATTTCTCTCTTGTTCTTTGTCTAGTTCTTTCGTTGTCATTGTATTTCTCATTTCCTCTTTATAAAGATGTTTTGTGTTTAGAGGAAAAAAAGATTTTTTATTGGGTTACTCTTCTTCTAACTATTATTTTGAGATAAATGGTTCCTTTGAAATATTATTTTTGGGAGAATATATTGCACTTCTTTTAAAGGAATATATTGGTTAAATCAAGATTCAACACTTCCACTTTTTATGTGCTTATTTTTAACCTAAAATTCACAGATATGAAATCCATGAAGAGATAATACGGTTACAGCTTTCTTTTTTCTTTTTTGAAAAGAGTTTTTAAGAAAAGATAAAATATATATTTATATCGGTTCCATTAAAAATAAAATTTTAAAGATATTTGAAAACCTAAACTCGGAGGTCTTATTAAAAAAAGTAGATTTTTTTTTTTAAAAAAAAATCTTGTTTTAAGAATAGACTGGCTAAACTATGGTCTAGAATAAAGGAACTTTGGATAATTTCACTTCAGTCGGTTTTCTCGTTTGTTGGTTATATAACCGACCCCAATCTCTCTCTCTCTCTCTCTCAAAACATACAAATTGTAAAATGGCCGCCATTTGAGCAATAATCTCTCTTGTAAGTTTACATGGCAATTTGATCGACTTCAATAAATAAATGCTGGGGCCACATTTCAGCCATTAAGTTACCCGGCTAGCATCTCGGATGTGGTAGGCCACAGGGCATAATACAAAGTCTCATGCTTCTAATTCTTGGTATATACAACTTAGTTGCTTTCGGATACAATTCCAAAGTTTTAAACTTGACCCGGTTTCTATGGGCCAAGCCCTCATATGCGTGTCTATTAATAAATCTATTTTTAAGATGGATGTTTTGACTTAGTTTTTAATGACATGTAATATCTAACATGGAGATCATGAATATGAAAAAATAAGTAAATTAATTAAAAATAATAATTCTGGTAAAAAAACATTTGAACCGTTAGTTTACATGATTTTAGATGGAACACCTTTCCATCTTTAAGATGAATGCTTTACACTTTTTGAACCGCATATGCAGTCATGCAGTACAGCCTGCAAGAAACAATTTTCCTCTTGACTTTTAACAATCAAGGGCAGGGTAGGGCGAATTGAGGAATTTTTGGACTCGAAGATTAATCTTAACTAAGACCATGGATCAAAGTTATCTGAATTAAGTGCTAGGAAATTATCTAAAAAGGGTATGCAGGTAGTTCCCAGTTCATTTCAGCTGAACTTTGTGGCACATTCTAAGCGGCCAGGATTCATTTTTTACGGTTATAGATGAATGACATCCTTGTACTAAATATAAATGACCTCATAGTGTACTATTGCATCTACACGCAAATTATAAGCTGAGCTGTCAAAGTTCAATTTTGATGATTATAAGTAATGGGAAAAGTGAATATTGAGCCGAGGCTCTAAACAATCAAATTGGAACCTATCACAAAAATTTCTTTAGAAAAGCTTGTTTTGATGCCCAAATGTTCTCAAATTGATCATCTCGATAATTTATGGAAATGAGAGAAAAATAGATTTCACATTTTAAAAATTGTGTATTCTGTAACGCATAGGCTCTAATTTGATTGCATAGAACCTAGGCTCTATGCAAACCGCACCTGTAGATAATTGACCTGATTGTACCAAATATTAATGGCTTTGTAGTGTACTGCCTCTATGCAAATTATAAGATGTAAGGGCCAAAAAATCAAAAGGAATCTCCACTAATCACAAAGTATATAGAAATTTCTTGGGCTCCCAGTTCCCACCTCTCCCCTCCCATAACAAGAGTCCTTGCACATCCCTCCTTCAAACGTATATATTATATAAGAAAAAAAGTTTATAGAAGGATACAACCTTATAATGTAGAACTATGGATGCACCTATGTTCAAAAACCCTTTGATTGATCATCTCGACATCGAGATGTATGACCATGAAAAAAAAAAAGATTTTCAGTCTCAGAAATAGTGCATTTTACAACATATTATCTACAGCATCCATTTTCAAGATTTTCATATGTTTATAGATCTACTTGATTTTAATCATTTTTAAAATTTAAAATTTTATAATTAAATATGAAAATAGACTTTGAGAAAATCCTAAGAACATTTTACATCAAAATTATATATCATGATAAAATTTGAAGGTGCACTTTATCTCTACAGCTACGGATACATTTGTATGCCACTTGCAATTTACACGAGGCAACCAACTTTTTTTTTATAGAAGTAAGGTTGCAATATTCTAAACCATATAGTTTAGTTAGGCAATATAAATTTTACAAAGTTTTTATGTTGGTGCTTATATGTGCTGTATTTTTAAAATGATGTCAAATCTACATGGTCCAAGTAAAATGGATAGTGGAGATTATTGCAACTTTACTTGTAACAATTTCTTTCCTTAAGGGGTGGTTTGGTGACATGAAAATCTATTACGTGGCAATAGATTATAAAGAAATATGAGATTTACATTTGTTTGGGTATAATTTGATAGTAAGGAAATGGAAAGACATCACTCGAGATCATCCAAGATTTCCACAAAAATCACAAAATCCATTAAACGCGGTGAACACAGTGAGGAATGAAAAATCTATTACGAGGTTTATAGGTAATCTTTGTAAATAGTTCGGTGTGTGTCTCTCTGCCCTATCCCCGCTTGATGCGGGACAATTTTCTACTGCAATCATAATAAAAAATTTATACATCCCTTTATCCCCAATTTTAATATTATTCCCACTTGATGAGGGCAATTTTCTACTGCAATCATAATAAAAAATTTCTACATCCCTTTATCCCCAATTTTAATAATTGATAAATGAAAGTAGGGAGAAATTTAAATTGATTTAAACAGTTGTAGAACTTGATGAGGACAATTTTCTACTGCAATCATAATAAAAAAATTTCTATATCCCTCTATCCCCAATTTGAGTTGTAGCCGGCCATCAGGTATCGTATAAAAACGTAAATAATAAAAATAATAATCGGTAATCGATGAGAAATCACATAACACAATCTTAATAAAAAATTTCATTCTCATAAAAGATTAGTAAAAGCTCAATTGAAATAAGATACCTCTTTAGTCTCCTTCAATGCTTCAAAATTTTCTATTGCAATTATCAAACTTTGTAGTTTACTAATCAAACTTTTTCCCATTTTTTAACTTGTACCATAAAGATTTTGATTTTGGTGTCATGAATTTATTGCTTATTTGAAATGATATATAGAGAGACATTTGAAAGACTTCTATAATAAATAACTAAAAATAAGGCTTATTACAATAAAATTATGTTATTTCAATTATATTATTCCAATGACTAATCATGTTAGCCAAACATAGCCCTATTTTTCATATTTGGATGGTAATGTATTTTTCATATTTCTTCCAAACATAGCCAAATAGTAGCAATATATTTCTCAAGTTGCATCTAAATACTGACAATCCATTTGCAGGTAATGTATTATGCCCATAACATATTTCACAGACAATATATTTCCAAGTATCCAAACGGCCCCTAATGGTAATAAATCAAAATATGTAAAGAGCAGGATGCAGTTTCTATAAGGTTGCAACCTTAAACAATCCAGGTATCCAAACAGCCCCTAATGGTAATAAATAAGAACATGTAAAGAGCAAGATGAGGTTTTTATGAGGTTGCAACATTAAAGGCGTACTTCCAAATTTTATCCTAACGTGTAATTTTGGTGTCAATTTCTTAGGATTGTCTAAAAATCTATTTTTATCTCTAATTATATCTAAAAATGGTTAAAATCAAGTAGATCTAATCTAGATAATTTGTTGCAAGATGCACTATTTTTAAGACTTAATATCTTTTTTTCTTTTTCAAATTCATACATCCCCATGTTGAGATGATCAAATAGAGTGTTTTTCAACATTAAAACAACCTTTTTCCGATAGATTTTTGTAGTGCATATTTAATTCTACATTTTAAAGTTGCAACCTTATATAAACTTTCTCCATTCCTAAATCCTCTCACTTTCCCAACTTCAGAAATTCGTGGGCCAATCTGGCACAATTGGCAGCCCTAGTAACTAATAATATTGCTACTCTTGTAAAATCAGGTCCTAAAAGAAAAGGAAAAAGATTAGAAATAGATTAACTAATGATGCGTATTTCAATTTCCTGTAAAATAAATGTGACCTAAGCACTTGTATTTCATGGACAACCTGAAAGCATCGAGAGTACATGGGTGTTTGCTGCTCTTTCTCCATGTATAGTGAGAAGCTTGCGCAGAAGTATATACAAGGACTGCACGTTTTTTTTGGGGTAAATCAATGGGGGAGAAGGCACTCTATCCATTTTCATTAATTAAAATGGAGAAAATACAGATAATATCGTTATAACCCTACAATAGGGCACTTATGCTAAATCATGAAGCAAAAAAACAAAAATAAAATCTGACCCTACAATAGGGCACTCGTGCTAAATCATGAAGTAAGGAAACAAAAATAAAATCTGGTAGTCTAGACCGCCAAACTGTAGCATTAGAAAAAGATGTGGCTTTCTTGACTGACTATGCATTAGCAAACAAAATAGTAGCAAGTCCCAGCTTCCCCCCCCTGCCCCCACAATTTGTTGCATCATCATCTCAGAATGATGACCATATAGCAACCAAAATTTGAAGAACAAAAGCTGTGTTACCGCTGGCCAAGATGCCGTCTTGCTGATCCAAATAACAGACCATTTCTGGAAAAGTAGCACCCTTTCCCCAGGATCTCAATTTACTGAATCAACTGGTCTCTTACTTCGTGTGCACCTCACTAACAACCAGTGCCTCCATATACAAAAACTGTCATATTCGCCTATAGTAAATTAAAAAGAAAGGGAAAAAACAAACAAAGAAAAACAAAGTCTGTGTGTGTGTGTGATTCATTAAGCACCCCTTTACAGACCCACTCTCTTTAATTGCCAATGAAGAGATTAGAAAAGCATCAAAACCCACTCCTGGTTTCTATGACCACCACTTTGAAAGGCTAATCCCACAACTTTCTTCACAGGTCTCATCACTGGAATCTGACTCACTTAAAGTGGTCTCATCTGAGGTGGCCTCTGGCACCAGGTGTATGTGATCAGAGTGCTCGATCATCCATTCTGTGAACTCAGGAGATGATGCCAATTCGCGTATGGCTTCTCGGGTTGATTCCCTCGTGAACTCCTCCCACTCTTTCTTTGAGAATCTCTTCCTTGTTGGATCCTTGTGGACAGTTGAGTAGTAGTTCTGGCTCTGAGATGTACTCCTCGATGGTGTCAAAACCAATCCTGTGACAAAATTTACTTCCCGCTGAAATGGACAGAAATTAAACATGCACTCACCGATAATTTACTTCTAGTTAAATCGATAGAAACTTAACTCTCTCTCTCTCTC
>NW_006499435.1:1981895-2002152 GCF_000471905.2 Amborella trichopoda
TAACTAACTACTCTCTCTCTCTCTCTCTCTCTCTCTCTCTCTCTCTCTCTCTCTCCATATCTACTATACTCCAATTGTCAAAATTTTCTGGTATGAGGCAGCAAATGTAGCAAAGGAGCCACAACATGTGGTGAGCAGTATGATTTTCGACAAATAATTGACACAACAAAAGAATGACAAACAGACCTCCATGTGTTTTCTTAATGGCACACAATTTTGAAAACGAGCATATTGATAATCTCAACTTTCGGAATCCGAAAGCCATATTTGATATCTTGGAGAGAGATCAGTATCTCTAAACGAATTCTCAAAGAAAAAAATAGGGAAATTTACTGTCAAGTCCCCATACAAGATCAATATTTAAAAAAAAAAGGAAAAAAGAAAGACCGCATATACATTTCACATTGAAGTCCGACTTTTCGTTTTTGATTTTTTTTCCAATTATTTTCAATGAGTGAAGGCTGGGTCTGGAACATTGAGTTCGAACCCCATTTTTCAGGTGAAAACGGATTGGAACTTGAGATCCGGATCCAACTATCACTCAAAATAATTGTGTAGATACACACAATGGAAGTCTGAAAACATCACACAATTTTGTGGAAGACTAGGTTCGGACCTTCAAGTTCCAAACCCTTTTTTTTTTAGTTAAACCTGGGTTTTTGAACTTGAAGGTCCGACTCAGGCTTTCAGTTAAAAATATGTGTCAGGTTCGAACATGGAAGTCCAAACCCAACACACATTCTTTTGAGTGAAAGCTGGGTCCGGATTCAACCTTTACTCATAAAAGGAAAAAGAACAACATTCGAACTTTGGATGTCCGAAAAGGGATTGGCTTGGAAAAAATATAAACTAATGAGAAAAAGTAGGACTTCAAGATAAAATATAGACTACGTTTTTAATTTATTTGTTTATCATTTATTTATTTTTAAACTAACGATCATGTACAAGGAGTTTTCTTAAATTTCCCACAAAAAATATAAAACCACTAGCGGGCATTATCATAAAAGACACCATATATATAATACCTCTTGTGGGAGAGCCAGACCATGAATATTGATTGCTAGGGCTCTGCCGATTATGTGAAGCTTTGATAAGTGCCTTTTGAGCACCCATCTTAGGTGGGGTTCTCCTAAAAAATTCAGCCTTAGTGCGATTACCTGGTGGATGCCACATATTCCGCTTTCCTGAACGTGGTCTCCACCTGCATACATCCCCAAATATCATTTCCTAACAAATGATAGAGAAAAAGAGAAAACAGAAAAAAAAGGAACGGAAAGCAGAGCTCTGCTTCACATGAGTTAAGCAGGATTTGAATTCTATTTGAATTTCCATACCTCATGCAAGACATGAGACTGCACAAGCACCAGCAAGCAGCTAATGACCCCGTCGCCAAGAGAGCATCTTTTGAGCTCTGGTGAAATATTCATGATTAGTGCCATTCAAGGTTTCCAGAAAATCGGAAGCTATAATCTAATGGACAGTAAAAACAGTAGTCCATTGGGATCATCACCATTCGATGATATAATGGATGGTGATGGAGACAGATCAGGACCCACCATTGGGGCTCTGTCCTGTTCTGCTGGATCCACTCTCTCCATCGCCATCCATCGTTTCATTGGAATAATGATGGCCCCAATGAATTCTAGCTTTCCAAATCCAAAGTCCACTGGACTATAGTAGACTTTTTTCTCAAACTACACGTGCGACGAAACCAAACATGAAAGTGATATCCCAGGATACTGGCAAATATATAGCTAATAGTTTTTAACCACTAGTGTTCCAGGACTGGTTGGACTAGGCCTTAGCTAGAGACTTTCTACTTTGATTTGATTTTCTTTTTTACTTTTTGTTTTTGTCAAAAACAAGTGTTTTAACTTTTAGAAGAAGAATCAGATCATTAAGTGTGCGTCCTAGTTTAAGGTGGGGAATATGTCAGATTATATTGAAGGATCTAAAAAGGATATATTATTAAAAAAAAAAAAATCCTCACAATAGAAAAAGTTAAGAAACTAAAACAAGTGGACTATGTCAGATTATATTGAAGGATCTAAAAAGAAGATATCATTTAAAAAAAAAAAACCCTCACAAGGGTCAGAAAAAGTTAAGAAATTGTTACAGCCACATTTCAAATCAAACTATCTCATAAGCTCTCCTTGGTTACAGTTCAGAGATCTTACAAACCATCGAACCCTAAAAATCCAAGAGAAAAAACAATCTCAGCCTAAGTAATGTCTTTAACCATTGACGTTAGTGGCACAGGAGCCAACACATCAATCCCAATACCAAAGAAGGACTACCTTTTTTCTTGTGTGGCTAAAAGAAGCACTACCTGAAGTATACAAACTGTCCCAATAATCCGCATGGCCCACTTCACAAATTGAGCAACTCCAATATCAACACTGCCATCTTCTGAAAGTACAAATTTTCGCACACCCCAATATCCTAGCCATGCTCCAGCAATTAATATTCCTACCACTAGAAATATAGACACCTGAAAGCAGAACACATCACAAGAACAAATGTCAGCAAATGCAATTTAAATAGCGAGGAAGAAAAAGTTGAGAAGCAAGAATTTTCAATGAGTTGGAGGGACATGCATTATAGATAGCAATATTAAACTATTATTTGCATTAGATCTCTGTTTATGATGGAACCATTTATTTGGGAGAACAGGACTAAAGAATATCAATCTACCATGCAACATGGGAACAAAAGATGCCTAGCTGGAAAAAAGGTTTAGGTCGAAGGAGGTCAATGAATAACACAATTCAGGTGAAGGGAGGTATCTGTATCATACAGTTAATGCAGAGGGAGGTCCATATATTATGGGAGAGCATTTGTGTGTGCATGAGTATATACACCAGCACAAAAAAAAAATTATTTACACACGCATACAAGTATGTACATAGGACTACTTCTATGTTAATGCATGCATTTGAGAGTGTTCTCAATTATCACACAGAAAAATATGAGGTTTAGACTACAAATGGTCATATACTTATATTTTCAATTAACTTACGTAATGAAAAATGTGGTTTAGACTACAACAATTGGCCCAATGAGATAGCCTCCAATATATATATATACGGGAAAAGATGGCATACGCCCATTCACGTATTGGTTTTGGTATGCCAACGGCCCGGATTAACGGGGTTAAAATGAAGGGTCGCCATTCAAATGGGGAAACTCTCGCTGCAGAAGGGAAACTCCATTTGAAATGGAGACAGCTTAGGCCTGCAAACTCCGGCCTACTGTGCAGAGATGGCAGGCCTACCTGGCTCAAACCCTTTTCATACTCCATCTCTCTCTCTACCGATGCATCCACTCCCTCTCTCTAAACCACAAGAAATCAACTACCATTCCCCTTCTCTCTCTAAAGCCAGACGAGCCGTCTCCCTCGAGCCCTTTCTCTCTCTAAACCAGAAATATAGAAATCTCTCTCTCTCTCTCCATTTTCCTCTCTATCTTTCACAAACTACAGGAAACCTAATACACCCTCGCGCTCTCTCTCTCTAAACCAGAAATACATAAATCTCTCTCTCAATTTTCCTCCCTATCTTTCACAAACCACAGAAGGGAAGCCCTACCAAACTGTCGTCTCCCTCTCTCTGCGCCTCTCATACGATAACAGAAGTGAAAGCCCTCTCTCGTTCGCAGTCACAGAGGTACGAATAGAGTGGATTATTCATGTATTTTTGGTTTGAAACCCTATGATGGGTTTGTAGTTATGGGTTATTGGTTTGAAAACCCTGTGATGGGTTTGCATATTGCATATTTCATTACTATGATGGGTTTGTTCTAATGCTGTAAATCTGCATTTTTTGCTTTGAAAAATAGGAGATGGGTTCGTTCTAATGCTGTAAATCTGCGTTTTTTGCTTTGAAAAATAGGAGATGGGTTTGTTCTAATGCTGAAAATCTGTGTTTTTTGCTTTGGAAAATAGGAGATGGGTTTGTTCTAATGCCGTAAATCTGCGTTTTTTGCTTTGAAAAATAGGAGATGTACTACTGCATTTTCAAAATATCGAGCCCAAAGATCCTAGATTTTGGGGCTAGATCTACACAAAACTAGGCTTTAATCCAAATAATTAAACCAAAAATATAATTCTTTAACGAATAATGAATCAAATGAACTAGATTTCACTAAAATAGAAGATTTAATCTTCAATTGGTGGCCTGTGACGAAATGCCCAAAATTAAATTGAAAAAAAAAAAATACATGTTTCAGATTCAATTGGCGGGCTATTTCTTTTTCAATGGCAAATTTTTTTTTTAGACATTAGCTGTCCCATTATCATTGTTATTTCAATGGAAAAGGTTACTGATGATGTTCCCATTATCCTTGATATTTCAATGGAAAAGTCTACTGATGCGCTTGAACTTGATTCATATGCGCTCATCTTATTTTTCTTTCATCACCATTTTTTAGGACTATTTCTTTTTCAATGGCATTTTTTTTTTTAATACATTATCTGTCCCATTATCATTGTTATTTCAATGGAAATGGTAATTGATGAAGTTCACAATATCCTTGATATTTCAATGGAAAAGTATACTGATGAGCTTGAATTTGATTCATATGTGCTCATCCTATGTAACTTTCATCACCATTATATAGTTTATTTTTCTATGTAGGGTCTGTTGAAAAACTTAGATGGATCACACCGTTTTAGACTTGTGTCATCTCCCACTTGTGCAATTGGAGACAACATGGGTGACACTAATGAGCCCATGGAGCAGGTTCTTTATCTTGCAACCCCTCCTAGAAAATTTACAGAAATGCAAGATGGGAAACCTGACCCCTCAACCAAAGGCCTAGAAACAAATGCACCTCGTGTAAGAATGAAGTTTTCTTCAGAAGAATATGCAATTGACTATTATAAGGCTTATGCATTGGCCAAAGGCTTTGGTATCCGGTTGGGGATTACCCATAATAAAAAAAGTGAAAGGATTGATAGAGAAATTATTTGCTCTAAAGAAGGATTTCACAAAGTGAAAGAGCAGATTAGTGGAAAGGAACTCCTTGAATCAGGTGTGGGTGTAAGGCTAAGCTAGGACTCAGTAGAAAAGCGGACAATAAGTGGGTTGTGACTAGGTTTGTTGATGATCACAATCACGATCTAGTTAGTCCAAGAAAAGCTTGTTTAATTTGCAGCCACCGAACATTGTCTAGTGCCACAAAGTTGATAATAAATTCAATGAGTTTGGTAATGGTTAGGCCAAGACATATTCATAGAGCAAGCTGGAGGGATCGAGAATGTTACATGTACACAAAATGACATCGAAAATGAAATTACTAGTGCCAGAAGAAAACTACCAAGAGAAGATGGTAGTCTAGTTATGCAATGGCTCTATAAAATGAAAGAATCGAACCCATCTTTTTTCTATAGAGTGAAATTAAATGAAGACGATCACATTCTCAGCATCTTATGAGTAGATGCCACATGTAAAGTTTCGTAAACAATGGTGATGAAAGTTTAATAGGATGAGCACATATGAATCAAATTCAAGCCCATCATTATACTTTTCCATTGAAATATCAAGGATAATGTGAACTTCATCAGTAACCATTTCCATTGAAATAACAATGACAATGGGACAACTAATGTATTAAAAAAATAAAAATGCCATTGAAAAAGAAATAGCCCTAAAAAATGGCGATGAAAGAAAAATAGGATGAGCACATATGAATCAAATTCAAGCCCATCAGTAGACTTTTCCATTGAAATATCAAGGATAATGGGAACATCATCAGTAACCTTTTCCATTGAAAGAACAATGATAATGGGACAGCTAATGCATAAAAATAAAAATAAAAATTGCCATTGAAAAAGAAATAGCCCGCCAATTGAATCTGAAACATGTATTTTTTTTTCAATTTAATTTTGGGCAATAGGTCACAGGCTGCCAATTGAAGATTAAATCTTCTATTTTAGTGAAATCTGGTTCATTTGTTTCATTATTCGTTAAAGAATTATATTTTTGGTTCAACTATTTGGATTAAAGTATAGTTTTGTGTAGATCCAGCACCAAAATTTAGGATCTTTGGGCTCGATATTTTGAAAATGCAGTACTAATACAAACCCATCTCCTACTTTTCAAAGCAAAAAACGCAAATTTACAACATTAGAACAAACCCATCTCCAATTTTTCAAAGAAAAAAATGCAGATTTACAGCATTAGAACAAAGCCATCACAATAATGAAATACGCGATACGCAAACCCATCACAGGGTTTTCAAACCAATAACCCATAACTACAAACCCATCACATGGTTTTCAAATAAAAAATACACGAATAATCCATTCTATTCGTACCTCTGTGACTGCGAGCGAGAGAGGGCTTTCATTTTTGTTGTTGTATGAGAGGCGCAGAATGAGGGAGACGACAGTTTGGTAGGGCTTCCCTGCTGTGGTTTGTGAAAGATAAGGAGGAAAAAGGACAGAGAGAGAGAGAGTGAGATTTCTGGATTTCTGGTTCAGAGAGAGAGAGGGCGCGAGGGTGTATTAGGGCCCCTGTAGTTTGTGAAAGATAGAGAGGAAAATGGAGAGAGAGATTTCCGTATTTCTGGCTTAGAGAGAGAGAGGGCACGACGGAGAGATAGGGCTTGTCTGGTTTTAGAGAGAGAAAGGGAATGGTAGTTGATTTCATGTGGTTTAGAGAGCGGGAGTGGATGCATCGGTAGAGAGAGAGAGATGGAGTATGAAAAGGGTTTGAGGCAGGTAGGCCTGCCATCTTTGCACAGTAGGCGGGAGTTTGTAGGTCTAAGCTGTCTTGATTTCAAATGGAGTTTCCTTTCTACAGCGAGAGTTTCCCCTTTTGAATGGCGACCCTTCATTTTAACCCCATTAATCTGGGCCATTGGCGTACCAAAACCAAATACACGAATGGGCGTACGCCATCTTTTCCCTATATATATATATATGGAAAATGCTAAGATTAACCTACTAGCTCATATGAACATATGAGCCCAACGGGCTAGATTGAAGCTGGGCCGATCTGACGATCACGACCTCATTTCACATTTTAATGGTTTTACTACAAATCCAAAAAACTTGAAATTTTAGGTGTGTATTCTTTTCATCAAGGTGCACCAAATAAAAATATTTTAAAAACAATTCGCAAAAAATAAATCGACCAAAATACCCTCGAAATGTTTCAGAGGTATTTTGATTAATTTATTTATTGAAAATTATCTTTTTGATATTTTTATTAGATTCTCCTATTTTTGAATAATACAATACACGTCTAAAATTCCAAATTAATTGGATTCGTAGAAAAAAAATTAAAATTAAAATATGAAATGAGGTCATGACGGTCAGATCGGCCCAGATTCAATTTGGGTTGTTGGGCTCATATGAACACATATTCATATGAACTAGTGGGCTAATCTCATAATTTTCATATATATATATATATATCCCCTAGCCATAAATGGTCATTTAACACTTGTCAACAATTTAAAGATGTTTAGATCCATCATCCATCCTGAAAACTAGATGCACAAATACTCCAGCATCCCATTAAATATGGAGCACTTCTTTCTTAAATTCTCTAAATTATAAGAAGCTAGTCATATGAAAAACAACTCACAGGGCTATGCATCTCTTCATCCAGGCCAAAACTCAGAAGAATGGAATTGACTACCGTTGAAAAGTAATGAGCAATGTAAGAACCAAGGCCAACCTAACAAAATATTAGAAAAGGAAATGTCAAAGAAAGGACAAAAAGTTCATGCTCATAGAAGGAATTAAGGCATAAGATGCATGGAAGTCTAGTACCCTAACATGATTAGATGACAGGTAAAACTTACCAAGGAACCATACAAAGCAAGGTAGAAGGCATTTTTCCTGCCTGTAGGTAACAGTTTCATTCCCTATGTGAAATTGAAGATGTCAGTAACAACATAAGGAAACATATTCTTTTTTTTTTTCCTTTTCTAATTTGTTCTATAAGAAACATACAAGAAACCATTCAAAGTAAAACACACATATTATGGCTTGAAATTATTACATACATTTAAATGGTGTGCCGCAAAATGGCATATCTAGTAAAGCAAAGTGGTTGGCGGATGGCTCGTATATTTGAGAACTGCCTAGTCGTTCTGGTGGAATGCATATAAGATATAAAATATTCTTTCCAGCAGTACACAAAAATATTCTAAATCATGAGTACAGAAAATCATTCAGGAATAATAACAATTGAGACCATGAAGAATGATCCAAAATAACTGTCATGTATCTTAATCACATGATTATTTTAAGCAATCATATACAGGTTACAACAATTTCGAGTAAATGTATGGTACAGTTAAACAATCAAATTATGGTTTATTAGTAGTTAACAATGGAAAACTTTCTAAATTATCCATAATCCTGTGATTCAATCACGAAATCTGTGGTTTCTAATGCTTACCTTTGCATTGCATCCATTACTTCCCAGTTGAAAATTTCAAACAGATGCATTTATTTTAAAAAAAAAAAAAATCTGATTGTTGCTTCAGTTATCATTGCTCATTTGAAATGTCCACTCACCAAAACAATGATAAAACTCAAGATGAAGGTCCATGTTTCCATGAAAATAATTAAAGAATTGTAAACAAGAAGAAGTGGGTTATTTCCGTAGCAGATGCAAAGGGTGGCTGAACTTTATTTCTATTATGGGCAATGAGATTGTACAGGCTCACGTGCGACTATATGAATTATGTATTCATTTGATATCACTTAGTCCTCTTTTTTCTCATGAGTAGTTCCTTTTCTAATCCATTGTTCACCAGAGACAAAGGACACTAAGAAAACTTCACTAGAGAGAAGTTCTTTACAAATGACATGAGCACATTCTCTAATCTTAACGAGCAACAGATTAATGTACATAGATTATGTCTGGTAAAATAAAATAAAATATACAAAGCATGAAAAATTTTACATATACAACTCCAATAGACCCCTGTTAATCTCATGTTTTTTATCAACATGGGAGTCACTATTTATAACATATCTTTCATCATCATCATCATCATCGTCATAGCTTTTTCTAACTATTTGGGGTCGGCTACACAAATCCTGGTCTGCCTTCAGGATTCATGGAAAGTTTTGGCAAAGTTTTACATTAGCTGCCTCCCCAACACCACCCACTTTCTTTAACAAGGCTTGGCACGGGTTAAGAGAAAGTTTAAGGTCCTCACCCTTCTTAGACCACTATGAAGACTAATATGTAAATAGAATGAAGACTTCCAATCTTGATTTCTTTAGTGAAAACAATTTCAAACACGAGTTTTTCTCAGAAATTTCAAAGAACCGTATACAACAGATGTTTATAAGAACTTACACAATTATAGCATGAGAACATGTCATAGCTGCATAAACGGTATCTGGAAGAAATCGAGAATGACATAGAGGTCAAACTCAATAGCAATGATCAATCTATTTTTCTAGCACCCAACAATCCGTAACCGCTTTGTCCCCTACAAGTGTGAAGCTTTAATTATAGTTGTACACATGTAATATATTCTCATGCCATAATTCCATATGCTAAATCTATGTCCAGATCAGGTAGCACAGAAATGATCTTATAATGTTGTAACAGAAGGAAAAATAATCATGGTATTCATAGTTTACAAAGCTGGAAAAACAACTCGATGCTTGTAAATGGAAAATACCTGAAACAAAAGGATAAGGATAACAACTATAATCCCAAGGAGCATTGAACTGGTGTAGTAAAATGGCACCCATTTGCTAACATATGGAGCGAGCAACAGTACAACCAACCCAAAAGCAAGAAAAGCTAAACGCCATGGATGAGACTCTGCAAGTACGTAAACTACTAGGTCAAACCTCAATCCCAATATAACAATTTTAAAAAAATAAAATAAAAAAAATTCAATTCACAATAGTTCAATAAATGTATATGAGCAATATGAGAAACAAGACTTCAAGGTAGTTTGCATCAACCTTCTTCAGCTGATATAGTGACAGAACCAGAAAATCCATCAGTAAACTTGACATCAACAAGTCTCTCCCCATAAGGAGATATGACACTGCTCCAAGCACCCTTTTGAATAGTCTCCCATTCATCTAGTGGACAATCACATAGCCCAAGAGAAGCATTCCTGCATTCATCAAGGCAAGATAGGTACTCAGGGGGGTATCAGTATACTGTCCACACAACTTAAGTTTTCTGAACTTTTTTATTTCCATCTATACCTCTCCAATTTCTATATGCAAAGTAAAAGAATAAGGAAAGGTTCGACATATCCTTAAGATGTAAGTAGCAAGTACAAGTCTTTGTTTAAATAAATAAATAAAAATATAGCAATTACATATATTGTTCATTAGAAACTCAAAAGGCTATGGAGAACCTTCCTTTAAGGTTCCAGTTAGATATCTAAATATCTGACAAATAAAAAATAAGCAGTGATGTATAAAAGAAGCATATAAGATCAAGGCCAAATTTGCACATATAACCTAAATTTTAACATATTGGGACAAAATAGTTGCAGGCATATATGACAACCAACATTGGTAACACCAACAACAGTAGTAAATAGATAAAAGCGACATACTGGTGAAGGCAGACAGAAATCTTATGATGGAAAGCCTCTGGTACTTTCTCTGAAGGCGTCACAGCAACACGAAATGAATTGGGATAGCTCTTGAGATTTAACCTTGACAGACCTTTGACTCGAACACGATCACACAATGCCAAAGAAGTACTTTTACCATGGGACGGAACAAAAACACGTGGAAATACAAGCAGAACAGGATTGCTCGCATTGATCTCTGCAGTCCAATAACCATAACATGTCACTCACACTCTAAATTCTAAGTTAGTAGTCATTCATAGTACATGCACTCAATCAACCCACCATATACTTGTGATGCATCATTAAAAGCATGTGAAACACATTAGTCCACTAGCCATGCTAACATAGTCATTCACATGTTACCAACATTTGCATTACCTGGGAACATAAACAGAAACTGGAATAAAATCTGGCTAATATATTCATGTGGTTCACTTCAAAAAACAAATAAATAATGGACATAATTATAGTCATAGACCCCATCAGGTTTGTAAAGAATCTAAAAATGAGAGTATCTTTTGCAGTTTGAGAGAAATAAAGACAAAAATATGCAAAATTGGCAATTCTTGCAAATATCAAGTTCAGCTCAAATGCAAGGTTTTAATACCCCTAGATAATTAAGTGTACTGCCTGCTGTCCATATTTACCTTTCTGCAATTAAACTCCACGTATCCTAGTGGTTGGGTCAAAATTTGCATCAGTTTATAGACTAGTGTTACAATTAAACTGAGTTGATGCAAAGATTGAGGAAATGGTAAATCAAGAAAGTGGGTTGAACTTTAAGGAGATGAAAAGCAATTGCACTCAACAAAATAGGAGTCAGACCAAATATTTGAACTAAATTACAATTGGAAGGAGATAAATAAAACTGAAAGGAACAGTCCCAGGATCATTCTTTGGATTTCGAAACTCAGTCCTCTAGGACGTGGATTTGGTTGTCATTTAGGCAGACTTTATTTTGGTGACACACCATTGTGTGTTATTAAGTTCATGCACAGGGGGGGTGCGACAGGTACAAACTTGCATTATTCAATACAATAATACAGAAAATTTTTTTTTGATATAAAACCTAATTTTACTTAAAGCACCACTGTAACCATCAAAAGGGCCCCTTAGATATTTTCCATCCAAATGAAACACGACATCAAAGATCTAGAGGAGCTAGCTTTGTTTGACTAAGTTATTTTTACTTTTCACATAATGGATATTACAGCAGCTTCATCTCTCTAAAGAAACAGATTTCTTGTATTTTATATAACAGCGGTCATTTAAAACTAAAGTTATGAGAAAGCATAAGAAGAGAGGTTCGCACAAGCATAAATTTAAAGCCAATTCTTTCATATTTCATCTACAAAGGAAAATCAACAACAAATGAATAACTCCATTAAACAGTTGCATAACAGTTCATAAAGATAATGAGAAACTTTTCATGGCACCAAAGCAAGATAAACTAATCACATGATCACAGATGCAGACACTTAGCCAAGTCAAACAAGCTAAATTAAATTAAAATTATGCATCGTATAGTTTTGCAATTAAACAATTTCTTAAGACCGAGCTCAAACACTAACTAATAGACATCAAAGTGGGTGAGAACACCTAAAACAAATATCTCAAGAACCATAGAACGCATGTATAACCATAAAACAGGCAGAAAGAAACACAAAAACACCATAAACTAAAAGTCATGAACTCTCCAATAAAAAACAATAATAAAAGATTAAATTAATGAAACTAGCAAACATTCCCGAAACCAGATGCAATTATTTCATCAATATTTCAAAGCACTGGTTCAACATTCAATCAAGGGATGCAAGAAACCAATACTATGAATAATTACTCAACTAAAATCAACAACGTTCAAAAACGAAGAAGACATTTCACCCATGGAACTCGAGACCCTAAATCCAATTAAACCCATTTTCCAAATAAACACCTCCATGTAATCCAGAACTACACTACCAACAACAAACTTCCGAGCAAAGCCACAAATGGTCCTCTATTCAGCAAATTCCCAGTTCATTACATTATAAACCCTAGTTCCAGTAAAAACAACCGAATTAATCTAAAAAATCCACGGAAGATACAAAACAATAAAAACAAACGAGAAATGCAGAGAAGTAAAAGAAACCTTTGTATCCTGGCTCAGCAGACATGGAGCAAGTGAAAAGCGCCACAAAAAACACGCAGAAAAAAATGGAAAAGCAAGCCATTTTTCCTGCTCAGAAAAAAAAAAGAGACGCAGGAGAAAAGCGAGAGAAGATAAATTCCTATTAATCTCTTCTCTGATCCTTCAAGAGTGATTACTTCATTCTCAAGAATGGCGCCAAAATTACGCCACTTAAACGTGGGTTTTGGATTGGTTAAGGCCGCAATATCGCACGTGCTGCTCAGGTGGACGGTTGAGATTCGTTTTGTGGTAAGAAAAGGCTGGTTTGGCCATCCTACCATCATTCATCGCACCCAAAACATAATGAGTGGGGTTTGTATAAGGCCGAGCCTCTAAACATTCAAATTTGAGCCTACCTCAAAAAATCTCACCGGAAGAGGTTGTTTTGATGCTTAAATATTTTCAAATCGATAAGAGAAAAAAATGGATTTCAAGTTTTGAAAATAGTGTATCTTGTAATGTATTTTTTGCATGATCAATTTTCAAGATTTTCAAGTTATTTATAGATATGTCAATCTACACTAATTTTTAAACTTTAAACTTTATAAAAAGCTATCACAAACATTTTCAATATTAAAACTACATTGTTCAACACTATTTGAAGGCAAGCTCGAATTTGATTGTTTAGAGCCTAAGCTATATACAAACCACACCCAATATATTTTCATTTCTAATTATAAAATTTAAAGCTTTAAAAATAATATAGATCGAGCATATCTATAAAAACTTGAAAATTGACCATGCAAAAAATACATTACAAGATACACTATTTTCAAAACTTGAAATCCATTTTTTTTCTCATGTGAATGTATCTTGAGGTAGAGATGATCAATTTGAGGTTATTTGAATATCAAAACAACCTCTTCTAATGAAATATTTGAGGTGCGCCATAATTTGATTGTTTCGAGCTTCAATCCACTTATATAATTCTACAAGCAACACAAAACTTATATAGTAGAGGACCCGGTTTCTATGCGGCCACGCCCCACATGCGTAGAAATGTGGGCTATTAATAAATCTATTTTTGAGATAGATTTTTGGACTTAAATATTAAAGATATGTAATATCTAATATGGAGATCAAAATAATAATTCTACTAAAAAACACTTGGAGCCTTAGTTTTCATTGTTTTTAGATGAAACACCAACTTCCTAGTTTACACTTTTCCTACAGTAAAATCTTTGTTTTAGCCTGCCCGTGGCAAATTTGAGTGCAGGCTATTTGGTCAATTTTTTAGATCTTTTTAGTAGGGGTGCAAACTGGTTCCGGACCCAACTAGGTCTTATTTGAATATGGATTTGACCTAGGCTAAGGTCAGATCTAAAATGATTTGTACTTAAACCTGGGTCAAAAAATTTAAAATTATAAGAACTTATTTTATATTATTTTCCCCGTCTAGACCTAACCCAACCCTATGAGGTCCATACGGACCCGGGTCCAACCTACAGGGTCCAAATACGAACCCGGACCTTGACCCACTTCCGATCCGACTAACGCCGCTAGTTTCGAGGAGGTACCCGTGAATTAAACCTTTGAAAAACACCCCAAATGGAATTGGAGATATGTTTATCGCGTTAACGGCTACCGAATTGATATCTCCGAAAGGAATAAAAAAGGGCAAAATAACGGAAGTCATAATGTCGTGCATGAAAGCAAGGCTTCAAGATATTCAGGTAAGATAAGCGCGTGGATTCCCTTTCTTCCTTTGAAGGCGTAGTTAGGGTTCCAAAGTTCAAATACCAGTTTCTCAGGTCACTCCTAAGTCCTAACTCAACTAGTGGCTGAATTAGGGTTTGAAGAGTTCAAATTGTAGTTGCAGAACATGTTTAACAGGTGAAAGCTGTAGATCTGTAAATTTGTATAATATGTTGTTTCATGGTTCCCCTGCTATGGGTTGTGCGGATTTCGTAGGGGTAGAAATTTTATTTCTTTCTTTTATTTCTCTGCATGGTTTGTGAATTTGCAGTGATTTTAGTTTCCTCTCATACACTCTAAAGTTGAGAGAGCTTTTGCTTGTTCTATCTTGGTTCAATTTCAATTATTGAATTCTCAAGTTTGATCCTATGGTTGTTTGATGACTTTAAATTCTCCTCTGTCATATAGGAAAAGGTAGGGTTTAGGTGCATCCTGTGTTCGCAAAATCGAACCGGAACGGTTAACCGGACATGGGCTTGGAAGCGGTTTAACCGGCCTAACTGGTAAACCAGCCGATTCAACTGCTCTGTCCGGGCAAGTCGTTGGCGGTCAAAAAAGTTTTGAAAAAAAATACAAAAAAAAATGTACTAAAATATGAAAATCATAGAAAGAATGATTAAAACAAAACACATTCAAATGAAGTTGAAAATTAATGAAAAAAATGGATTTTAACCCATTTTATGTTTTCAAGGGCTATTTTTAAAAATTTTCTAAAAAAGATCGGAAAATATAAAAGTGAGTATTAATGACCAAAATAATTTATAATCTTTACCATAATGTAAAGAATATTTAAAAATACATTACAAATCAAATTCCTTATTTTTGAGAATTTATATACATTTCTTTGAAATTTTTTTTTTAAATACCGGTGATTACCCTAACTGCCCAAAACCGGAACAGGCCAGTCTAACCGGGCGGTTAGCGGTTTGATCGGGCGATTTTACGAACAATGGGTGCATCTGGGATGCACCTAATGTAGTGAGTCTCCCCTTCCAAAGTTCATCTCCAAATGCATCTTGGAGATGGATTTTGGATCAAAAACTCTATAGGTCTATCATCTCGAGCACTTTGATCATGAATCTGAAAAAGCGAAAAAGGAAATTTATCAAATTACCAATGAGAGACGAACAATTTAACACCTTACCCATATCCTTTGATTTAATTTCAAAATACCCATAAAAGTTACAGGATCTTGAGTTGGAATGGCTGCTAATAGGAAGAACATTAAATAGTTCATCTCTTATTGGTATTTTGACGAATTTCCCCTGAAAAAATAATGAATTTGATCCTTAAGAATGGTCTGTTCTGTCTTTTTTTTTCAATAATTCAACTTTCATAAGATCTGCATTTCAATAATTCAACTTTCATAAGATCTGGATTTTTTTTGGATCTATTCTGTGTTTGGAGCTCCAAATTCATGGATGTGAGGCAGAAATGGATTTGCATTGATTTGAGATGTGTTTTAGGTTAAAAAAACCATTGGAAACCAGGGCAGATGCATGAGTCAGCAGACTCTTCAAAAACTTTTCCTTTAGGAAATAGGGAAGACACATAAGAGTGAATCACATAATAGTGATAGTAGTGTTTGTTCTACTGCCCCCTAAAATAATTATTTTTCATTGTGGAAAAAAGCTAATGTTTTATCTGTCGCAGACCTTACAGTCATAATTACTAAGAAAAGCAAAAAGCAAGAGACATACTTTGGTCAACATCTAATGGATATAAGCTTAATTTAATGGGAAATGGCACAATCATGGGGTCTATTCACAAATGTTTTGGGGAACTAGAATGGTGTTTTTCCTTATGGATTTGTTTTGTAGTACGTGGGGGTGTTTACTGTCCTTTTTTGCAGTTAAATCTGATGGACTCAAACATTGGCTGGGGTAGAGTCCTATGGGATATTTGATGGTTTTTACAGAAAAAATTGATGAAGAGGAGAGTACTTCACACACTATGATTAGAATTGCTGAGTTGTAGATTCAGGTATAGATCTCCAATGTTCAAACTAACTTTGAGAGTCTGATTAACCAACTCCTTCTTCGCTACATTTTAGGACATTCATTGCTAATGTTACTTTTTATTTTTTTTTGGTGCTTGTCAGGGCCCCTTTTTTATCTATTCATGCTTTTGCTTCTCTTATTATTCTCGATATGCTTTTATAAGGTGCTCTCATATGGTCATTATTCAAAGGAACTCAATCTACTCCATTATGTGGATTAAAGGAGAGCTAGCTGCCTGTAGAGGTTACATCATATCTTCACGTAAATGTATGAACTCCATGATGTATATATGAGTTTAGTAATGTTGTGTTTCTTAGAGAGGCAAACTCATTGTAGATAGTCTAACAGATACAGGAGTGTCTATGGGCATTTTGCCTGTGAGGATTTTCTGTCACCATAAGTTGTTTCCTTGCATTGTAACATAATCCCCTCTTCAGTTACATTTCAACATCACACATTAAAACACATATTGCTTATTTAAAAAAAAACCGAAATTACCTGTGTAAGTTGTTCCACTTCCTGCAATGCCTACAGATGAATTTAGTACAAGATCAAATATTCTTTTAAATTCATTATCAAATACAACAGGGGGAAAAAAGATTATGTAAAAGCTAGTCTTTGACGGTCCTACTTTAATGCAGCTGAGATAATTTACCAGAGATAGCTGTTATTCTTGAAGTCTTAGATGGCTGCTGTGGTTGATGTCGAGATTGGTGGTGTAGAAATGCCCATCAAGAAGCGAAAGTTACCACTGTGGATGCTAGGAGTCACTGCTGCAGATAAAATAAGAGACACTACGAGAGAAAGTGAAGATCTTTTGCCTGACAAAGAAATAGAATTGGAGCAAGCTTCAGAATTGATAGCAAAGCCAGCTTCTGAAAGAAAAAGACCGGACAAAAAGCTTGTGACCCGTGAAGCCGATGATTCAGATTTGGAGGTAGGGTGCCTGGTCAGGTGCAAGAAAAGGTCAAGGGCTCAAAAATCAAGAAAGGATGATACAGAGAGTGATGATTTGAGAGGCAATGGTGAGAAAATTAAACCAGAGAAGAAGTCCAGGAAGAGAAGTTGCACAGTGAAGAGGACTGTTCGAGAGCCTGTTCATTCAAAGAACCGAAGTTCAGAGGATTTTGAGAGAGAGAGAAGTGGGGTTGCCGAGGGCCTCTCCTCGGCTGGAGACAATGGAAATGGAGTAGAATTGACAATGGAGGATCTCATAAGCATGGCTGAAGAGGTATGCAGTTGTTTATTCCTTCTTTCTTTTCTTCTCGTTACTTTTTGTGTTTTCACTCCTGATGAAGCTGAAGCAAATCCCATGACTTGTAATACGTGGGATAAATGTTTTTTTTGGAATATGCCAGAAGGCTAAAGTATATTAATGTCTTTGACCTATTACCATTTGATAATTGGAAACACCACACAGGATTGAGATATCTATGAGCAGAAAGCAAACCTTCCCCCCCTCCTGGGGTCGCCCCTGGCCCCTCTTTCTCTACTGTGTGTTCCCATTATATTAATTATGAATTAATCCTAGGACCATAATCTGCGCTATCAGATGAGATAAACCAGGACCTATGCTTACTTCTGACTAGCCTGGAGGCCTTTTTCTTTTGTTAAATACTATCATGAGGGCCTTAACTACAGGCGTTACTCCTTGGTCATTAAAGTCTACACTGAAACTTCACATTGATGGAGTCACCTCGTTTGCATGCACTTGATATATTTTATGTTATAAATTTCTGCACATTAGTTTGGATTGGGCTGGAATTAGAATATAGTGGTTGCAAGATTGTTATTCTAGCCAAGGATGATCCGTTTTGTGCCATATTCGGTCTGAAATTTGCTATACTTTTCCCCATCCTATATACATTTAGTTGCAAAATCATGTGTGTTCAGGTTTCAAAACAATTTTAAATGTTGAGATGGAGCCACTTTTATTGACTTTAATTTCAACAGTGAAACACGTGAAATTTTGTGGATCAATCTTCTGTGCGATTTCTGGAGTTGTGTTCTAGTGGGCAAGAGGTTTTTTCTATACCTCTGACTTTTGGTATGTCTGAGAGAGAGAGAGAGAGAGAGAGAGAGAGAGAGAGAGAGGAGAGAGAGATTCATTTGTTCAATTTCATAGGGCTCGTGTATATTGCAATTATGCTTTGAGAGAGAGATCTTTTGTTCTAATTCATAGGACTTACGTATATTGCAATTGTGCAGTATGTCAAAGCAGATGCGGAGAAGGAAAACAAACCAATTGTAAAGAATCCATCAATATGCAACCAAAAAAACCAAAAGCCAGCGGAGAAAGAAAGTTCTCCATACAAAAGCCAGATGCCCTTGGGCCCAGGCAGTGGCACAGATGACACCACTGATGAGATGCTCGGCCTCTTTCTTGGCCCGTTACTCCCCAAGCCCCCTGATAGAGATAGAGATAGAGAGAGAAAACTTGAAGAGTTTGAAGAGGAACTGACCATGGCTTGTTATGAATTCAGTAAAAAGGTAAACAAAGAGACAGAGAGAGAAGAGGAACCCTTGACGAAGAAGAAAAGCAGCCTCAAAGACAAGGTTTCATTGTTTCTAAACTAAGGATGTATTACACTTTGTATACACATGATACATATTAGGCATTGTATTTATGCACGCATTTTGCATTAAGGTTCAGTTTTGTCATCGTCATCATCCGAGCTTTATCCAATTATTTGAGGTCGGTTACATCAACTATGTAAATACTAATGTACAGTATTATTTGATCATTCTTAATGGCATGGTTATGCCATGCATGTATTTTACCTGTGTTTTCATACTTTGAATGGATGGCTCAGTTCTAATGACACTGCGCAGGAGTAAATAGAGGGCAGTTGTGTTTGTGTGGCGTAGAGAGAGAGAGAGAGGGGAAGGGAGGGAGATGAGAGTGGGCACTAGGTAACTGGTTAAGGTGGTTGGTGCTTTATGACCTGTTTGATTGATGGAAGCCGTAGCTGCCAGAGCTGTCACTTCTAGATATTGTAGCACTTCCTTGTTTTATAATAACGAAGTGTTGCACAATTTCTGGAAGCCGCAGCTTCCTTTTATGTTAAAAACTACGTTCCGCCACTTCAACTTGGGAAGATGTGGCTTCCAAAGCCATACTTACCCTAGTCAAACATGCCATATAGGTTCCCTTCTCATCAAGTTCCAGTGAACATTCAAGACAGAGAGAGGGCGAATATTGCTTCAAATAGTTGTAGAGCTCAAAAGGCAAAAATCTCAAATTTTTTTTTCAAAAAGAAGAAAAAAAACCATTCCCAAGTAGTTATGTCCAAATGTGTCAACATATAATATACATCCAGACGTGCATTCTACGTGCTGTATGTTTTTTTTACCCTAATAATTATGAGAACCATCTTTGTTTCATGAATTGAGGGGTTACATTCACAGGTGAAAACGTGAGACCAGTTTTACGGCCCGTTTGTTTGATGTCTTCCACCACTTGTTTCATGTATTGTCTAAATGTGAATTCCTTGTAGAGAGGAGGTTGCATGGGAGTTATAATGGGAGTATCATAGGAAGGGCAAAAGAAAAAGGCCGTAGAATGCCTCTCTGCCGTTGGATTAGCCATCACTCTATGTTCCACACTTTTGTACACACCGTTGCTCCATGCCTGCAGAATTCACAGTTTAAAACTTATATCGGGCTTGGCTCGAGTAGTTAGCAGCTAACATTTAACAACATTATATCTCAACTTTGATTCCTCCTGTTGAACATCTCAAAAAAGAAAGAGGATTTTTTTGGTAATTTTATATAAGAAACTCGCAATCTATTTAAAAGGAAAAGTTTATAT
>NW_006499435.1:2004484-2018670 GCF_000471905.2 Amborella trichopoda
TTTCCTTAACGTAATACTCTCTCTCTCTCTCTCTCTCTCTCTCTCTCTCTCTCCATGTTGCTCTGCTCGTACAGAGCGCAGATGGCAAATTAATAATACTAGCAACCAGATCATGCTAGCAATCAAACGAGGGTTTTAGGACGTGGTACGTCCCAAATGCAAATCCATTTGTCTCAAATCCATGAATTTGGATACGTTTATTGTTTGATTGGTATGAAAATATTTTCTGGATTCATGGTAAAATTGCCTTACAGGTAAGGGAAAAAGCATATGAAAACAAAACCTACAGCAAAACAATTTACCATAAAATGATCCATTTTGCATGAAAGCTCAAACCATGGAGAAGCATTTCCCGAGTTTTAATTTCACACGGGAACCCACTATTAACGATTCACTATTTGCAATATAGTATATAACATTTTATTTATATATTAAATAACACATTTAATATATAAATTATATTTCAATAATATTTAATACATAATATATAAAAAATATTTTGTATAAATAATATATTATATTATATCATATAATATTAGAAAATATATTAGTAAAATGTAATGCTATAATATTGTATTTATATTCCATTATCTATTTATGTTATTAATATATAATTATATTATATATTATAGGAAAAAATTTATATAGAACTTTAATTCTTCATATTATTTCATGGTAGACATTCATTCCGTTTTTCTTTTAAGTGGCATAAAGAAACCCCTAAAGAGTTCACTGTACCCCCCTCATCTTTTATCTCCCTCTTTTATTGATTTTTTTATCATAAAAATTAGCGCCAACAAATATTTTTATACCGTTTAAACCCAAAAAAAATTTTAATTCTATTTTCCCCTTTCCACTTATTAAAAAAGTTTTTGGGTTGAAATGGTATAAAAATATTTGTTAGGACTAATTTTTATGATAAAAAAATCAATAAAGGAGGGAGATAAAAAATGAGGGGTAACGTGAAATCTTTAGAGTTTCCTTATGCTGTTTGAAAGAAAAACGGAAGGAAGGCCTACCATGAAATAATATGAAGAATTAGAGCTCTATACGAAATTTTCCCTATATTATATAATATGATATACAATATTTATATTATATTACAATATAACTTTATATTTTTAATTATAATGTTTAAAGGGCGTGGTTTCCATAAGGTTGCAACCATAAATAATCCAATTAAGGCACATCTCTAAATTCTATCACAAATGTAATTTTGATACGAAAAATTTTTAGGATGTTTTGAGAATCTATTCTCATATCTAATTATAAAATTTTAAATTCTAAAAGTGGTTCAAATCAAATAGATCTATAAACACATGAAAATCTTGAAAATGGATGGTTTAGATAATGTGTTGCAAGATACTCTATTTCTCGGACTCGAAATCTGTTTTTCTTTTCATATTTATACATTTTGATGTCGAGACGATCAATTAGAGGGTTTTCCAGCATCCAAAAAATGTTTATGATGGAATTTTTAGGTACATCTTTAATTCTACGTTTTAAGGTTGCAACCTTAAATAAATTTTTTCCATAATTAAATAAGGAAAAATTTTATATAGAGCCTAGGCTCAGAACAATTAAATTAGAGCCTACCTCATAAATTTCACTAGAGGAGGTTGTTTTGATGCCTAAACGTCCTCAAATTGATCATTTAAACATCAAGATGCATGGACATGAGAAAAAAAAAATGGATTTCAAGATTTTGGAAATAGTGTATCTTGTAATGCATTTTTGAACAGTCAATTTTCAAGATTTTCAAAGTTTCATTGATTAGCTTGATACAGTATTTTTGAAACTTTAAATTTTATAATGAAAGCTGAAGATATATTTTAAAGCTATCCCAAATATTTCCAATATTAAAACCATATTTCTTGACACTATTTGAAGGCGGGCTCTAATTTGATTGTATACAAACCGCACCCTTTAAATAAATAATGCATGTATGCATTTAACATATTTATAAACTGTATTTAAATACCAAACAAGTTACCAAACACATGAAAGTCATTTCACAAAGTTTTTTAAACGTGTTAACAAACATAGAGAAAATAAAAGTTTGCAAAAAATAATTTGTTTAAAGTATTTATATATGTAAATATTTTTCTTGGAGAAAATATTTACGCACCAACCAATCGCGCCCTAAAAATAATGTAGCTTGATGTTTTTGAAGAATCAAATGGTCAAAGGAAAAGTACAATTTTTGAGGCTCAATAATCACCTTTTTAAGACTGATGATAAGGGATGTTGAGGTCGTGGATCTGTTGAGTTTACTGGGAATCTAACTCCAAGATGAAATTGATAGGATGGATGTATGAGTCCACAAATGCACCCTAAACTCACCAATTTTTATTTCCAAAGACTATGAACCTAAATCTCAAAATAGATGGAGCTCGAAAATCAGCATACAGAACAATCAAGAAAAAGACAAAGTGATGTCAGAAAACATGAGAAACTTCTAATTAATGAAAAAGGGGTCAATATCTGAATTAAAACTAGGAAATGGAATGGCTCTAATGCTGAAAAATACCCTTTACTAAAATGTTACTTAAATATGCAGATACCTAAAACAAACTTATCTGAATTCAGGAGGCTTAATGATATTGGCTTTTAAAATTGGATTGGCAGTTTATATATACGAGATTGATAAATAGTATAAGAGTATGTAAAGCGATGAGGGATTAGATTCTGGGGTGAGGTACATTTTATTTGTTAAGAGAGTATTGAAGACGCATGTGCTGCGTGCTCCAACAGGAGTATATTGTAAACTTACTCCATCGCGTAAAGGACCTACTCATAAGTATTTTCTGGATTAGTATCCACTTTAGAGTCAAGAGATGAGAATTTTCGCAAGAAAAAATATAAAAGAAAAACAAATTTTTGAGTTCATGTGCATTAAGATATGACCATTCACAACTTGAACAGTCCTTATTCTTAGCCACATTCGTACTGTTATTTTATTTTATTTTTAAGAGATTTTATATTATGAGATTATTTATTTTGATACAAGAAGGTTACAATCACCCATCGGAGATAAATTTCAATAATACAAATATGGTTAAGAAAATAGACCGTTCAAAGTTTATCCTAAAATTTAAACAAATTTCTTCACCCTTGTCACACACCTAGAGCCACCCAATTCCACATTCACCAGTCAAATTTAACCACCTTATAATGAAGATAAACGCATGTTAAGGAAAAGTTTCAGTGCTTCTCCTACTCTATAATACTTATATACTTCCCCCTATCCAATTGTCTATTATGAATAGATGACCGAAATCACAATGTCACGCCTTTATATTATTTTATTTTTATTGTTTTTTCTGCAAATTATTTTGACACCAAATTTTGGGTGTCTACTCCTCTATCTTAAACATGCACCTATAAAAAAAAAATTTAAAAATATTCCCAATAAAATAAAATGATCAAAATACTCCTGAAAGTTTTAGGGGTATTTTGATTATTATATATTATTAGAAATACTTTCTTAATGCTTGTTTTTAGGTGTGTCCCTTTGAGATGATGGTACTTACCAAATTTCATATACTATGTAAAACATAAAAAAAAAATATTTTGAGACATCAGATCTAAATCAATCGGTCAGTGACACACTTGAACTAAATTGGACGGCTGGATGGAGGAGGTATATATATTCTATACAGTAAAAAGGAAATATAGAAACCTTTCCTTTTTATTTTCAAAAGTTGGCCCTAATTCCACCCATAAATAGGGTTTTCATCCAAAGGAGCATATACCCACACCCGCAGCAGCATATGATATTTATTTTTGTGCAGGTGGAAAAAGAGAGAGAGTACCTAAGAGAAGTGAACTCTTGGTCAGTTGCATGGTCCTCCTCCCAGGAAATTGTAGAGAGAGGAACATGGAAGGATTCGGACCATGACATGTTCTCAATGCAAGATCCATTTGGCGCACCATGCCCCTTGTAAGAATCATTCAAGGCCTTGCAGTTAGACTTCCTCTCAAAAGGCATCTCGAAAACCGTCCCCTGCTCTTTCCTCATTCTCCTCACTAACTCCTCACTTATACCATGGTTCACCACCTAAAACCAGTAAAATAGATCAATTCTTTCACTAACATCTACTTGTAAACAAAAAAAACAGTCATAGGATATTGAATTTATGTGGGGGGTTTGGTTTTAATCAATGAATTGGATATGATTTTACATACTTGAAATATAGAATAAATTACAAAGGTAACTAAAATTGAGGATCCGCTAGCCAAAACTAATCAACTATCGATTTTGAGATCTTTTTAGCTAGCGGTTGGCAGTTTCATCGGTAGTTCAGGCCCCGTCTAATCTTTTGATAAATATGGAAAAAACCACACACACTCTTTCAACCCTCTCTCTCTCTAGCATTAGTTTAGAACAAAATCTTTCTCTCACACACGCCTACACACACAGAGAAACGCTTGAGGAAAATACCCCGAAAAACCCCCACTTTGAAGAAGCTGTTGTTATGCCATTGATACATGCTTCTCTGTCCTCCTTGTTAGAGCTCAAGAGATTTCGGAGATCAATAAGAGGAAGATCGAATTCCCCAGAGACTACTTTACTGCACCCATACATATTAACAAATGTTTAACTCTCTTCTGTCCCTCTCTCAATTTGATTGAAGCTCAGTAAGTTGGTCAAAACAAGAGAGAGAGAGAGAGAGAGAGAGAGAGAGAGAGAGAGAGAGAGGGGTGTGTGTGTGTGATGAGTTTCCTGGTCACAATCCTGCAGCTTAGTTGTTATACGAGTGTTGCATAGATGATCAGATAGAGGAGAAAGAAACAAACAAAATATTCACATGGCATTGTTTTCAACTGTTTGGATTCTTTCTTTCTTTATTGAATAATGTTAATCTTAGTTGAAGGACTTGGTTATCTCCACACCTCATTCAACGATTTAAAAATTAGAAATGACTTAGATCGGTATAGTGACTAATATTTTATGACACCTTTATTTGGTGAACAAGCTTGTCTAGTAATATTTTATGACTAATATTCGGTGAACAAGCTTGTCTAGTAATGCACATGACAATGGGGACATTGAAGAATTAGATGAGCTAATTTAGAATCGTGAGAGTACACGTGGTGTGAACAAGCTTATCTAATAATATACATGACAATGAGGGCGTTGAACAAGCTTATCTAATAATATACATGACAATGAAGACATTGAAGAATTAGTTGATCCAATTTAGAATCGCCCAAACGAATTTGCTGAACCGATTTAGAATCACGGGTTTAGGTAGAGGATTTTGGTTTAAGGAACTTGGAATTGTATGACTCTTTAGTTTTTTATTGTCTTTATAGAAAAATGTTTATATAAAATTCACATCTTAAATTGTATATTAAGGTGCATCTCAAATCCATGGGAAAAGGCCATTTTGACAATGGAAAACCATCTAATTAATCATCTTGATATCAATATGTATGATTTTTTTTTTGAAGACCCAAAAATAGTTCATCTTGTAATACATTATCAAGACCATCCATTTTTAAAATTTCATTGCTTTTATAAATCTGCTCGATTTGTACTATTTTTGGAGTTTCAAATTTTACAATTAAATATGAAAATAGATTTTCGGGCCATCATAAAGATTTTCAATTGTAATTGTTAAATGTTAAATTGGATGGCTTAAGGTAAGTCACAAAGTTTGATAATCTTTTTTTGGAACTTTATGTCTATTCTATGACACTCTTACATCTACCCATTTTGAAATTTAAAGGGCAGTAATAATTGTGAGCTCCACATACAAAAGATAAATAGTCTCTTTGTAATTCCTTTTTTATATATGTAGAATCAGTGTTTAAAAATTCCACAATGCAGATCGGGAATTGTCCTTACTGTTTTAGGTCCCGTAATATATCAATATCTGACCTTGTCCCTATTTGAATCGGTTGGTCCATATCGATTCGTACCAGTTCTCAAACAAAACTAACCAGTTCTATTTGAGTAGTAGTTTAATTATTATTTTAATATATTTTTAATTTTTTATTTAAACTGAATAAGTCAACTGGTTAAACCGTTACAAGTTTCCATTTCATTTTTCAAAACCTTTTATTTTTTTCTTTGAATTGTCTAAAAAATAAAAAAATGTGGAGGGCCAACCCATTGCATAACTTTCACAAATTTAGCATTTTAAAACTCTCTTTAATGCTTGTCCACTAGCCCACACATGCCGCATACAATTATAACGTGTGGTTGTTACGTCTCATAGTGGATGGGAAACTTTATGGTAGGTGTATGACACTTTGTATACACATGGTATAGGTACATATTAAGGATTGTATTTATGTATGCATTTTACATTAAGGTTGAGTTTCGTCATCGTCATCATTCAAACTTTATCTAAGTTATCATCCAAACTTTATTTAATTATTTGGGGTTGGTTACATAAATCCTATAATACAACCATCTAACCAGATAATGCTTGTGTACAATACTATTTGATCATTCTTTATGGCTCGGTTATGCCATGCTTGTATTTTACATGTGTTTTCATACTTTTAATGGAAAGCTCAGTTCTAATAACACTGGGAAGGACCAAATAGAGGGCAGTTGCGTTTGTGTGCCAGAGAGAGATTATTGCGTCAACATAGAGAGAGAGAGGGGGAGGGAGATGAGAGTAGGATTTAGGTAGATTTGGTTAAGGTGGTGACTGCCAACATTCATGACCCGTTTGATTGATGGAAGCGGTAGCTTCTAGAGTTGACACTTCTAGATATTGTAGCACTTCTCTGTCTAATAATAGGGAAAGTATTGCACAACTTCTGAAAGCTGCGGCTTCCTTCTATGTTAAAAAACTACATTCCGCCGCTTTCACTTGAGAAGATGTAGCTTCCAAAATCACAACTTCCCCGAGTCAAACGCAGCATTCAGATTCCATTCTCATCATGTGCAAGGGAACATTCGAGATAGAGGGTCCGAAAATTACTTCAAATAGTTGTAGCTCAAAGGCAAAAATACCAAATTTTTTTCCCTAAAGAAAAAAGAAAAAAAAAAAAACCCAATTAGCTCTTTTGTCCAAACCATATACTATACTTCCACATGTGCATGCTAGGTGCTTTATTTTATTTTCCTAATAATCATGAGAAGCAATCGTTGTTACATGAATTGGGGGCTACATTCTCCACGTGAAATCTTGAGAGACCAGTTTTACGGCCCGTTTGTTTAAGGTCTTCCTCCACTTGTTTCATGTATTGTCTTAATGTGAATTCCTTGTAGAGAGGAGGTTGCATGGGAGTTACAATGGGAGTATCATAGGAAGGGCAAAAGAAAAAGGCCGTAGAATGCCTCTCTGCCGTTGGATTAGACATCACTCTATGCTCCACACTTTTGTACACACCATTGCTCCATGCCTGTGGAATTTACATTCATTGGTTAAAACTTACATCTAGCAGCTGACATTTAACAACATTATATCTCAATTTTGATTCATACGGCTTAACAACTCAAAAAAAAAAAAAAAAAGAAAGATAATAATTTTAAATGGAAAAATTATAAAATATATTTAATTCATCAACTATTTCATATAATTACTATATTTAATCATTCCAACTCATGATCATCTCGATTTTATTGGGCTTTTGAAATTAATAAAAAAATTGGATAAAAATTTGAAAGTTTATCTCTTATATACGTTATTTTGACAAAGGGTGTGTACTTTACAAGGGGTCCACTTTAAGCAATTAAGTAAGGCACACCTCTAAACTTTGCTACAAGATGTGGTATGACCTGAAAATCTATTTCTTACCTTAATTATGAAATTTAAAGCTTTAAAAAATGATGCTCAATGAGTAAATCTATTAATACTGGAAAATCTAAAAAATATACGGTGTAGATAATGAATGATTTAAACTCTTTTTCTTATCCATACATCACAAGGTCCACATGACCAATCAAAGAGTTTTTTTTTTAGGGTTGGAATAATATTTTTCATATATTTTTTAATTTGTTCTTAGACATTACAAGATTGACACCTTATATAAACTATTTTTATATAAACTATTGTAAACATTAGTTATGCTTAATGTATCAATAGTTATGCCAAAAAAAATTTATACTCTTGCAGGAGTAATTATAAGACTCAAAATTTGAGGATGTAACCTCTTCAACCTATAAAGTAACCTCTAAAAAAAAAAAAAGAAAAAAAAAGAGGTTTCTATATTGAACTCTCTATGTACTAGAAAAAGAAAAAGAAAAAAGCCTTACGATTGAACAACGACCGAGAAGACTAAGATCTAAGTGTCAACAAACTCATAATTCCTTTTTTTAAAAAAATAATCTTAGGTACTTCTAATTTCAAACTGAGAAAATCTTTGCAGTAGGTCTTTTGAGTTTTGACTGAGGGAGTATATGCTACCGGCGTACTAACTCTAAAAGCAAAAGATAGTAATGAACTTACCTGAAAGAGATCGCCTATATTGACGATAAAAGCTTCCGGATTGGGCATAATAGAGATCCATTTGCAGTCTTTCATGAGTTGTAATCCACCAACTTGATCTTGGCATAATATGGTGAGGAAATCACCATCAGTGTGAGGAACCAAACCCAAAACTTCAGGCCAAAGAGGACATAGAGGGTAATGATTCAGCCTCACAAAAGATGTCCTCTCATTGCTATTTTCCGAGAAGAATTCCAGCGATTGGCCCAATTTCTCGGCGAGAATTCTGGCCAATGAGAGAGCCAGTTTCCCCATGACTGCCCCAAATTCTTCCGTTACCAACCTATAGTGATGGGTCAAATATTTTCATATGCTATAGTATAAATATTAGAAATCTAATCTAAATTAATGAATACAAATCACTTTAATTTATCGTTGTTTCTAATTTCTATTGTTTAGAAGTCCTACGACTGTGCCTTTGTCTCAAAGTTGCAACCTCAATTTACTTAAACTTTCTTCATTTTTCTCTCCCTAAGTTAATCTCTTTCTCCATGTTGCTCTCCTCTTACAGATCATGCCAGCAATCGAACACTGTTTTTCAAGGGTTTTAGGACTCCACACGTCTTGAATCTCTGCAAATCCAATTTTCTCAAATCCATGAACTTGGAGCTCTAAAAGTAATGCAGATTGATGGTTTTGAAGAATCAAATGGTCAAAGTACAAAAGGACTGCTTTTGAGGTTTAATATTCACATTTTTAAGACTTGTAATCAGGGATGTCGAGATTGTGGATCTGTTGAGTTTACTGGGAATCTATCTCCAATATGGTTGAGAAAGGATGATGTATGATCCACAAATGCACCCAAACCATACAAATTTTTATTTTCAAAGACCTTGTCTTAAAATTTTAAAAAAATTCATTAGGACTTTGAGTCTTGTCATCGGTACACCTCTAGCTGCCCAATTTCACTTCCAATAATCAAAGGACGATTTTAACATCTTTCTACTGCAGATAAATGATTGTATTGCATACTTTTCATTCTCTAAAATTGGTCTTAGTTCCATCCACAAAATCGTATACCTCGCATAGCATATGATCTTTTAACATCTTGGGTAATTTAACTATGGGCTCTAAAATTTTAGGTAATATACAAAATATTCCGTTTATAGGAAGAAATTACAAAGGTCGGCCAATCCATTTTTTTTTTTTTTGGAAAGTGCTCTTCGGTCAACCTGAATTTTGATTGTTTTTAGTTTTTCCGTTAGTAGGGAAGGGCCCAAACTTGAAGGCACTGTCCTACTAACCAAAATACTATTTTTTTAAAATTAAAACTTAGGTTCAATGATGGGCAATTTTGAAAAAAAAAAAAAAGAAAAAAAAAAAAGTTAAACCGACCTTCTTTATAATTTCTGCCTATTATTTCGTATTTTATCTAAGTTGCGTACATAAATCACTTATTTTTGTGCAGGTAGAAAAGGAGAGAGAAAGTACCTAAGAGAAGTGAAGTGTTGATCAATTGCATGGTCCCCTCCACAGGAAATTGTAGAGAGAGGAAGATGAAGGGATTGGGACCATGACTTGTTCTCAGAGCCAGATCCATTTGGGGAACCATGCCACGTGTAACAATCATTGACGGTCTTGCAATTTGACTTCCTCTCACAAGCCATCTCGAAAAACTTCCCCTGCTCTCTCCTCATCCTCCCTACTAATTCTCCACTTATGCCATGCTTCACCACCTAAAATAAATCAATTCTCTCTCACTAGATGCTAGCTACTTGGAAAAAGAAAATTCTTACGACATTGAATCTATACGGGGTTTCCTTTTGATCATGGGTCAAATAAGTTGAACTTGATATTAAAATAAAATTAAAATTAATGACATGCTACCAACTATTGATTTTGAAACGTTTTTTAGCCAAATGCTTTGGATTAGATCGGCCACACTTACAATTTCATCGACAGGCCAGCCCCATCTAATCTTGTGATAAATATGGAAAAAACCACACACTCTCTCGACCATTGCTCGAAATTTCGGTGATATGAATCGGAGATTGTCCTGAATATTTCAGATCTCATAATACATCTGGATCCGACTGTGTCCCCCTTTGAAACGACCGGTCCAGATCGGTCTGTATCGATTATGTCAGTTAGTATTGAACCGGCTTAAAACAACCACTCTATATTGCTTGCCATTTTTCATTTTTTTTATAGTTTAGAAATTGTTTTAAGTTTTTGGAAAGTGGGCCCATCCCATGATTGATTGTTTCTTCAACATCACCACAACTCACTAGCCAATCATTACACATACTTACATATACATAGGTCACTATGAGAAGACTACACATGTGACTAATGCATGTACACTACTGTGGGTGGCTAAACATTTTATAAAAGAATTTACTTATTTAAATACTTGATGTAGAACCTTTTTTTTGGGCTTTTTCACTCTACCATATGTAATACTTCTTCTCGCTCTCTTGGTATCCATATCTTGCATATCTCTCTCTTGTCATCCACCTCTCTCTCTTGACTTCACATCCATCTCTCTCTCCCCTTGGTGTCTCTCTCCTATAATTCATTTATATAGTGAAGTTAAAACTCTTAAATCAATGCAAAAAAAACAAAAGAAATAAATTGATTTAGAGATATTCATTTTATTGTCATGAGTTACATTTTAAATTTCATTTTGAGTGTAAAATAAATTTAATAGACAACAAATACTCAATGTAAGATTAATTTTCCCATCTCATCAGTCTTCAGGATGATATTGTCACAAGTCTTCGCTTATCATTGAGGGAAAGATTTGTCCCTAGGTCTACTTTAAAAGCTTCTATCGTCAAAGTGACTCGAGAAGGCTTGGTGGTCGTAATAATGGTTCGAGTGGGGGCTTATGTTTTTGAAAAGTAAACGAATAGAATATCATTCATGTTTTCCTTTGGGTAATTTAGTGGGAAAGACAAGCCCTTGCTCGGTTTTTTTAATTAGATTAGGGAGTTACATTTTGAAAGTGTTAATTGGGGGTGTCAGTGATAGGAATGGATACGACGATGTGGTCACTGGGTGAGGGGATGCTACTACCATGACCCCCTCCTCTTTCCAAAAGTGGTAAGTCAGTGGGCATTTGGGCGTTATCCTTTGGTGAGAATGGAGTTAGAGACTTTACCACGGGGCTTGACAATACTCCGCCAAGGCCCCAAGCCATTATCGGATCTCATTTATGTTAATGCTAAAAGATGAGTTGATCCAATACCAAGACTAGACCAAGGAGGGGTTATTAATATTTACACACTTTTGACACAATAATAAACAGCAAAATGCAATTTTCACTATTTTTTACATAGATCTAAAAATCTAGAGTTTTGAAAAATTATATTGATTTTTTTGAAAAACATTTGGCTAAGACTAGCGAATTCTTTGATCCGAATTGCCGATCTACCGATCAAATACTGTTTTTGAGGTGGCTGATCTGGATCACCAATCTATGTTTAAACGATGCTCTCAACACTTTTTCTCTCCGGCATTAATTTAGAACAAAAACTCTCTCTCTCTCTCAAACACACACAAAAATGCTCGAGGAAAAATACCTGGAAAAACCCCCACTCTGAAGAAGCGGTTGTTATGGCATTGATACATGCTTGTCTCTCCGCCTCGTTAGAGCTTGAGAGCTTTTGGAGATCGATAAGAGGAAGATCGAATTCCTCAGATGCTACTTTCCTGCACCCATACATGTTAACAACTCTTCTGTCTCTCTCTCTATTTGATTGCAGCTTAGTTGTTATATGGGTGTTGAATGGATGACCAGAGAGAGAGAGGAGAAAGAAATACCAAAAGATTCACATGGCATTGCTTTCAACTGTTTGGATCCTTTTTTTTATTGAATAATATTAAGCTTAAATTAAGGACTTGGTTGTTTCCAGTTCATCTCCACATCTCATTTACGTTCTTAGAGGCAGAATACACGTGGTGAACAGATTTTGTCTAGTGATGTACGTGACAATAAAGGCGTTGAAGAATTAGCTTAGTCGATTTAGAATCGTTCGAGTGGAGTTTGGATTAGATGGGTAGATGATTTTTGTCTAAGAAACTTGGAATTGTTTCTAAATGTTTTTATAGAAAAAGGTTTATATAAAATTGACACCTTAAATTGTATAATTAAGGTGCATCTTAAATCTATTGGAAAAGATTACAATGGAAAACTATCTAATTAGTCATTTTGATATCGAGATGTATAAAAATAATAATAATTCAAGTCCCAAATATAATACTCTTGCAACCCATTATCTAGACTATCTATTTTCAAAATTTCATGCATTTATAGATATGCTTGATTTGAACTATTTTTGGAATTTAAAATTTTATAGTTAAAGATAAAAGTAGATTCTCGAACATCATAATGATTTTCAACATCAAAATTGCATTTTATGAAAAATTTGGAGGTGCGCCTTATTTTGATTGTTTAAAGTTGCAACCTTATGCAATCCTCACCCATATTTATATATGTAGAACCAAAGTTTAAAAAAGCAGATCGGTGGCCCTAATCAGCCACCATAAAAACTATGTCAAATCGGTGGATTGGCGATTCACATTGGAGAATTAGTCGGATCGGCCAGTCTCGGCCTAAAAAAAAATCAAAAAATCACAATAATTTCTCTAAAATCTATTTTTAAATAGATTTTTTTTAAAAATAGTGTTTTAAAAATAATGACAATTACTAATAATTTTTCATTATTGTGTCAGAAAGATGTAAATAATGCAAGCGTGTCTCATGTTTGAGTGTTTCTTGTCTATTAAATTCATAGTCAAAATGAGGTTTAAAATGCAGCTCATGGCAATAAATGGATCTCGTTTTTATTTCATTTCTGTATTAACTCAAGAGTTTTGGTTTTTGAAATAAGCTTGAATAAATTTAGTGAAATAGGTTGTGGGTGGAGAGAGAGATTTAGTGAAGAGATTGGTAGGAGAGAGAGATCACACTAAATGCAAATGAACAAAACACATAGTATGTCTACCAAATTTTTAAAAAGTTGAGGGAAATGATTTTAATAATAAGTTTTATTTTTCCTCCAAAAAAAGTTGGAACGAATTTCATCTAGAACAACAAATTGTCCAATTGTTCCCATCCACCCCAAGGCTTAGTAATTATGTGTAATGTAGTACTCCACACGTGATGAGAAAGAGCTGGTGCATGTAAGTATGGATGAGATTTTGTAAAGGATGCAGTTTCTATAAAGCCAAATTTTTTTTTAAAACAAAATAAAGTCTCATCTCAAATCCTCCTCTGGAAAGCACTTTTGGCTTCAAAAATCTCCTTGATGCTTTCAAAATCAATTTCTAACATCGATAATAAAATTTGAATATCAAAAAATGGTATAGATATATGAGCACTTATATTTAGAGAAAAATGACGGTCTAGATAATATCTTGCAATATACATTATTTTTACAGCTTGAAATCTTAATTTCTTTTCACAATCATAATTATCGGTTCCAAAAGCTCAAATTGCAATTTATAATGAGTTGTCGTGTGAGGCTTTACTTATTAACCATCTATAAATGGGAAAAGTTTATATAGAGTTGAGGCTCTAAACAATCAAATTGGAGCCTATCACAAAAATTTCATTAGAAGAGGTTGTTTTGATGTCTAAATATCTTCAAATTGATCATCTCGACATCAAGATTCATGGACATGAGAAAAAAATGGATTTCAAGTTTTTGAAATAGTATATTTTGTAAAGTATTTTTGAACCGCCAATTTTCAAGATTTTCATAAACCTGTCGATCTACATTATTTTTT